>BMAO01008941.1:0-417389 GCA_019973975.1 Trichonephila clavata | reverse complement strand
ATTAGTTGCACGTGTCTAAGATGTCTCAAACAAATTTATTGAAATGCCCTTTTCAAGACCAAATAAACCAATATTTTTTTTGCGAGAAATGTGGGTCAACCGTCGGATTTAAAAAGGACTTTTATGCTCATATGAGAAAATTCCAACCAGAAGAGGATATAGTAATATTTAATCTATGTAAAGCTTCGATGGATTCGGAAATGAATGAACTTTTACTGAATTGAAAGATGCATAAAGCAATTGAAATCCTTTGATCAAGTACGTTATGCAAAAGAAACAATTACTGTTGAATAGTTTGGATAATGCAACAAATTGACCAAGTTTACCACCTGTGCAACAAAAAATGGCTGCTGCTCCAAATAAAAATATTAACCAGCAAATAAAATTTATCAAAAAGAATACAAGTTCCTAGACAGCAAAACAACAATAATATGTAAGTACCATAAACACTTAACTTAAAGCAATGTATGCACCACTCTTTCATCATTTCATGTCAATGTGGTTGTTGAAAACTAAATTATGAAATGTTCCTTTCTTGCAGGAGTTTCCACCAAGATTAAAACTGCTCGAAAAGAAGTTGTCCTTCGAGAGAGATGCCTTTATGATCATTCACTCTGTCTTTAGTTTATGTCAACCTGGTTGTTGGATTTACCTATATGGTGACCCAGTGCTCGGGGGTATAGCCGAGTATCCTACCCCTGGGGATTATATGAGAGGACTTAACCTCTAGGTTGAGCATTGAGCTAAGAAACTCTGTTACAAAATCTCAGGTAATTATATCAATTACACTGAACTTTTGGAGACTACAACAAACTCTTAAGGATCTGAAGTTTCGAAAATTCTCTCGTATCAAAGCAAGAGGCTTCAATTCCTGATGGAACAGTTGCAGAGAGAAATATCACCATAATAATACTTAAGTAGGCTATAAGCATTCTCCCTAGTATCATTTCATGTTAATGTTGTTCATAAAATCCATTTCTAATTGATGGAATGTCTTTCTTTCAAAATAGGGAGATTTACAAAAAGCTGTTAACTGTGCTGTATCCATAGTTTCAAAAAATACATTGCTAGCTACTTTTTATATTCAAAAACAGTTTTCCTAAAGTTGTACTGGTTATGTTTAAGCTGCAAAGTTAAATCCATTTTTGAAAGGAACGACATTAAGCACTTCACTTACAGGTAGTAAATTCGGTTCTCATCTCTTACTGTTATAAAAGAATTCTGTATCTTCTTAAATTTAATGTTTCTTTAAGAGTGCCACTTCATGCTGCTTTTTCATAATGTTAAAAAATGATTTAATTCAAGGAATATTTTTAAAAATATTGTCTTGTACAATCTTTAATTCTTTTAGGTGCAATTGTGATACACTTTAAAGTAATGCATACTAGCACCATAGTTTAGATTGCTAAAACACATCTGATTTTGTTAATAGTAAAAACTTAAAGTGTGTTAAAAACAGGAGTCGGTTTATTTTCCAGTAAAAATTGAGGAAACAATTTTTCCTCTTGATTGTTCGGAAATTTTTTTACTTCCATTTTAATTAGAATAATAAACATTAAAAGCATTTACGCTTAAATTTCAGTCATTATCTTTTTATCTCTGTTTCTCAAAGGCAGTATACTATTCATCCTTTGATAATTAAATTTGTGGTAAAGTTTACCACTTACTTGGTGTTTGATAAAATAAAACAACCTTTAGTGATTTTTATTTCTTTGAATTTCAATAAGTTAGAATCTTATTTAACATATTTATTTGACTCACTGCAGCTCCATAAAATATCGTTGCTCATTTCTGACAAATTAGTCCTCAAAACAGAAAAATCAGTTGAGAATTTTTACTAGCATTCAAATGCATATATATCAGTAAATTAGCATTTGTTTTTTTAAACAAAAAAAGTAGCTACTTGAACCATGGTGAATTCAGGACATATGTGTACCAAGTGGATTATTCCTGTAATACTTAAAGGTATCTGATGCTAAGATTTTTCATTATACATTGGTATACTTCATTGAGAGCAATGGTATTTTAATTTTGTATTATTATATAACTAACATATATATATTCTTAACTTGAAGTAACTAATCTAAATAAGTTTCACCAAACCTGAAGTAAATATAAAAACTAATGATGCCAGTTCACTTACAGAAATGTGTTGGAGGGGGATTTTTTTCCCTGCCTTGTATATTGAGAAACATGTTTATTACATTATATTTCAAAAATCAGCATCAAGTAAGCAATTTTTCTCATTGTTTGTAATTAAATTTATGCATTTGTTTTGAAACATGTTAAACTTGTTTAAAGTAATGTTAAGCTATTGTGAAATTTATATTATAGTACCCATTGGTGAATCTGAATTGAAGCTGTAATTACCAGTGTTTCAATTTCTTTAAAATTATACTATCTTTGTGAATTTAAAGTGTAATGTATAAAATGACTATTTTGTTACTGAAAGGACACTGTGTATATGGCCCCTTATACTTTAAAATAAAAAGAATTAACTCAAAAGAAAATTAACCCAATGCTAAATATATTTTGTATGATCCTACAATTTCTTTGTGGGTTACTAGAGATATGGATGGTACCGTGAAATTGTGGTTTCTTGAAGGTTACTAAAGATATGGATGGCATTGCTGGGTTGTTGTAGTTTCTTGCTGTTTATTTGTGATCTCTGATGAAAAACAAAAAGTTCTGTTCCATCTTCATTTCTTTTGACTAATTTTAAATCGCTCATTTTATCAAATAAGAAACAGCAAAAGTTCTGTTCCACCTTCAATTCTTTTGACTATTTTTAAATCACTCATTCCACCAACTAAGAAATAATCTCTCCATGTTTCTTTGATAAATGCGTGACGTAACCGGAACAATTAAATGAGTGAAATCAAAAGCAAGTCAGGGTGGTTGGCTACAGTGGAAATCCTTTCCCCCAGGCAAAACTTTTTTTTGCATCGAATTTATAAGAAACCACTATCAACTGATTAGAAATTTTGTTTATGAACAAGAGCTACATTCACAACAAGCCACACAGAATTGCAGCAAATTTTTTTTCGATATGGAATATCTATCACAACCAAAATTCATTTTTATTCATATCCCCCCCCCCACACATTTTGTACAACTGGTGTTTCATTCGTTGTTTTTTTAGTAAGTGCAGTTGCAGGCAATCATTTCTTTCCCAATTCAAACATTGAATGCTGCATCCTGATCAAATGTATACATTCATTGTGTAATAAATTTTTTTCCTTTTGCGCATAGATAAACATTAACTCTGAGATGTTTCATAAATAATTTATTTAGTTTTTTTAACATAAATATTTTATTTATGTTTAATTCTCATCATGAGGTAGTAGTTACATATCAGCCTCTCAACTGTTTTTGCCAAATAAAAAATCATCAAAACATCCACAGACAAATTTTTCCATGCATGCTCCAATGGTATAACCTTGAAAAATACTTAAAACTATACTTTCATTCTAAAGAAGAGAAGGTAGATTTTTCTTTAGTGTTGTAAGGTTAATGTGAAATTAAGGTATTTAAATTTAAATTTTGTTATTTATGTTAGTAAAGTTTGTCAGAAAATATGAACAAATTTATTGGTTGACAGGCTAATACATAATTACTTATTGTTCCTGTTTTAAATATTATAGAAATGTGGTTAAATGTTTTTTTATTAGAAATGTTGTATAAGGAAATAGACCTATTGGGGAACCCGCCTTTCCTATTTGGATAAAATGGGTAATGCGTCTCTGCACTACACCTCCTGGGTGACGTGGAAAATGGTGTTTATTTAGAAAAAGAAGATCTGGAATACATAAGTTTCAAATCAAGAATTTCATATTTATTGCATGTGACAAATGTTATTTTTTTACTTGTTTTTTCATTTTTATGATTTTTTTTTACTGTCCTGTGAATTATTTTAGCATGAAAATCACATTATTTACTCATCTCTCATTTTCTACCTCTTAAATAATAAATCTAGTTCTTAATTTATAACTTGTATTATTTTATAGTATACCATAATGTGCACCAATCAGCTTTGTCATAGAACTTCCCTTTGAATTACTCATTTATTAATCTAGAAATTATCTCATATCACATAAATTATCAATCGAACCTCTATTGTTGGACCTCTATTTAACGAAGTCTCTAAATCCCGAAAAAGAGGTCATAATGTGGGAAATTTGTTACAGATTAATTTTCAATATACTTTGTGTTTAATTCCTGGAAAAAGTTTGTAAAATAAAGAGGTTTATAAAGTGGATATCCGACTATATTTACTAAATAACAGGCATGTAATGGTCTGAAAAAAATGGCCCTAAATGCTTAATGCTTTTTGAGAATTTAGCTGTACAAAACCTTTTTTATCTCACTTTTTTATTGTATATTATTAGATAACTATGCATATTTCAAATATTTGAATACTTATTAAATGTATACAAATAAATTTTCTATTCCCTAGAAATTATTATTATTAAAATGTGTGTAAATATAAATTTTTGATTTTTTACAAATTTCATACAAAATTCTTAATTTCCATATTTTTTCTCATGCATCATCAGAAATATAGTTTACTCAATACATGTGGGTAAGAATGCTGCTAAACTTTCTTAGAAAACACCTAAAGGCATGTAACGAAACAATTTATTACTTTACCTTGATTCACAAAAGAGGCATTAAAACACTAGTTATATATAATGTACGAGTTCATATCTATTTTATCATACATATGAGTCTAATTAAGGAAAAAAAACACTCTTGATAGGTTTATAACTTATTAAAGAACTCAATTTTTAGAATAAAAATACTAGCCAGATACATGATTCTCAATAATTTGTGCATGCCAACAAAGTTGAATGTACTGAACTCTTGGACAATGAACTAATAGTAGTGATTTATGCTAAAATATATTTTGTGGTTTAGTAAAAAGGGATTAAAGATGAGAAATTTTTTTATAGAAGTTAAAATTCAATTAATGATATAAAATTATGCGATCTGTATGCATTATTATTTTAAGCAGTATTCTTGTGAATAATTTCATCTGAAGTTCCATTTTCATTGTGGTAAATTTCTTATGAAAAATTTTCCCATTTTATAATTACGTTTAATATACAGAAGTTAATTTATTTAAAATGTATTTTGTTTTGTAACATTTACATAATTTTTTAAAATACAGTAAGGGAACTAAAACTTAACTCTTCTGTAAAGATGTTTTATTCATAATGAAAATTTTTTATAAAGTTCTGCAATAATTGGAACTTTATATTATCTATTGGAAAATACTCATGAAAACATTATTAAAATGATCAAATATGTATGTTTTAAAGAACTTGCAACACTTTCAGAAATGAGTTGTGTAGAGTTAAATTTTACTTATAATTCCAAACGCTTACAATGTGAAATAGTTGAATATTGAAACCAGCAAATTAATTTTTCCCCTCATAAATTTTAATGAAATATTAAAACTAATTAATCTGTTTCACTCAATGTTTACCTTCACCCTTAAAATTTGAGGTATAAAAGGTTGTTACATAAAGTTTGAAAGAAAACTCATGCTTAAACTCCTTTACTGGCATACATGGCTAATTCAGGGGTAGTATATGCAATCAATTTATAATTACTCAGTTGTTTAATTGCTATTTAGAAGAGATTGGGTTCAGTGAGAAAGTATATACTATCAATAGTTGCTCACCAGAAAAATAATAAAGGTATCTTGATTTAACCATCAACTCTTACGTCTACAGTTGTGCACTAGCTCAGAGTCGACTAAATGGTTATGTGACTAGTTAGTTGTGCTTCTGTGAGAAAGGTTTTGGAGAAATGTGTTCTCTCTCTGTAACATTGAGAATTTATAGTTAATGAATTTATGTATTTAACATATCTAATTTCTATTTATATGGCTGTATATATGTATTTTACATATTAGTAAATTTTATGTAAATCGGTTTAATAATTCTAATAAAAAAACTTGTTTATTTTCCTACTTTTTTTTTTTGTCAATATTTGTTTTTTCATTTTGTTTGCAGTTATCTTGTAATCCATCATTCGAAATAAACAATGACACTTTGGGGAAAATCTTTTATCTGGCTAGATTCAGAGAAACAAATATTCTATCTATATTGTTAATACCTTTCTAATATAATACCTATTCACACAATATTCAACAGAATGCTTTATATAAGTTACCCTCTTTTATAAGCAACAAAATTCTGAGTGAAAATATTGATAAATTTGCACATGCATAGTAAAAAAACTGTATGTAAAAATTGTAATGTTTCAATTCAGTTGTCAATTTTGCATATTATAGAAAATATATGTATGGAATTTATTCTGACAATCTCATTTTTAATACTTATGTTTTCAAAAAAATGATTCAAACAGCTAATTAAATGTGAAATTATATCAATTAAATCTTTTTGTAACACAGGGTGATTAAAAATCCTTCAACTTTATGGTGATATTCTAAAAGTTAAATATTGCTCGAAAGTTGGAGCAAAATCTAAAATTCTATTAATTTAGGACACATACATTCCATTGCATCTGTTCACTCATTTTGCTTTAGATTGCTAAGCACAATGTATGTAATTTTCTAACGTAACTATCATGAAGAGTATCAAGCATTGCATTATTTAACCTTGAGGCATGCTGTGAACAGATGTTTTATCCCTTATTTAATCTTTCAAGTAGCACTGAATCATAACATTTTCAATAGAATGAAGTGATTAGTTGTAGCTGCCTAGTATAGACGAGATTTAAGAATGTAAATGCTAAATATTATGTTAAATGTATATATATAACTGCAAAGACATTAAAAAACTTATGGAGTTGAAATTTCAGCATGATTATTTTTCCAAATTATTTTATATCAGTGTGCAGGCTTTTTGATTAACAGAGACATTTCTCTTTTACAATTCAAATCATTTTGACACTGGTTTTTTGAGGAAAAGACATTGGGTGTTAGTTGAAACTCTCAATGTGTTGAGTAGAACACAAATACTTCTGTAATGAACACTGATAGATAAAATAAAAATATTACTCTTTCGAAAACCTCAATTGGAGAGGGTTCGGAATTATCATATTCAGTAACTTTAATCACACAACGAGTGTAGCTCGTCATTGTGTAGTATGGCATGAAAAACCATAAGGGGTTAAAATTGATAAATAGTAATAAATGTTTTCTTTAAGTATTAAACTAAGGCTACACAATAAGTTTGGGTAAGTTTATTATTTTGATTAAAATAATCAGGCATTAAAGTAAATGGTAACAGTATATAAAAATTTACAAAGATGTTTTATTTTGAACATCTTGTAAAAAGAAAAATTATTCCTAAAAGAAATTTCAGAGAAGATTAAAAATAAGCTTTCATTTATTACCATAATTAAAGAATGATCACAAAATAACAGAAAATAATTATTACCAAAACAAAGTAAGGCTTTACAATTCCATATATACAAGCAAAGTATTTAATAGATAATAGCTATTTAATTTTTGAAAATATATATGCTAACAATTTAAATTCTTATTTGTAAATATATATCAAGATTAAAAATTTACAATAAATACATTTACAAATTTAAATTTTTGTTTTTACAATTTTTACTCATTGATTACAAGAAATATGGTACTTGTGTATTATTGCAACCATATGGGCAACATTATATGAAATGAAGCACATGGCTGCCAATTCAGTGCTTTCAACACATGCTAAATAGGGGTTGCCAACTTGACTTGCGATAGTAGGTAAGTGCCTAAAATACTATGCAGCCTTTTTTCAATTTTTAATTGTGCATTTATGTAAAAGATTAATCTGTACAAATAAATAAAACTGAAGTGTCTGTAATTTCAAATTAACAACTTTTTACTAAATGCATTTAAAAGTATATATTTTTGTCTGTTTGTTCCAGCTAGTCTGATTTTGATGGGGCTTTTACTGTCAGACAGCTGATGTTATAAGGAGTATTTTATAGGCTACTTTTATTTTAGAACAAAAATTAGGGTTCTGCAAAAACAAAATTAAAACCAATGTAATGGTGAACAATATCCGATTGAAATAGGGAGCTATATATATATTACTTAAAATAAAACATACGGCCTAAGCGCATGTCGCCACCATCAGGCACATTCGCTCTTAATATCACAAAGTAGTAGAATGACATTAAATTTATCATAGGTATTTCTTTACATGGAATACAGAATTATTAAGTTTTTGTAAACTCTGCAAACTGAACCAACACTTTTTTGTTAAATTCCAAGCTGACAAAGTGGGTAACAGCTAGTATGGAATAAAAATATTGATATGCATGTGTTCTGCATCCTGTATAATTTAGTAAAAAAAAAAAATGGTTTCAGATCCAGAGATATAGAATAAAGAATTTTAAACAAATAATAAGAATAAATTTGAATGTTCATATTTTAAACTTTAAAATTTTTTCTTTAGACAAACATTTAAACCAGTATACATTTTATATTATGTTGAAAAAAGTTGAACAAAAAAAAAATTGAGGTAAACCATACATACATACATACTTTTTGCCAAGGCAACATGGTACCCCAAAATTAATCAAAATATTGATATTTTCTTTTATTAGCTCAACCTCGAATCATCGCAAATATGTGTAAAATTAATGAGATATATCTGTATTATATATTTAAAAAATTTTGATACATGACAAAGCAGTAAATACATTTCAGATTGTTAAAAATAAAAGCTTGAAAAATAATGAATTTGTAACTCTACCATTCACAAAATGAACATAAATTTAATATCATGGTATAAATAGACATAAAACCTATAAAGTAATATTTCTTCATGCTGAATTTTAGTTCATATACTATTTCTCAAAACCCTAGAGGATTTCGAATTTAAAGCCTTTTTGAGAATTTTCAAACAAAAAAAATTAAGTGGTAGCAGCATAATGAAACTTATTATAATTAGTATAACATGAGGTACTTGAAAAAAGAAATAAAATATTCACATTTAAAAAAGCATTAGGAATTAAAAATTTAATGTTATGTGGGGAATAGTTATAAGTTCTAGAGCAGTAGTCTTCAAAATGTTTTCTACAGAATCCTAGGGTTCCCACATGTTACAAAAAAAATTTAGAAGAAATAAATGTGTATGTAAAATGGATTAACATTCTCTATTAAGTTTATATAGTTACATGTGTCATTATATGAACTTAATACACGTGTATTCATTAAAACTAAAAATTTTATTTATATATAATAACTTTATTTTGCAACACTTTTTAAACTTTTATTTTAATAAAAGAATATTAAAATGTTTTTTCTTTATATATATACTTCCAACTAGATTACGAATATTCTGTTCGTTACTATCTCAGGTTCCCAAGAGATAATTTTATACTCATTACAGTTAGCACAATGTCTTGCAAAACTAAATAGTTTTCTAATGGAAAATGTCCCTTTTTGCTTTTTTTGAAAAAACACCTAAAATGAAGGAGAGGAAACAACTTATCAACATATTCGATGCTAAAATCTAAACTTAAGCACAAACAGCTTCTAAATTTTATGTTGCAAATTCACGTAAAATACATTTAATTAAAAAACATTTTAATGCCATTCAGATCATTGTGTTTAAGTGAAATATATTTTCCAACGAAAGTTGCTACAAAAACAGATTAGACTCAGAATATGTAATGCAATTGCATTTAATTTCAATAGATCTAGACCGATAGTTTGCATGAAAAAAAGCAAGCCCATATCCCAGTTATCAAATATAATGCATGGATAGGTGACACCAGGATCACAAATTAACATTATTACTGAGTAAATTATATTAAACATATTAGATTAGAATATTTTAATAACAAATGCAATACTTTTTTTAATTGCCTTTACATAAAGTGCCTATAACCTGTAAATTTGTTTTAAATGTTATTTTGAGACATTTTTTGAAGTATGTATATGGAATGGGGTTCCCCACAAAAATACTTTTAGTTCTAGGGGTTCCACAAAAGCACCTTCAAGTTCTAGAGGTTCTATGAGTTGAAAAAGTTTGAAGACTACTGTTCTAGAGTATTAGCTTACATAAAATAAAATTCAAGTACAAATTTTTACAGAATGTTTTAACAATACCATTTGTTTAACAAAATACATTTCTCCAATTTTTAGAATACAACATGTCTCAATATTTATAAAATTAAAATTTACCATAAGTTAAATAATTTTCATTGCATGAATGTAACAAAAAATGTTAAATCTTATTACAGGGTGGATTTCATTAAAAATTTTCTTCTCACTAAACTACAATAAAATATAAAGTCATTTTTTTATTGTGTCGTATGCATCCGATGAAATGAAATTGTGTCCCCAAGCAGTAAAATTTTTTGTTCTAAGACTTTTTTTAAGAAAAGTTCAGACATACATTTTTGGATCATAGGATGAAAATTGGTAGAAGCCAATTTTCGTTTAATTTCTAGAAAACGACAAATTCTTTAAAAATATTAGATATTTAAAATATTCATACATCCAGTATTTCTTTGAAGATTATTTTCAGAAAAAAACTAATTCATTCTTAGAATTTTTTAACGAATGCCATGCTGATGAACTCCCCCCCCCCCTTCTTCGAAGTAAAGTACAAATTTTGTTACACAGAAACGAATTCTTTTCAAAACTATTGATTAAAAATAGATATATATATAAATTCTACATAAAATATAAAATTAAAAAACAATATAGCTTTTCAACTTATAACACGACATTTCTTCAAGACACATCAAGATACTTTCACTTTGTAAACAATGCTTAGTCAAACCAACACGGCTTCTGTTCATAATAATACACAACAAAGAATGGTTTCAAATCCAACACGGTTGCCAGAAACCCATTTCTCCTGCTTTCTAGAATAGACTCGTCCAAACGCAGGCGCAGTAAAAATGCCATAGGCAGCCGTGTCGAATTTGAGACGCTAGTAGACGACCAATGACTAGGATCTTCCGGTTTTCAACTAGAGACGGATATTAAATATCTGTAAAATCACACGCACTACGCGTAACGTTAAGTTACAATTTGAATATTCTTTGAAAATATATACCTGAGAAAGTTCTCTTTCGTCTTTTTTTCTATGGCGGGTTTGCCAAGGCGAATTATTAAGGTATGTAACCATCATTGATTTCCTGTGCATCGTCACTGACTGAAAAATAAGTAACAGTAGTGTTAAATAAAGAAAGTTTTTTTTTTATGAGCATATATAGCAAAAACTATTTTCACAGAGTCATTCATGATAATTTCCTTGTTTAAAATTTCTGTGAATTATGAATTGTATACTCAGCAATTCGAACTGTATTTGAGACTTTCGATATGAGTATGCTTTTGTCTTGTTTTGCGAAAGTTTAAAAATAAAATTAAAGTACTTATGTACCGCACTTCAACAGTGTTACTATGTTTGTAATTATATTAATGATATGCTTATATATATATACATAGGATTTAGTTAATTTTATAAGAGGTAGATGATTCTTTTGTTTTCATTTTTATTTTCTGAAATAAAAATAAAAACATTGACTGGACTTGGCAGCTAAAATGTTTAAAACAAATAAATAGAGATTGAATATTCGATTTTTGGAAGGTGATTTCTTTATATTTTGATTTTATAAATCCCTAGTGTCATGTAGAGGAAAATTCTGGAAAGGAAGAAGCTAGAAAAGGAAAATTCTCTTTTTGTGAATGGGTTACAAATGTTGTCCTTATTTTTAATATTATATATTATTGTCAGATTATGAAAACAATTTTAGGGTGCCATTTGAATACATTCTTTATAGGTAGAAGGTCTTGTACATTTAATAAATTTTTGATTGAATTTATTTTACAAATACACAATGGACTTCAGTGATTGACCTTGCAGTTTAAAATTTCCTTTGTTTAATAAGAATAAACTTGAACTGGTATTTGTTTTTCTTTTCTTTCTCTGTTTACTCTAGAAAGACTGTGCTGTCTCATTTAATTGAATATGTAACAGCTTCAAAGTGTCTATTGAAATTAAATTCATGAATGTGTAAACACCCAGCTATTAAATTTAATTCTTCCATGAAAGTATAGCAGCTTAATATTTTGTGGAACTTTTCTTTACAGTAAGGAAATTTGTTTGTACAGATCTCTTGATGAAATCTAGTATGTTTCTCTTTTCAAAGCCTCTTACTCTCCAAATTATTCCATTTATATAGTGTATGTCGTATTTTCATCATTCTTGAAAAGTCAATGTAAAGAGGGAATACTTAAACTGTTCAATATATTCTTGTGTTAGAGTGACATTCTTTTTATAAATTTTGGTACTGTTTGTTGTGTTGCATTTTCTAGCTAATAGGCATACAGTAAATTCCTATTATAGCCTACCCCTTGGTGAAGATTTTTTTTCAAGTCGCGCCAAAATGGCGCCAAGCGTGTATTTCAAAGTCGAATTCAGGCAAACTGGGAAGAACATGATGTTTTGTCTGAAGGAGCAAGATTGGAAAACATTAGAACTTTAAGAAATAATTCGAGTAAAATTTAGCTTCTAAAAATAGTAGGTACTTTTAAAACTTACTGAACAATTATCTGAAAATTAAAACTTTTCAAAAATAGGAAGTGGAAAACATTCCGAGAAAAAAGGAATCGAAAGAGAAATTTTACAGATGTTAAGAGCAAATTCAGCAAAATCTTGGTTTCTAAAAATCGGAAATTAAGGACATTCTAAAAAGTAAAAATTGATATCTAAAGATCAAAAATGAAAAATTCTTTTTTTTAACTTTTGAAAAGTAGGAATTTAAGAACATTCCAAAAAGAAGGAATTGAAGTTGGATGGAGGAAAAAAATTTTTTTAGTCATTAAGAACAAACTAATGAAAGATTCAGATTCTAAAAGTAGAAAATTAAGGACATCAAAAGAAAAAGACAGATATCTGAATGACAAAAATGGAAATTTCTTTTTAACTGTTGAGAAATAGAAAATTAAGAACATTCTAAAAAGAATAAATCCATGTTCCAAGGAGAAAAATTAAAACTTTATGAACAAATTCCTGAATGATTTAGCTTCTTAAAAAGACATTAAACACATTCTAAAATTAATGAAACGGCTTTTGCCAAACCACATACCTTTCCTTAGATCATGCGGATTCTTTCCTCCTTTCGAACGGCATCTTCATCATTTTAACTTTTCCCCCCCGTAAGCCCCATCTAATAATTACTGCCTTTTTTAGAAAAAATTGAAGAAAAAAATAAACCTTACTTTCGTCTTGAAAGGTTAGTAGGGTTGCCAAAGCTAAGGTATTTAACGGAAATTACTAATTGCAGATACCTAACAGTCGCAAACAATGGTCTTTTATTTTAAAGAAACAAAAAAGGGTTGCTAGCTTGGCGAACTTATCGATGACGACAAAAAATATCCCAAAACCCATGTGTGGGCTATATTAAATGGATCCAACCATTTGGGTGCTTATTTGATATACTAGTGCTATGTGCCAGGTTGTTTATTTTTTTCCATAAGGGGCGATAACATTACGATATGGTTACCTTGATATTTTTGTGTGGTGATGTGGTTGCCATGAGATGAGACATATAGTCAATTTTTATTGTTTTTTCCCTCATAACCCTATTAATTTCAGACAATTTTAATTAGATTTCTTTAAAACTTTAATCATTTTAATTGCAATCATTCTTCAGGCCAGCTGCTTCAGTCTTCTGTTGTATTATGTGCTACTTTCGAAAATGGATATTTCTAATATCATTGGTGAGAGAGAGAGAGAATTCCAGGATATTTTTTTTAAAGAATATGAGGGTTGTTTAATTATTGCTCCTCATCGCCCATTTCCATTTTATTACACTTTTTAAAAATGTATTTTTAAATGTTCCTTGTTTGATGAAATTCATTAAATAACGTGCAGTTTTTGAAATATCGCATGTTATCAGCACTTATTTATTGATATTAATTTTTATATGTATTATGTAATTTTCTTTTTCATATATGCTAGAAAAATACAATTCATTATATATAATAATTGCATATTGTATTGATTATAATATTTATAATTTGTTAAAAAATATTAATTTTTTTTATCAAATATTTATAAATTTTTTTTTTCAAATATTTATAATTTTTTTTATCAAATATTTATAATTTTTTTTAATCAAATATTTATAATTTTTTTTAATCAAATATTTATAATTTTTTTTATCAAATATTTATAAATTTTTTTTTCAAATATTTATAAATTTTTTTTATCAAATATTTATACATTTTTTTTTAAATATTTATAAATTTTTTTTTTCAAATATTTATAAATTTTTTTTATCAAATATTTATAAATTTTTTTTTATTAAATATTTATAAATTTTTTTTTATCAAATATTTATAAATTTTTTAAAAATATTTATTCATTATTATATCTTTAACTTTTTGTAATTTTTTTATGTTTATTGTATAATAATTACCATTAAATTAAGGAACTAATTTGATATATATTTCAGTGTATATATTCAAATGCATTGAAATATATTTCAAATGAAGGAAACAGGAATAGATTGAGAATATCAAGATAAATCAAAAATGATTATCAATATAATGTAATAAAAAGTTTTATATACTAATATTAATATTATACAGTAATAATAATAATCTTATAATTTAATAATAATTATATATAATCACTAGCCGTTAGCCATCCGCTTTGCTGGGTATTTCATGATGTTTTATATGGGTGTACAGTGGTGGCAAAAAGTCCTGAACACACTCATTTTTTAGCGTAATTTTTGTGTTTGACTTCATTTTACGTTGTGAAATTGTCACACTATCTTAAATATTGTTATTGATTTTAATGTATTTTTTTATGCTGATTTCAAATCTACTAGTTTCTTAATGACTAAAATATTTTTTGTAGTAAAGCTGCCTGAACACAATAATGTGAAATATGTGCAGAATAAAACAATATAGAATAACATAATATGCAAAGAAAAATAATACGAAAATTGACAAATACGTTATATTTAATAAGCATTTTGAAAATTACATTGTTGTCACATGTTAGAAAATCAATATTTTACGGGCCAGCCGTTTGCTTTAATTACGGTTCAACATCTTTTTGGCATGGGAATGCACCAATTTCAAAAGATCTTTCGTGACAATATGGTTGAAGGAAAATATTAAAGCTTCAATTAATTCACGTTTGTTTGAAGGTTTTTTCTTTAAAATTTCATAACCAATTTTAAACCATAAGTTCTCTATCGGATTAAGGTCGGGAGACTGTCCTGGCCAGTTCATTCTATTCACAGTATGGTCTTTCAACCTTTTCTGGACTACCTTTGCACGATAACAAGGGGCGTTATCGTCCTGAAAACTCCATGACTGATTCCCAAAAAGA
Source organism: Trichonephila clavata (assembly GCA_019973975.1). NCBI lineage: Eukaryota > Metazoa > Arthropoda > Arachnida > Araneae > Nephilidae > Trichonephila > Trichonephila clavata. The sequence goes on along the minus strand of BMAO01008941.1, from coordinate 402,042 downwards.
TCTCTCGCAGTTGGTAGCAATTTATTTTGTAGTATTTCAATGTAATCCATGGCTTTCACTGTTCCGCTAACGATGTGAAGTCTTCCAACACCATGAGAAGACATTCAACCCCATACCATCACTTTTGTCGGGTACTTTACTGCGGGCTTCAGACACTGAGGGCTGAATTCCTCATGAGTGTGTCGTCTTACATAGGCACTACTTTGGTTGCCAGAAATACAAAACTGATTCTCATCACTAAATATTACCTTTTCCCTGTCTTTAATAGTCCATAATGAATGTTCCCTTGCCCACGTAAATCGCCTCTTGCATTGAAATTCAGTCAGTAATGGTTTTGTGCACGCTTTACAGCCACGTAACCCAATTTCCAGCAGTCTTCCTCTAACAGTTCTTGGGCACACACTCACATTTGATGTCAAAGTCCATTGTTTCAAAATTTGCGAGGAATTAAGCTTTCTGTTTGAAAGTGAAATTCTGTGCAATAACCTGTCTTACGTAAAGATGTTTTTCTTGGTCGTCCTGATCGCCCCCTGTCCGCAATAAAATTTGTTTCAGAAAATTTTTTCAAAGTTCTCACAACAGTAGAAAGGCTACATGGTACTTTAGCAGCAATTTGGCGCATAGAATAACATTCTTCCTTCAAATGTATTATTTTGTACCTTTTATTCTCAGGCAGATATGAAAATTTAGCCATAATTCCAATATTTTCCACAAACGCACTTCAAATTGCTTTCAATATACTATTTTCCACCAGCACACAACTGCATTCAATACAATAAACCACGTCTCACCTTTTTCTTTCAACCCTTTATGGCTACTGCTCTCTGATTGGTTGAAATAACGGAGCATTTCATTGGTGAAAAACACACTCACTCATTCTTACAGTGACCTTGTGCTTTCTTGTCAAGGTTTTTTCAACATATGAATGAAACTATTTACTTTAGATGAAATCTACAAACAGATTTGAAATCAGCATGAAAAAATACATTAAAATCAATAACAATATTTAAGATAGTGTGATAATTTCACAACGAAAAATAAAGTCAAACACAAAAATTACGCTAAAAAATGAGTGTTCAGAACTTTTTGCCACCACTGTATATATAAATATAATACATAAATGATTGATATCTAAATCCTAGCATTAGAATTCGATTGCATTGGAAAATATACTTATACCTTTAACTCTCGCCTCTGCATAAAAAAAAAAAAAGATGTAAAGAACTTCTAAATTGTATTTTCTAATCATCTCTAAAATTCAAGTATAGAATGATGTTTGCACTGTCGTAACCCTGTCACCAAGTGGATTTCTGCAAAACCAATTTTCGGGTGGATCTCTACTCGGTAATATAAACATGCAAGCCAAATTCCAAGTTTACATCTAATAGAGCAAAGACAAAGTTATAATTATCAATACCCCCATTATCTCGTTGAGACTCATTCTTCAAAATAATTGTTCTTAGCATGTATCAATTCAACAAAAGAAAAATGCGAACCTAAGTCCATTATTATAGTTCTTGTAGTTTGAAAGAAGAATTTTTTTTTTGTCAATACGCCCCAGTATCCCCTTGCTCCCCCAGGAGTTGTTTTCCCTCAAATACATTCTTAGTGGATCCCTATTCAACAAAACAATATGCTTAATCAATTTCAAGTATGTGGGTCTAACAATTCAAAAACAGGATTTTTTTCTATAACTCCCCTTGACCCCTCGCAAACCCTCCTTGTTGATCGGTTTTCGTTTTACTCTTTATTAGAAGAACTCTATTCCATGGAAGGAACATGCCTACCAATTTTCAAGCAGGTACATCTAATAGTTTAAAAAACGAAAATATTTATCTATTACGCCCCTTATTCCCCCGAAATGAAACTTGTGGTTTGATTTTCGCGAAACCCAATTTGTAGCGGTTCTTTACTATGCGAAAGGAATCTCTTACCAAATTTCAAGACTGTATGTATCATAGTTTAAAAATTGGAATAATTATTTATGATGCCCCTTGAGCCCCCGTAAAAACCACTTGGGGGTTTGTTTTCACAAAAGCCATTTTGGGAACTGTCCTCTGTTTTTTCTTTGAAAGAAATCTGCTTACCAAATTCCAAGACTGTACTACTAATAAATTAAAAATGGAAAAAAAATTATTTATAACGCTTCCTGAGCCCCTGCAACGCCACCTAGGGGTCGATTTTCACAAAATACATAAAGAGGATTTTTAATCCATGCAAGGATTCTGATTATCATAATTCATGACTGTACGTCTAATAGTTTAAAAATCGGAATAATTATTTATAACTCCCCTTAACCCCCCCCCCTCCCTGCTACATCTCTTGAGAGTTAATTTTCCCAAAACCCATTTTGTAGTAGATGTTTACTCCATGAAAGAAACATACCTACCAATTTTCAAGCAGGTAGGTCAAGTAGTTTAAAAACGAAAATATTTATCTATTACACCCATTAATCCCCCAAAATGAAAATTGAGGGTTGATTTTCACAAAACCCATCTTGTAGCTATCTCTACTCTATGAAAGGAATATATGTATCAAATTTAAAGACTTTGCGTCTAATAGTTTAAAAATGGGGATAATTATCTATAATGTCCCCTAAGCTCCCGCAACGCCCCTTGCGGGTCGATTTTCACCTAATTCATTTTGTAGCGGATCTATGAAAGGAATCTGCATACCCAATTTCAAGATTGTACGTCGAGTAGTTTAAAAATGGAAACTATTATTTATAACGCCCTTTAACCTCCGTAACGCCCCTTGCTATTCGAATTTCGCAAAAAATCCTTTCTTAGCGGATCTCTGCTCCATGAAAGGAACCTGTCCACCAAATTTCAAGTGTGTAGGTTGAATAGTTCCGGAGATAGCGTGATTAGTCAGTCAGTCAGTGAGACGCTTTTCTGCTTTATATATAATATACTAGCTGCATGGGGCCTGGCGTTGCACGGGATTTTACTGAGGGTATAACTTAATTCCCATGTTAATTTCCTCCTTCCTTTCTGACACCAGCACTTTTGCGTGGGTGTGACGCGTACGATGTGAGTGCATGGTCCGCGAGTGCGTGTCATGGCTTTCTCGTTTAACATTTTCAAATTAGGAAATTTTAAAACTATTTTAAATTTTGAAGTAAAATTGTGGAATTTTTTAAATGTTAGACACCAATATTGATTCATTTTAGAAAAAATCATAAAATATGCAAAATATTGTTTTGTAAAAAAAAAAGTTTTTTTAAATTCTTAAAAAAAAATAGTTTTCGGCATTTCATTTTTTAAATCACTGATTCCAAATGATCAATGAACATTTAAAAAATCATTTTCATTTAAATGTATTGATATTTATTCTTTTTAGAAGGAATTATAAAATAGGCAAAGTATTATTGTTTTGAAGGGAAAAAAATCCGAATCGTGACGAAATAAATGATGTTTGGTATTTATAAATTTATTAAATCACTTATTTCAAAAGAGCAAAGTATGAACTTTTTTAGTTCAGATAGTTTACTTATAATTATAAGAAATCCACACATAACGATTGAAAAATTTCGATTAATGATTTACAGGAAACAACACTACTTTATTATAATAAATTTTTCACAAATATAATTAATGCAAAAATTCTTACCGTTACTTATTGAAACGACTGTTTCAGTAGGTAACGGTAGTATCTAACGGTATTGCGTTTTTTTAGTGTTAGATTAAAAAAAAAAGGTAAAAAGCCTTTTATTACACAATCACAGTATAAAATTCAAAAAGAAAATAATACTATGTGATAAAAATATATTTCAAAATATTTCCTTATATTTTTCTTGTATTCCACTGTTCTTCAATAAATCAATCTTCAAAAATAAAAAAAAACTATCGGTTGTGATGTGTTATATGAATAAGTGTCCCGCCCCAATTAGCAATGTTATGATGGAATTCCCCTTTTTATACTACACAGTGAAAGACTCAAAACTACCTCAACCTTTCTCGTCTTCCAAACAGAAAGCTAACGCGTAGTGCATGACCTTGACACGCAATTGAGAATTTCCTTTAAAAGTTTTCATTTTTTTTGAGGGCTTAACTTTCACTCAAGTTTTGAAATTTAACACATTAATTGCAAAAACAAAGTACTTTTAAATAAAAAATATACAAAAAAAGACTTTAAATTATTTCTCGCAAAAACGGTATTTTACGAAAATCACAATTTTTTAAAATCCGTATTATTTAAGCAATTTTTCAATCTTTGCATAGAAGTCGTATAACATTCTACAAATGTAAAAAAAGTTTTTTACTATAATTTTAATAAATGACGAAGTTATTTAATGTTAAGTTAAAATGTTGAGTATTTTTTAAAAAATAGTAGAAAAAAAAGTTTTTGGCATTTTATTTTTTAAATGACTGATTCAAAAAGAAAAAGCATGAAATTTTTTAGTAAAAAATATCGTTTTAATAACACGAAAATAAATTCATACACATCGATTTAGAATTTTTTTTTTTATAAAAACGCATCAGTTTCAACTCTATTTTAAAAAAATCCTAAAAAATAGAAAATATCACTATTTTGCAAAGAAATATATACCGTATCGCGGTGAAAGAAATGATCTTTCCGATTCCGTAATTATTTTTTGACTGATTTAAAAAACAAAAATCGGATGGCTGTTTAAATAACGTCGAGAGTACCGAAAAATTTCACCCTCTGTTCATTCAAGACTCTAGGCGGGGAAAACAACATGCAGGGTTTAGATAATTAGGCCTTTTCTGGTTTTTAATTAATATCTTTTTTACTAATTACAATATCGGAATGAAAAATAGTTTACGTCCTATTCTCAGACCTACTGAATATACGCACAAAATTTCATATGATTTAGTCAAGTCGTTTCGGAGGAGTTTGGCTACAAACACTGTGACACGAGAATTTTATATATTATACTAGCTGACCCAGCCCAGCGTTGCAAGGGCTTTTACCGAGGGTATAACTTAATCCCCATGTTCATTTCCTCCTTTCTTTCTGACGCCAGCACTTTTGTGCGTACGATGTGAGTGCATGGCCCGTGAGTGCGTGTCATGGCTTTCTCGTTTAACATTTTCCCTTCTCTTCACAAAATCAGCACTTCCAATATTATTTCTCGAAATTACTTTTACTTCTTTGTTTCTTTCCTCTCCGCTTAGCCCGGCGTTGCACGGGCTTTTACCAGTGAATAACTTAATCCCCATGGAAATTTCCTGTTTCCCTCAGGACGATAGCACTTATGTGTGTGTATGCGCGATGTGAGTGATTTCTTTAACTATGACACTAAAACTCCCTTTTTCGAAATTTGTTCTTGCGTTGGTGTGGTGCGGTACTTAGGAGAGGTGGGTAAAAGTTTAGGTGTCGTCTTCGTCACTTGACCATGGTTGAAAATTTCAAGGCCCGTCTTCAAAAACTCTCGAATAGGCAAACAGGGCGAATTTATAAATCACTCACTCACTTTTCAATTCTTTCGTTGCAATTTTTTAGTCCCCGGAAACGAAAATGTAGCCTTTTTAAAAATAGTTGTATGTTGAAAAAAGAAAAGTAGAAATAATTCAAATTACAAAATTTTACTACTATTTTAAATCTTGAAGTAAAATTGTGAGGATATTTTGAAATGTTCGACACACGGGAAAAAAGTTTCATGCAATTATCTTTATAAAAGAAGAAATTATTAAATGATTGTTTTAAGTATTTTGAGTGTTTTGTTAACATTTGTTCAAAAAGTTTTTGGCTTTTTATTTTTTAAATCACTGGATTCTAAAAGTTTTAAAAATCATTTTTATTTAAACGCAACGATTTTGATTCATTTTAGAAAAAAATCATAAAATATCATTGTTTTGTAAAAAAAAAAGGTTTTTTTTAAAATTCTTAAAAAAAAAGATAGTTTTCGGCATTTTATATTTTTAATCACTGATTCTAAATGATCAATGAACTTTTTAAAAATCATTTTCATTTAAATTCATCTATATTTATTCATTTTAGAAGAAATCATAAAATACAAAACAAAATTAATTATTTTATACTAATATTGATTAAAAATATTCATTTATCAATTAATTGTGACATGTCAATTTAGTGATTTTTGATATATTAATAACATGCAATTAATAATGAAGAATTTTTTATTTGAACATAGCTTTTATTTTTTTCTAAGGAAGTTATGCTTATTTACTGAATAATTCAAAAAAAAAAAATTTCGAAATGGGCAAATTTTGCGTTTTTATTATGAAATTATATGTCAAAAAAGGATTTATACATTAGGCATTATTTTAAAGTAAACTATAAGTTTTATGAAAGAGAACAAAAATTTTGATACTGATAAATATTGTAAATGAGTCTCAGAAATGTATTGAATACATTTTGTCATCTTAATCTAACATTTATAATGATTTAATTTTGAAAATTATCTAAAAATTCAAAAAAAATTTTGAAATGGGCAAATTTTGCGTTTTTGTTATGAAATTATATGTCAAAAAAAGATTTATACATTAGGTATTATTTTAAAGCAAACTATAAGTTTTATGGAAGAGAACAAAAATTTTGATACTGATAAATATTTTAAATGAGTCTCAGAAATGTATTGAATACATTTTGTCATCTTAATCTAAATCTATAATGATTTAATTTTGAAAATTATCTAAAGAAAAGATGATGTAAGTTGAAGCAAAAATAACTTTTTCACTCGCCAAATTTACTGATTTCCCCCTGTTTAAGGCAGAACTTTTTAGTGTAACTCTTGAGTTAGATGCGGTCGACGGTTAAATAGTTCAAAGGTCTTTGGCGCAAAACTATTTTTCGACTCCAAGGTTTGGCTAACTGTAAAATTGCGTATTTTTTATCATTTTTTTTTATTTTTAGGGCATAATTTTTAAGTTAATGCTTTCAAACTTCACAAATTAATTGCAAAAACAAAGTACTTTGAAATAAAAACTGTACAAAAAATACTGTTTAAGTTATTTCTCAGAAAAACAGTAGTTTACGAAAATCACAATTTTTTTTTAATCCGTAATTTTGAAGGAATATTTTCAATCTTCGTATAGGGGGGGGGGATTAAGAATAATATTGCTTTACACATGGAAAAAAAAGTTTCATGCGATTACCTTCATAAATAAAAGTTATTTAATGTTTAGTAAAAAATTCGACTGATTTTTAAAAATTCTTTTAAAAAAGTTTTGGAAATTTTATTTTTTAAATGAATGGGTCTAAAAGGGAAAGGCTTGAAGTTAATTAGTGTAGAATTTCATTTTAATAACACAAAAACGAATTCATACGCAACGATTTAGAAATAATTTTCATAAAAAGGCATCAGTTTCAACCATTTTTTAAAAAATTCTTAAAAAATAGAAAATATCATCATTTTACAAAAAAAATGATACCGTATCCGTGGCGAAATAAATGATATTTCCGATTCTGTAATTATTTTTTGTCTGATTTCAACAGTAAAAATTGAATGGCAATTTTAAGATGGTGGAAAACGTCGGATCACCGCTCGGCCGAAACGGAATGGAAGTTCTGCAAAGTAAACAACCCGCAGAAGTAAGACAATTAGGCGTTTTATGGTTTTTAATTAATCTTTTCAACTAATTGGCAGTATCGGAATGAAAAATAGTTTACATCCTTATTCTCAGACCTACTGAATATACGCACAAAATTTCATTAGAATCGGTCTAGCCGTTTCGGAGGAGTTAGGTTACAAACACTGTGACAGGAGAATTTTATATATTAGATATATATATATATAAAGATGTGTGATTTAATAAAAATTATCTGTAAGAATACTCATTTAAAATAATTATAAATAACATATAATTATTTTTTATGTTTATTTATAAGTAAGGAATATTATATAATTTTTACAATAATTGCCTTTTTATATTATAAATAAATATTAAAATTAATAAAATGAATGCTGATAACTTGCAATATTCCAAAAATTGCGAGTTCCTTCAATGAACTTCATCGAACTGTGAACATTTAAAAAATGCATTATTTAAAAATAAAATGAAGTGGATATACACAAATAAAAAGCACATCCCTCAAATTAAAAAAAAAATACCCTGGTATTCACCAATAATATTAGAAATATCCATATATATATATATATATCTAATATATATAAAATTCGTGTCACAGTGTTTGTAGCCAAACTCCTCCGAAACGACTTGACCAAATCTTATGACATTTTGTGCGTATATTCAGTAGGTCTGAGAATAGGACGTAAACTATTTTTCATTCCGATATTGTAATTAGTAAAAAAGATAGTAATTAATAACCAGAAAAGGCCTAATTGTCTAAACCCTGCGTGTTGTTTTCCCCGCCTAGAGTCGTGAATGAACAGAGGGTGAAATTTTTCGGTACTCTCGACGTTATTTAAACAGCCATCCGATTTTTGTTTTTTAAATCAGTCAAAAAATAATTACGGAATTGGAAAGATCATTTCTTTCGCCGCGATACGGTATAATTTTTTTTTTTGCAAAATAATAATATTTTCTATTTTTTAGGATTTTTTTAAAAATGAGTTAAAACTGATGCGTTTTTATGAATTTTTTTCTAAAACGTTACGTATTGATTTTTTTTCGTGTTATTAAAACGATATTTTTTACTAAATAATTTCATGCTTTTTTTCTTTTTGAATCAGTCATTTAAAAAGTAAAATGCCGAAAACTTTTTTTCCTATGATTTTTTAAAAAATACTCAAATTTTTTAACTCAACATTAAATAACTTCGTCATTTATTAAAATTATTGTACAAAACCTTTTTTACGTTTGTAGAATGTTATCCAACTTCTGTGCCAAAATTGAAAAAAATTGCTTAAATATTGCGGGTTTTAAATTTTTTTTGTGATTTAAAATACCGTTTTTACGAGAAATAATTTAAACAGTCTTTTTTTTGTACATTTTTTATTTAAAAGTATTTTGTTTTTGCAATTAATGTGTGAAATTTTAAACTTTAACGTGAAAATTAAGCCCTCAAAAAAAAAAAAAAAATGCCACTTAAAAAAAATTCTCAATTGCGTCAAGACACTTCTAACACTGCGTTAACTTTCTGTTTAGAAGACGGGAAAGGGTGACATAGTTTTGAGTCTTTCGCTGCGTAGTAAAAAGGGGAATTCCCTCACAACATTGCTATTTGGGGCGGGACGCTCATTCATATAACGCACCACAACCGATAGTTTTTTTTATTCTTAAAGATTGATTTATTGAAGAACAATGGAATATAAGAAAAATATATCATAAAAAAATATAAAAAATATTCTTAAATATATTTTTATCACAGAGTATTTTCTTTTGGAATTTTATACTGTGAATGTTAAAAAAAAGGCTTTTAAACTTTTTTTTGTAATTTATTTTAATTCTAACACTCAAAAACAACGCAATAAAGAAATAAACAATCTTTTCACTCAAAAACAACGCAATAAAGAAATAAACAGTCGTTTCAATACGTAACGGTAAGAATTTTTGCATTAATTATATTTGTGAAAAATTTAATCGCATTTATACTCTGTTATCATTATTTTAAATAAGTTTATTTGCAATACATTTAGATGTATTACATTAAATAAATATTTTTTTTAAATAAAGTAGTATTGTTTCTCCTGTAAATCATTAACCGAAATTTTTCAATCGTTATGTTTGGATTTCTTATAATTAGGAGAAGTATATAAACCATCTGAACTAAAAAAGTTCATAATTTCTCTTTTAAAATCAGTGATTTAATAAATTTATAAATACCAAACATCATTTATTTCGTCACGATTCGGATTTTTCCCCTTCAAAACAATAATACTTTGCCTATTTTATGATTCTTTCTAAAATGAATAAATATCAATGCATTTAAATTAATGATTTTTAAAAAGTTCATTGACCATTTAGAATCAGTGATTTAAAAAATAAAATGCCGAAAACTATCTTTTTAAGAATTAAAATTTTTTTTGTTTTCTTTTACAACACAATGATATTTGCATTTATTATGATTTTTTCTAAAGTGAATCAATATCGGTGTCGAACATTTAAAAAATTCACAATTTTACTTCAAAATTTAAAATAGTAGTGAAATTTCGTAATTTGAAAATGTTAAACGAGAAAGCCATGACACGCACTCACGGGCCATGCACTCACATCGTACGCGTCACACTCACGCAAAAGTGCTTTCGTCAGAAAAAAAGGAGGAAATTAACATGGGGATTAAGTTATACCCTCGGGTGAGTGAGTGAGTGATTTTGGGGTTTATTGGCGCAAGAGCCGATATCGGCTATACTGCTCTAAACATTTGTTTTAATATCTGTGGTCTAGACGGGAAGAGAAAGAAAGAATGAATTGAATGACAAGAAAGAGGGTCGAAAATAGAGAAGGATCACTAGGGTACCCCGGGTTCGTGAAACCCGTGTTTACCAAAGACAGTAAACCCCGTGGGAAAAGGAAAAGATCACTAGGGCACCTCGGGATTGTGACACCCGTACTCACCTAAAGAATGTGAGCCCCCTGAGGGGTATACCCTCGGTAAAAGCCCGTGTAACGCCGGGCCATGCATCTAGGATATATATATATTCGAAAGTAACACTAAATACCACAGATGAATGAACCAGTTGGCTTTGGGAACAAATGCAATGAAAATGGTTAAATTTTTAAAGAAATCATATTATAATAGTCTGAAATTTTAATAGGGTTGTGAAACTAGTTTGATATCACGGGGCAAGGTTCCAAACGCTGCTTGTCGCGATAAAGGAATCACTGGAATTCAAGATGGCGGCCTAGCGGTAAAAAAAATCGTCAAGAAGATAATTTTAAAGAATTGTTTTGAAATAATTGGAATATATTTCAAATGAAGAATATAGGAAGAGATTGAGAACAACCAAGTACAAACGGGGCAAGGCGCCAAACGCTGCTTGGCGCGATTAAGAATCACTCCAAACAGCGCATGTTGTTGGAATGAAATCCAAGATGGCGGCCTAGCTTTAAGACTCGTCAGGAAAATAATTTTAAAGAACAGGTTAGAAATACATTAAAATCTTTCAAATGAAGAATACAGGAAGATATTGAGACTAAGCAAGATCAATAAATAATAAATATCAATACAATAAAAAAAATCATATTTACTAATAGATTTTTAGTAATTATAATATATAATTTTATAGTAATTATATATAATATTCATATAATATTATAAAGAGTATAATAATTATTATATATTCATATAATGTTATAAAGAGTATAATAATTATTATATATTCATATAATATTATAAAGAGTATAATAATTATTATATATTCATATATTAATTCAATAATTATTTTATATAATAATAATAATAATCATATAATATAATTTAATAGTTTTTGTAAAAAAGAATAAATTTTTGTATTGTAAAATGTAATAAGAATCGTACATAAAAAAAAAAGAAAAGTCATTTAACATAATTATAAATAATATAATAATTATAAATAAATAACACATATGTAATAATATTTAGAAAATAACAATTTTTACAAATATCGAATATTATATGATTATTACACAAAAAATTGTATTTCTATATTATATTATTAAAATAAAATAATGACTATATATATTAAAATTAATAATGAATAGCAATTAGAAAGTACTGAAAACTTGCTGTGTTCCAAAAATTGCAAGTTTCTTTAACGAATTTCATCAAACAAGGAACGTTAAAAAAAACATTTTTAAAAAGTAAAATAAAGTGAAAATAAACGATTTATAGCAATAATTAAAAATACAGCACTCATTCTTTTTTAAAAAAATATCTTAGTACTCACCAATGATATTAGAAATATCCATATTCGAAAATAGCATTAAATAAAACAGAAGACTGAAACAATAGTTTGATTCAGAATTGCAATGAAAATGATTAAATTGTAAAAGAAATTGAATTAAAATCATCTGAAATTAATAGGATACTGCGGGAACAAAACCAATACTAATTATTTCTAATATACATTATCTCCATGGCAACCACATCACGAAACGATAAAAATATCAAGGTAAAGTATATTGTAATGTTATCACCCATCTTTGGGAACATGCACAACAATTTGGCGCGTGCCCCGTGATATCAAACTAGCACCAAACAGTTGAGCAAATTAAAAAAAAAGTTCTCTATGGAATGCTGTTATTGCAGCATTCATATTCTTTTTCTGATTCCTTTCTGTTTGGTAATGGATATCTTGGTAATTATTTTGAGTACAAGGATCACTTTTCAAAGGATTACCTGGGTTTCAGATGTAATTATTACAGACTAAAGATTTACCAAATTGGCATGTTTAGTGAATTTTTTCTTAAGGTTTGGTGTGTGTGTATGGATTTCTTTTTTCAATCTTGGTTTAGATTTTGAAACTAGTTTGTTGTCAGTATTTTTTTTTTTTTTTGACATGGTTTTGAAAAAATTCCAAATAAGATTTTGGCACCTACTAGTTTTCAATCCAAGATGGCAGTCTAGTTCTAAGAGCTTGAGATGAAATCTAATTTTAAAGAATGGGTTGTACCTGACTAAAGAAATCAATTGCATAGATTTTAAAGTAGCATGTGTAAAAAAAGTTTAGCAAAAATGTGCTATTTTTTTTTTTGTGAAAAATTGATTGGAAAAATATGAGTAATATAGGATTAAAAAAATTTTATTATGGGAGGGGAAAACCAGAAAAAAAAGGTAGGAAAAAAATAACAAATAGAATGTGAGAAAAATTAAGGGTGGGGGGAGGAATGGTTAAGAAAATTCTGAGTTATCTATGAATTTCATAAAACTAGGAATGTTTAAAAGTTCATTAATCAAAAGTAGATTTGAAATAAAGTAAAGTAGTAATCCACTCTTTGGTGCCATTAAAAATAGTTAAACCTGACAGATTTCCTATTGTAGCCATAGCATTATAAGATCTGCAATAAAAACACTCGGCCCTCAAATTTCTTATCTGGTCTGTAAACAATTTTCATTTCATCGAATTACTTATTGCATTTCACGATGGTCAAAATGATTAAAATCTTAAGAAATGAGAGAAAAAACCAAACTCATAGAAAACAAAATTGGCAGAAAGTGCAAATTCAGCAATCCTTTTGATCCATAAAAGCTGAAAGAGGATCCCTCATATTTTTCTAATAAAAGATTATGGTACTCACTAGTAATGTTTGAACTATCCATGTTCGATAAAATGACAGAATACGAAAGCTGCAAACTATACAACATAAAGTATGGAAATGGTTAAATTTGTAAAAAAATTGAATTAAAATCATTTGAAATTAATAGGGTTATTGCCATAAAAATAAACCAATAAAAAATTGTATTATATGTAATAAAATTGGCAATCTGCAGAAACAAACATTAAAAATCAAGCTAACCATATTGCAATGTTTTTGCTGACCTTGGCAAGTTTTAACACCAACTTTGCATGTAGCATACTGATATCAAATCAGCCATTCGCTGATTTTGGCTATATTCTAATCTGGTTAATATGGTACAGGCATAGCAGTTGTTTCTCTCAAGAAGGGAAATAATTTGTTATTGGTATGCTGTTTGGTGCAATTCAAAATTTTCTAAACAGTTTTTTGTGTAAGATGCCAGGTATTATTGAGAAAATGAGTTGTAAAAAAGAAAAGGAATTGTTTTGTTATTAGTACGCTACACATTAATCGCCTTTTTGGCACAATTTTGAGATTGTACCAAATAAGATTTTAGCATTAAGTAGTTATCGATCTAAGAGGGCTGCCTAACACTAAGAACTAGACATGAAAATAATATGTGTGTGTATATAGGTCTGAAGAAAGTGTTTAACATAGAAAAACTACATAGATTATAAAAGTAAAAAGGTAAAATAAGCAAACATTTACTTACTTTTGCTATGGAGAACAACATAGAAAAAATATAAGTACCAGCATTTAAAAGAATAGAACATGAAAAATGCCAGAAGAAAGAAAAAAAAAGAAAAAGAGAATGGAACATGGGAAAAAGAGAAAATATATGAAGTGAAAAAAATTAAAAATTTCAGACCAAAAAAATAGAAAAAAAATAATAAAGATGGTTTGTGGAATGCTATGAATGAAATTTCTTGACTCTCATGCCTTGAACAATATGCAAATCATTTGAGCACTTATGAGAGAAAAAAAATCATTGGAATAAAGTTTGATTTTATCTTCTCTGTGCTAAACTCAATAAAACTTATTAACATATCGGGCACACAATTGTGTGAATCCACAATGGCTTGTAAAAATTTCAGAGTTCCCTGTAAACTTCATCAAAGGAAGAAGGTTTAAAAAAAATCAATAATTAAAAATAAAATGGTAAAAATTTGCTATATGTTGCCATTGAGAAAAGAATTATGCCTGTCAGATTTACTATTTTGGCAAGCATGAATTTGAACTCATGAAAAAGGAGAAATGTGTGTGTGTGTTAAACATACAAATGGTTGCATTTTTAAAAATTCGAATCGAAATCTTCTGAAATTAACAGTATTACTGCCTTAAAAATAAGCCAATAAAAATTATTATACATGTAACAACAATGGCAACCACAGTACAAAATGATGAAAATCAAGGTAAGCATATTGTAATGTTATCACCCATCATGGCAGATATCATCAACATGGCACATAATGTACTGATATCAAAATAGTGACAAATAAAAGGACTGAAACTGGTGAAGACAGTAGCATTTACATACATTTGAAAAAAAGCTTAAAGTGAAGAAACGAGAAATATATTTACATTTCTTCTGGAAAATAGCACTGAAAAGTGTGAACACCAGGATGAAGTTAAAGAATGTGAGACATTTCAGAATCCCTTAAGAAAAAGGAATTTAAAAAGCAATGGATGCAGCAAAATAAATGAATAAAAATTGTATATTTGGACGAGGGGAGTGACAAAAATTATTGTGGAATGTGAAAAAAAGATTATGAAACCATGTATCAAAAGTATATCAGTGAAAATTCACAATTTGCAATCTGTAAAAAAAGAATAATGCATGGCAAATTTTTTATTATGACAGTATGAATTTTTGCATCATAAGATCTGCAATAAAAAATTCTATTTTCTAATCTTGCTTTTTGAAGAAAAAATTTTCATGTTTCTGTCACCTTTATAATATTTCATAATAAGCTAAAAACATGATCAGATGTATTTGTAAATATACTATTTTTAGCTTTATTTATATATTTTTATAAGGTTGTATTCATAATTATCTTGGTTTGCATGTGGCCTCTTGGCAGGTGATTGTACAAGCCTGTAGGAGTGCTTGCGGAGTTTTTGTTCAAAGTACAGTTTGTTAGAAATAATTTTTTGCATCTAATGCATTATTTTGATGCTGTTCGTAGATGATTTTTGTCAGTTTCTCATATCTTTGAGAAATTGTTTGCATATTTTTAGGGAATGCACACCACAATTTGAAAATCAATTTTATTCTTCAAACTATTTGCTAAATACTGGATAAATTACTTATTTTTAATATGTAAAAATGAAAAGTTTAATTAAATTTTGATTCATAATTAAATGCATTGGACAATGATTACACTTAAATGTGTTAATATCATGTCTTTTCCATGCAAAAGGTATTTGCTTTGTATGTTAAAAATATTTTTGATAAATGTGTACTGTTATTTGAAAGATCCTTGGGTTTAAAAAGCATGTTTGGTAGTTTGCATGCACAAGTGATTTCATAGTGAAAATTTTTTTTATATTGTTTTAAATAAGTTTTAAATTTTTCTCCCCCCCCCCTTCATTTTGCACTCTATGTTTAATGTGTATGTTACTACATTAATTTCTAAATTATTTTTTGAATGAGATGCAATTTTTCTTAGTCAAGTTTAAAAGTTGTGTTTATTTTCAGGAAACACAACGGTTGATGGCAGAACCTGTCCCAGGGATAAGTGCTATACCTGATGAATGCAATGCAAGATATTTTCATGTTGTTGTTGCTGGACCTGAAGAGGTTATCTTTTGACTCCATTGTTAATTAAAAGAATAGTGATAGTTTCCAAAACATACTGCATATATTTTTTATGATGTGTTGTAATTTATGTTTTCATTGCTTTATATATATCTTTATTACAGTTAAGAAGTCTTATTTCTATTTCTCAGGCTAAAATTTTTACTTATAATCTCAAGTTCAGTTGAAATTCCTTCTATTGTATTTCATCATCAGCATTTGCATGACAGTCCTTTGTGAGCCTGAGCCCTCCTCAGAAGTTTTTCCCATTCTGCCCTTCTCCCAGCAATTGATCTCCAGTTCCTCACTTAGAATGGCTAAAGTCGTCATTCCCACAGTCTTTCAATCTCCTTTTGGGCCTTCCCTTTGGTCTTTTAATAGAGGGAGTTACATTTAAAAAATGTTCAGTGCTGTTCATTCTGGGCTCATTCTTATTATATGCCCTGCCCATCTCATTCTACATCACTCATTTTATGGATAATATCATCACTACTAAAAATCTTGCTTATTTCAAAATTATATCTTTCTTTCCAACTGTTATTATTGAGAATATTGCCAAATATGGTTCATAGGACCTTCCTTTCAAAAGTTGCCAAGATCTTTTTTGTGAAGGTCCTTGTCTCTGAGGCATAAGTCAAAACTGATTTAATCATTCCCTTAAACAACAGGATTTTTGTCTTTCTTTTTATTAAGCGAGACTTCAGTAATGATCTTAAACCAAAGAAACAGCAATTAGTTGCAATAATTTCTTTCTGATTTCAGCATTCATGTCATTTTGGTAATTTATTTCTGATCCTTGATAAAAGTAAACTTTTTTACAGATTCAAATTTATAAAGGAGTGTTTCAAACCAATTAGGGATGGTTTCTAACCTACCACAATATACTATTGTATTAAGTCTTTATAATATAATAAACCTTTTCATTTATTGTGACTTGATGTCTTTCTCCTACTTTTCCATTAAGCATGTTCCTTTCTGATTTATCTGTTATGTAAATTTATTCATTGAACACCTTGCATAATGTAGGGATGGGTTTTGATGTATTATTGGTCTGTGTACTACTTCACCTTCACTGCTTATTTCAAAATGTATTTAATCTTTTGCAGTTTATTTCTGAAGTTGTGGAAAAAAGCTCTTGGAAAATTTTGGTTCTAATAATTAGTGATCACATGTAAAAAATGTTACTTCGGACTGTGAAATTGCATTTTTTTCTCATTTAAACTATTCAGTAGAATGTTGTTTATCCGAATCAATTGGGACCGGACACTGTTCGGATATGCGATTGTTCAGATAACCGAAAACTGAATGCGATCCATGCAGTATATGAAACTAGACTCTATCCGAATATTGAAAATCATCACATGCGGGAAATGTGCTTGAAGTAAAATCAAAATAGGTGCAAAATGGTGAAATTTTACCTTTATTGTGGAAAATAGTCACTTATTTTCACTGTACCATTGTACACCTTCATTTTTTCACTGCAAGGCCTCTGATTCTCTTGAGTAGCAGTAGTTGAGTAGGACAGAACTCTGATTGTTGTTCGTACCATTCCATAGCTGCCTCTATTGCAGCAAACACATCAGCATTTGATGGACCCTTGCTACTTTCACATTGTTGTTGTTGTCGTCCTTGTCTTCATTCTTTTCATCATGGACAGGGTCCAATTCTTCTTGCGCGGAAGTCACAATATCATCATCATTTAGCATTTGAAATCCACTATCTTCTGCATCGCATGCCATCCAGGTTTTTACACCTTCTTCATAGCACTCTTCACATCTCTAGAGTAGCTTTCTTCTTCCACATACTGCAAAAATGTTTTTTTAAACTTGTGGGCAGAATTTTTATCGCGAGACAAAGATTCGCCTTCAATCTGCAGTTCCTGTGTCCCGTAGCGTGATTTAAAGTTCTTTAACCAACCAGTGCTAGCTTGGAAATCAGCCAAACCGCCTAATTTCTCTTTAAGTTCCAGAGCATTTTTGCACAACAGAGGGCCCTATATCGGGTCTCCTTTGTTCCTTCTTTGTGAAAACCACAATTAGAATGCACGATCAAAAACAAAATCATTTGCTCCCCTCATGGTTTTCCTTTTCTTTGCGCCATCTTCCGAGTCAAATTTTGACACAAAATTTTAAATGGTTTCTCGGATTTTTTTTATGTCAGAAATTGTTGACTTTCCAACATTATAAATCTGTGCTAGAGACGCTCCACTTTCTCCCTTTGCAAGACGGTTCAATATTTCAAGTTTTGTCTCTATGTTTAAGCCATTGCACTTCTCAATGATTAAGTTGGCCATATGCTAGCCTCCGGCAACAGAGTTAGCCACAATTGACACAGTATTCCACTCTTTCACCAAACTCCCCAAACGCAAACAAAAATAGCTCCAGCAATTTTTCTGTATATTATTATTATTTCAGGTCGCAATCTACTGTACTTTCTTAATTTTAATTTTATTTTTAATTTTTAACTTTTAAATTTTTTTATAATTTTTCCCACCTTCCACTAAACATGGCAAGTGTAATTTTTAATGCTCACTCAAATTCAAGATAGGAGATGAAGACCTCATCAGAGATCATATGCCTCAATGACCATTCTTCCTATTTTGAATTCGAAGCCATAGCAGTTTAGAGCTCAACAAAAGAGTGCGTATACACCATCTCACTTGGAAACAAAGTGACCTAATATTCCGTGCAGATGTTTACCAAATCACATGACTGAAATTCCCCAAATATCCCTCACCGTGGGTTTTCCAGTCACTTTTGGCCGCACGCGAAACAACTGTCGAGCATTGCACTGTTTGAAAACTTATCCGGAAACTGGTCCGGATATTTGATGCTCCGGATAACCCGGCACTACTCGCACAGGGTGTGTCGTACCCACTGTCTAACCTTTTTTCAACCCTTTTTTGGAAAATAGTTTCTCATGTAGCTGACTTTTAAGATCATATCCTTTGAGGGGCCTTAGTTTGTAGGCGAATTCTAAATATGTATTTTTGGATATCGCCTCTTTGAGTATGTCATACTCTGCGCATGAATCACATTGTTACAGTTCTAAATGCAGGAGCATGTTTTAAATCTTCTTTATGCTATGGCGTATTATTGTAGTTATAATGAAGAAATGTGATATTTAAATAATTTAATAAATACAGTATTTAATACATATGGTGCAACAGTATTTTCAGATGAAGAAATTCTCTTCGTGGTTATGATGAGGAAGAATCAAATGATGAAGAGTATAACAGCAAGTATGATTCCTCCACTGAAATCGATCCAGATTTAGAAAAGGGAGACACTGTTGAAAATAAATGTTTTATATGTAGAGATACAAAAATATTTGAGAAGAATGTAATTTTAAAGGAAATAATTGGTTCACATCTTATCCACTTTCAGATGAACTTTTGGAAAAAAAAAAAAACTATTGCTGGAACAAAATAAGAGGAAATAAAAAAGAAATTCCAAAATTTTTAAATTTAAAGAATAAAGAAGTTTACTCCTATATGTTTGATTTGATGAAGATGCAGATTAAAAAGAGATTAAGATTCAGTGAAAACATCGCACTTGCTCACGACAAGATTAAAGGAGTTTATAAACAGTGCACTGAATGCCCTTATAAAAAGAACAGAAAAACTAAATTTACAAGTGAAAAATGTAACAAACATGTTGCATTTCCTACTTTTTAACCTTTGTATACAAATTTTACGGTAAAAACACAATGTGAATACCCTTGGTTATGACACCCTGCGTGAGAACTTTAGGTCGTTTTTTTCATGTGAGCGATGCCAGGATAATAAACATTCGGATAAACGATGTTCTACTGTATTTTTTTATAGTGAGTAAGGTTTGAAAGTTGTTTAGAGATTCTGTACCAGTAATAATTACTTGCATCCATTTAAGGCTACATACAGATTTCTGTTGAAATTAATTCAAATTTAGAAGAGAAAATCCTTTATTTCCATTTATAGATGTATATCTTTGATAACTTGTAATATTGCTTGTGTGTGATTATCTATACTAATAAAAGAGTGGGTTTGTGTGTTTCAGCTATTCCGGCCAAATTAAGCAACCCTGAAGCGTGAAACTTGGCATGTAGAAGCTGTAGGTCATTAAGCTCTTCAACCTTGAAGAGTTTTTCTCCAAATTCACTTCAGATTTTTTAAAATTTAATTTTTATGTGATTTTTGAGCTAAATGATGGAAATGTCATCAGCTGTGTCAAGTCTTAACTTTGCGAAAATTAATGTTTCAAGCACTTTTGGGGGGGGGGATTTTAGCACATTTTACTGTAAATATATTTATTTATGGTTGCAATTATTCATTTTTTAATTCTTTGTGTTGGAATTACATTTGTTTCTGGAATAAATGATCATAAAAAATGTTCTTTCTAAGTTTCGTTTTTCATTTTGGCAACATACATGTATTTACATTTGAATTCAATGTCTTTACGTTGTGTGAATTGTATTTTTTCCTTTTCCGAAATTTCGTATAAGTTGGATGTAATTTTTCAGACCAAATAGGCATGCTCTATGGATGGAAATGGGCAAGATGTACAGTTAAAATATACTAATATTCAGGCCATGATTTAGTTCTAAGCTTGGATTAACTATGGTACCAACAACTTTAGATTAATTGTAGCCTGCCAACATGAGTGGGTGATGGTAGTGGGGGCTAAAGCTTAGCTACTGCATTAAAATTATTTATCTGTGTAGTTTTCTTCTATATTATTTCAACAATTGCCCATCATGCAAGCCTAATGGAATTAAAGCTACTTTTTTTATTGTGCTGGCCACTTTTAAAGATGTTTACTTGATTTTGTTATATGCTGATCTCTTCAGCATAATGTCCTCTTCTTTCTTTGTTTAATGAATGTCAGATATTTTAGTCCTGTATTAAGTAAACTATTAATTAAAGAATAAAAAGTGTAACACAGTTTTTAAAAGCATTTACAGTATTATTTATTTCTTGACTATCAATGCACTTACTTTTTCTACCTGTTTTGTTTTTGAAAATTACCATTAATTCTGAAGTTACGAATAATATTATCAATTGTGAGTATAAAGCACAGTAAACACAATTACACCTTTGATATTATTTATCATTCAGAATCGCATTTTCTTGTTATAAACTTTTTAAAATTTGACAAGTCACTCTGAAGTTCACAGAAAAATATTGTTTTATAGATGATAGTATTAATGAAATTGTCAATGTTGTATTCCAAAAATTTATCTAGTAAACATTTCATTTTATATAAATTGAACTATTTTAAAACATCTTATTGAATTCTTCATGTTATTAATGGATACATATCTGTTGATCTGATTGTTTCCTAATGTAAAAAATTATTTTTGTGGCAAGTGTTTTAGTTGGGTTTGTTCACTGCTTCTTTTTTTGGAGTATAGGATTAAAGAAGAGTTGATGAGATACTTTCTAAGATCGAAATGACCACAGTAGTTGAGTTGTCATGATCACAAACTCCTGGTGCCTTTCAGAGGGGCTGATGCACATTAAATCTGTCAAGGCCAAATGTCCTAACATTGATGTGAAGTTTGGGTGGGGGGGGGCAAACTTGGGTGTCATTTGACTGTGGTTCAAAATTAATGAGGCCTGTTGTCAATAACCCTCATGTTGCTTATAAGTGCAATATTAATAAACAATCAATTTTAAGAGTGAATGGTTCTTTTGAGTTATGTCCCTGTTTAAGATTACATTCCTGTCTTAAAATTCTGTAATTCTAATATTTTGATAAGAGTTGTTACAGTTTGGTTATCGCTTAAGCTAAGAATAACAAGTTCAAGATTCGATTTCACCAAACCTGATGTCTAAAATTTTTCTAGTTTTATATCCATGAATTTAAAAATTCTATAGTTTTTAAATTGTATTCATTTCAAAGAAATTATTTTCAGTAAAAAAAAATTAAAAAACTTGTTTAAATTTTAAATCGGATTTTTACTAGAAAAAGTTTGTATGTTAGAATTATAAATGACTGCATTTATATATATATATGTATATTTTTATTACAGTCACCTTTTGAAGGGGGTGTGTTTAAGTTGGAACTGTTTTTACCAGAAGAATATCCAATGTCAGCTCCTAAAGTTCGTTTTATGACAAAAATTTATCATCCTAATATAGATAAATTAGGCAGAATATGTTTAGATATTTTGAAAGGTAAGACAGTGTTTTATTGATATTTTTGTTATATTCTCATATAAAATGTAATAAGTTGATCAAAAATTGGTAAAAAATGATGATTTGGGATTTTATATTGAGGGTGGGATTTTATTGAAAATTCTCAGAATTTGGAAAGTTATCGTTTTGTTAATAAAATAAAGTAAAAGAATAAATGCTCCCGAACTAAATGCTGAACAGTGTTATTTAAATAAAGCTTTGCCTTTTATATAAATAACAAACTTATTACATGCAGAAAGTTTCTCATGTCAAAATTGAGAATTCTACAAGTAGATTATCTGAACCAAATAATGTACAAAAACAATATTTTGCTAATCTTAAATATATAACAAATTTGAGCATTTTTTAATCTTTGTTACATCATTGTAATATAAATATCTAAAAGGAGAATATGTTTCAGTTAGAGATTTGAAACAGATGCATACAAGATTGTTCTAAATTTTATATTTATTTTAAGCTTTAAACCTTATCCTCTGTTCAGGAACATTGCAAAGAAAATTTAATCTTTAATTTGATTATTGTATAGTTTTTAAATCAAATTTTTTCTCTATATAATTGTAATTTTAATTACTGGAGAAAAATGAATGATTCTCTAATTATATATGGGTCCGCAAATTTTTCCCTATTTTCTATCAGAACTACTAAAAATGCTTGGAAAGCATTGCTGTATATTTTTTCATAAAAACATTTGGATTTTTCGTACTTCCAAAGCATTTTTGAAAAAGAAAAAAATGTTTCCAAGTTATTTGTCAATTTTTTGTTTACCAGATTTTTAAAAAAAAATTAGCTGTTTTCTTATTTTTATTTGCTAATTATCCCTGTTATTGATTCACAACAGATGAAGAATGCGATATTTTAATCCATACTCAATTATCTTGATATTCTGAATTTTTTATTAGGTAACATGTTTCATTTGATATTTTTGAATGACAAATGATACAATTTGATTAAACTGTAGTTTTAAGATCTTTTTATATTGTCCCATTATTCTCATTTGTATTGTCATTCTTTCAGTTTTTTGAATATTGAGCACCTATTTTAACCAATTATTCATTATGAGGGTATTAAAACAAAATTACATGTATACAATATTTCTTTGCAGTTTTATTCAGTTTTATACATCTTCCAAATGAAAAAAAAAATAAAACAAGGACTATTACAACTATAAATAATTTATTTATAGTTCACTCAACCTAGATTTCAAGAAAAGAAAAAGTGGCTGCTGTAGCATAGTAGTCAAGGTAACAGACTGATGGCTGTCGCGTCATGAATTCGAGCCTAGTGCTGCTAAAGACCCACCGAGTTGAGGAGGCTGATACTTCTGAAATATGTTTAGGCTCAAACATCCTCCTGTGGTGTGGAAGTTAGGAGATGATGGTGCCTGCTCAAGTGTCATCTTTGTCACTTGGTCAAGGTTCAAAATTATGTGGTCTGTTGCCAATAGCCCATTTGCAACTTTATTGTGCAATATTAATACTTGGTCTGTCCTGAAAGTTACCAGAATGATTGTTGTTTCTTATGCTGCCTGATCGACAGTAACATCAGGTCAAAGCCCACAAAATTCATCAGCTGAAATGATTTTTTGTAGTTCGCAATGCTGGCAGGTCGGTATTTTGGGTGGAGAAGTTAGTGGGGATCTAAGCTTCGAAACTAAACTGGTGTCAGTAGCTTATGGACAGCTGTTGAGGTAGGGTCATGCTCCATGCAGTGGTATCTACTGCACTCTTGTCGAACAAAAATGGACCAGTTTCTGTGGCAGTGTTATGCAATTAGGTATTTTGTATGAAAACTGATAAAAACGAGGCAGAGACACTCAAAATGCTTTGCAAAGCCGACTGTAACAAGGCGATGAAACTAAGTTAAATTTTCATGCTTTCAAGTTCCAGAATGGTCTGGAGTCCGTAAGCAATGACGACTGCTTGGGACACTCATCAACATCACTAACGGATGACTAGATGCAAAGAGTGCATCAAGTTTTGGACAAGAACGGACGATTAGGTGTTCGTATGATTGCAGAGGAGTGTAAAAAACTCAAACAATCATTCATTTCATTTTTATTGGGTTATCTTCAAATTAGTAAAGTCTGTGGCAAAGTAGTGTAAAACTATGGCAACCCTTCAAACCACACTGCACTCATTTTCTTGGAAGTTGCTGGAAAAAATGGATGTGGCAATGCTGCCCCAACCCTGCTCAGTCCCAATCTGGCACCAGTGCATTTCTTTTTGTTTCAGAGCCTGTATATATGATGCTGGAGGCTGTAAAAGCAGCTTTGGTGACCTCGCTGAAGGAGATTACCCTTGACAACTTCAAGGGGCCTTCAACGTTTGAGTGAAGCCTTAGCAAGAATGTATCGAATCAGGAGAGAATGCTTTCAAAAGTTCTGAAAAGGTTGTAAACTGCTATTGAATAAATGATTTTTTTAAAAAAAATCATTCCAAGAACTTTTGGAACAGACCCTATATAACTCTCACTCTCTTGAGAATATAAAAATTATTAGACACATCTCATTATACCAATTGGCTATGCCTTCTATTTAAAATTCAATAACTCTAGTACAAATTTACACAGGGTAATTGAGGCAAGTAAATAGTTCGACTGGTACTGCCAGTTGAGCTCACAACCATATTATACTTAGTCAAGTGATAAGTTCACAGAAGCATGCTGCAGATATTTCTCTGCATCAAAAAAGAAGAGACCTATGATTTTTACGGCTCTTAAACATTTGGACATCAAAAGTTTATTCATTTATTGAACCAATAAGAGATTTTCTGAGATCAAGGCCGGCCATCTGAGGGGCGTGGCGAATGCTATGCACCCATTGTGAGGGTCCCAGCATGATCAAACTCTAAAATGTACTCTTGCACATGAAAACTTGACAGTATTCCTTTCGTACAAAATTTGCTTTTTGTCGTAAACTTTGTTATTATAGATCTCTAAATTTCAAGCATCTGCGTAATTCTTGAAAACATGTAGACTTGATTGGTTTGCACTACCACAGAATGAGGAATATTTATGTGCAAGGTTTTGTTAGGTTAAGCATTTTTATTTTTCTTTCTCTGTAGCAACTTTCTGGAACTCAACAGACTCGTGGCTGGCATGTCATGAGTTTGAGCCTAGTACCACTGAAAACCTGCCATGTAAGGGGTGATGCACGTTAAATCTGTTGAGGCTCAAGTGTCTTTACCTTGCTGTGGTGTGAAAGTTAGAAATGGGGGGGGGGGTGCCAGCTCGGGTGTCATCCTGGTCACTTGACCATGGTTCCGATTGATGAGGTCTGTTGCCAAAAGCCCTCAAGTAGCTAAGTAGTGCAACATTAATATTCACTCACTCTGGAATTCGACTTATTTTGTGCTTTGCATATGTTTGTATCTCCTATGTTTCATATTGCTGAACAATTTGCTTTTAGTGATGGTTACCATGATGTTTTAATAAAGGTGATATAGCGTACTTTTTTTTAAGCATGTAAAGAATGTTATAAAAATGATTTTAATTGTGTTAATGCAACCTAAAATTGAGTAAAATATGTGTACTTTGGTATGTATGCTGTACCGACTTGTGTATTTATCACAGTGGCTGATATAATATTTCCCGTCGTGTGAAAACTCCAAAGTTAGGTCAAAAATAAGAAATAAAGCAGAAGTAGCAGCTTAAAATTGTTTTTCCAAGAGCAATTTCAAGTTAAATGTTATCAGGTCCAGTTAATGTAAAATTCTTGTAGAACATAGCGTTCAGTTTGTCTTCAGGCAATGCCTGTGGTAGCAAAGTGGTTATGGTCACAGGACTCGTAGCTGGCATCTCATGAGTTCAAGTTTTGATAACATTTAAGACCTGTGGTGTATGGGAGACTGATGCGCCTTAGATCTGTTGTGGCTCAGTCTTCAAATTGGAGTTATGTGAAAGTTAAGCAAATGAGGGGCGACAATTTTTGTGTCACCCTTGTCATTTGACTGTGGTTCAAAATTACGAGATGTGCCGCCAATAGTCATGTTGCTTTAGAGTGCAATCTTAATAAGTAATTAAATCAAATTATTGGCACAGCCATCTGAGCTAATGTTCTGAAGTTATAGTTTTCTTGGACCCATGATCGTTATTAATTTAGTGAGAGGCTCTCATGAATTTGACAGCAAAGAGATTTCTTTTGGTAGACAACTAACGTTTATTTACCAATATAATTTTTAAAATTAAATTTTTTTTACAAAACCGCTACACATCATATTCCGCTTGCTTGCCGGGTTACTTATCTGTTCTGTTTCCTTTCAGCAGCTTGAGTTTTCTTGTTTATAACAGCTTGCTTGCCTTAAAGGGCACAAGAAAAGTGACATTTCCAAGCAGTAGGTGTGTGTAAGGGTTATAACATCTGCTGTGATTAGTGAACTATCTTCTAGTTAGAGTTCAGAATTAAATGCAGGAAACAAGTTTTTTTTTGCATTAGGGAGATACGATAGAGACAACAAATTATATTCCATTGTAGTTATTTGCATTGATCCTGTAAAAGATTTAATTCATAGTCATTCATATTTATAGTTAAATTTCAAATTTTCTTGTTGATTCCGTTGGATGAATTTAAGAAATTTGGGATACTTTTCAAATATTTGTTTCATCTATGTCAAATAATTCTGCAGTAATACTACGAGGAAATGGGATTGTTATTGATGCAGAGTCCTAGATTATTTTTTAATTCCCAGGTTCTAAGATAAGTAAAGATAGACTGTGCTTCATGGAAAATTAAGTTTATATAATTTTATGGTTATATCATTTTGAATCTAGACAAAAAAACACATACCTTGTGTCCTCAAAAGCGGAGGACGAGGGGTGCTGAAAGATAACTTGTTGTTGATTTACATAGTAGTTAAGTGAATTATTTCGACCAACTCTGCTGATTCCTTCATGGGCTGTGTCACACCGAAGTCTCTCCATGAAACTCTTTCCTCTATGGTGCATTTATGCTCGAATTGGGTGAAGGCACTCGCACAATGATACAAGGCAAATCTTTAAGGACACAATGACCCCCTGTTATTCCCAAATTTCCCCTTTCTGAGGAATTTAACCATTTCCTGTAAACAAGGGTTGAAGTAAAAATTACTAAGTATAAGGGGTCATATACAGCATTATGTTTTGAAGAAAAAAGTTGCTTATGTCATTTATAAATGTGGCATCAGGAAAGGGGTTTCTTTAACTTTAAAAGCTGATGAAATGCTTGTAGATATATTCTACAATCTATAAATCTGTCAAAGTTTGCACACAATAAAGAAGTATGCAAAAATTTTAAAGCATCCTTGTACTCAATGGTTATTGCTCGTTCCATAGTCTTAAAGTTAACTATTTCCAACTTCTCGAAGATTCATCTTCAGCATTTCTTTATTTATATAATCTAAAAGTTGAGTAATAATTTTACTGGTTTTTTTTATAAAAGAATCTTTACTGTAAATTCATGGCTTTAAATTTACCTCGGTGTATATGAGTTTTTATAAATCAGTTGATACAAAGGAAAAATTTCCCTATGAGTACTTTTCCCATTTAAATACCTTTTTTGTGAAATTTTCTTTGCAATATTTAAAAAAAATTTGTATAGCATTTTTTGCTTTTTAAAATTAAAAGTTTTACCATTTATTTTAAGAATTTTCTTTAAATGTCAGTCCCACCTTTTTTGTAATTTTTCATTTTCAAAAGTTGGCAGGTATGGTTTTAGAACATACTGAGAAGTTTTATAGGTTTTAATAAGTTGAACGCTTTTGAATTGAAAAGGAAAACGCTTTTATTTGTTCTGAGCTTTGTTCGTGCATTTTTGTGTGTTCGCTGCCACCATTATGATTTGGGAATGCATTTTGTGTAATGTGCCTTTTTCAAATTATCATTGCCAATAAATTTTTGATTAGCGCGACTCCCTGAATACTTTTTGGGATAAGTACATAAAAGTTACATCCAATTAACATGCAACTTTTCTGGTAGTTAGCAGGATCTATTACCAACCACATGAGCGTTTCATCTTGTGATGTGCTTTAAGTGCTCGGACATGTACAATCTTGAGTCCTTTAGTACCTAAAAATTTCATTTCTTTTAAAAGTAACCATGCTATCTCGATGTTCATGCTGCGCTTAATAGGGGGACTGTAACCTTGGGCATGTCTGAACTCTCGAAGAGCTTAAATTTTAAAGTATTTGATTTTGTTATTGTTTGAAATTTGGTAGGAAATATTTTTCCCAAAATAAGATTGAAAAATTTATTATGCGATTTGAAGTGTTTGATATTGGTTTTGAATTTAGTTTCTTTGAGTTTCTTTAGTTTCTCTAAGTGTTTTTAAATTAAAAGTTAACTGTTGCATATTTTTATTTAAAGTGTAGTTTTTTTTAATGAAACACTTATAGTGATTCTTTTTATTAATTCTTTGACTTTGTTATTTAAAATATAGTGCTGTAAAAACTTTGCAATTAATGTTTTACAAAAAGACAATGTGTTACAAAAAGTGGAAACATCAAATTTACTCATTCCCTTCTAAAGGGAATTCTCAAATCCAACTTTTGTCTGTCTGGATACATCTAACATCAACAAAAACTTAATTTAATTAAATGATATAGGATCCACTGTTTCTGTAATATTTTCTCATATTAAGCAAACTGTTGGTAACATAACTGTGCAGCATTACTATGATTCCTTTGAAAATTGGTAATTTTGTGACAGTATCTTATTTTAGATTATTAATATATATTATATTAGATTGTAATATACTTCATTTTATTTACTAAATGTTTATTGAAATAACATTTTAATTTTTAACAATGCTAGGGTTTGTGTAATTACTTGAAACCAGTTTTTCTTCAACTACAACCCGTAAAAAATGCTACAACTCAGATTGTACAACTTGAATTTTACTAAATCAATATGATCATAATTTTGAGAAAAGGAAAACCAATTTAGATTGTATTTATGTGCTAGTTCCTTAAATTGAATGAAATTCTTTTCTTCCTGTTTCATTGAGAGTTTATTGAACATCTGCTGCTGAGGAATTGGAAGTTACAGGACAAATTGTGGAGTTATTATAATAAGACATAATTTGGGAAAATAAAATAGCCTTGTAACGAGTGTAGGGGTGTCAAACACGCAGCACGCCAGTTTGTAAGTTACAGTCCACAAGGATTGTTTTTTAAATATCAGGTACAAAATTTAAAATATCAGGCTTTTAAAGTTTGTTTATTTTGAAATTTGAGGTGAACCTTTTCACAAAAAAATGTATAAATCTTACAATATGTTTGCCAGTTATCTATTCTTGTTTTAAAAGAAATTCTTTTTGATAGTGAAAATGGCCTTTAGATTAAATATTTTTATATATTTTATTTAAATTTTCATTTGATTTTACTATAATAAATTAATTTATATTGAATTCTGAAATGTATTATGCATATACCCCAATTCTTCATGTATATGATTTTTATTTCTCATCCTCCTTCTCTGTTTAGAGTGTCTAATCAGCAAGAGGCAGCCAGAGATGTGTGGTTTTTTTTAAGTTCAAAAATTATGCAAGACAGTTAAGATAAAGGGCAATTTATATTTAATTGTTTGCGAATGAAAATGGATTTTTATTCATATTATTTTAAAAAGTTATTCAATAAAAATGTTAATCAAATTTCAACAATGAGAGTAAAGGAAGATCAATTCAAGAGGAATGACGTAATTTTCTAGAGAATGGGAACTGCAATATTTTTTGTGTCCAAAACAATAAAATATGCCTGATATCTAAAAACCCAATTTCAGTTGCTAAGGGTTATAGTTTTTAAAGGTGTTATGACACAAATCATGAAACAAACTATATTATGACCATTATTTTTTTTTTGAATTTCGTATAGACAAATTGTCTGAATTGAGATCAGTTCTTCAAAAACAATAAATTGTAGTCATTTAATTTGTTGAAGACTATTCAGCTGCTGTAAAATTTGTATATTATTACATTTAATTTTGCAAGTAGATAGAAATCATTTACTGAAAAGGAAATTATTAGAGAATGTTTATTCAAAACAGTGGAAATATTATATCCAGCACAAGCAAAGCAAGTTAAAAGTGTAAATTTAAGAAGATATTGTAACTAGCAGAGCTGATGAAACAGTTAAGAAATTAGCATAATTAAACAATCAACATTTCAAGCCTACTTTATTGCAATATTGATGAAAGTACAGATATTCGAAATTTTGCTCTGCTGGTTGTTTTTATTCACACAGATGCGATATTAATTTAAACATAAGTGAAGATCTTTTGGAACTCTTTCATATTCATAATACAAACACTGGGAGCTGTAATTTTGAATGTATTTAAAGATTGTTTCGTACAAATATAAGTTACTGCTGGAAAAGTTTTTTTTTTGCATGATGGTGCACCTACCATGACCGGTATTACTAAATGAGTTGTTGCAAGATTAAAAGTAACATGCAAACGTCATGGTAATAATAGTTTTGAACATTTTAATTGTATTCATCAGTAGGTACTGTGCTCCAAAGTTTTAAATATAGGACATGTTTGAAACATAGTCATCAAAATTGAAATTATATTCTAGAACAAAGTCTTAACCATCGTCAATTTGTTTAATTTTTGAAAGATACAATGATCTACCATATTATTCAAAAGTTCAATGACTTTCAAATTATCAATTGTTAAAACGATTCATGTAATATTCACAAAATATAACAAAATTATAATTTTCTTGATAACAAAAATTATAAATGTGCTGAATTTAAAGATGGACAATGGATAAAGGAGCTAGCTGGCTTTCTCATTTGATATTACAAAGTCATCTCAATCAACTTAAGCTTCAAGGCAAAAATTATGTTACAACTCTATTTGATAATATTAAAAATTATTACTTTGGGGAAAATAAATAAATAAAAAAAGAAAACTTGTCTCATTTTGTAAGCTGGCAATATCTATTGATTAAATCCCATAAATTAAAATTAATATATTCATTAAATTAAATAGTTAGAAATAGAATTATAAATAGAAGATTTTGTGATTTTAAAACCTCTGAGTTACAATTTCGCATTTTTACTTCACTTCTGTCTATCAATATAGATATTGTTGATAAAAGCTTACAAATGAAATCTAATCTGATTCTTTGTCAAAGCAAAAATCTATGGAAGTTGGAATTCTAGATTTTTATAAATATTTCTCATTAGATCGGTCTCTTAAAATGTATTGTTTGTTATACGAATAATGGCTGTTTAGAGAGGAAAATTGAAAATTCAGAAAGATGAAGATTAACTCCAATCAGCATTCATCGTCAATTTTAAAAGTTGCATCAGCTCAATATTTTCAATCAAATATTCATTACTTGCTTTGTGAAAAAAATGATGTAAAATATCTTCTAAAAAGTTATGTTAAATTGAATTTCTTAC
The DNA here is from genome assembly GCA_019973975.1 of Trichonephila clavata. Taxonomy (NCBI): domain Eukaryota; kingdom Metazoa; phylum Arthropoda; class Arachnida; order Araneae; family Nephilidae; genus Trichonephila; species Trichonephila clavata. The sequence continues at coordinate 370,581 of BMAO01008941.1, read as the reverse complement.
TATAATTTTTTTTAATAAAAATGTAAAATATTTATAAAAACATGAAATATAAAATGTCACGTATGTATAATATACAATTTATCGAGTCTAATAATTGCATTATTCATAATATAGATTGTATTTTATTGATTTTTTTAAGATTGATTTTGTTACGAAAAAAAATTAGCTTTTGCTATAATGTTCAGTTTTTTGGAATTGTTATGATTACCTTTTGGATTTAAAAATACCCTTACAATATTACAAGGATCATTTGGATTATTTTAGTTAAATACAGAATTTATTTTGTTTGCAATTACTTTGATTTAATTATTTTTTCACCCTCTTCTGATGAAGAAAAGTGATGCTGTTGCTTGAGTTTGAATAAAAGCCAGAAATGGGGATGATACTAATGTTTATATTACAGAAAATATTTTCAGTTACAATTTACAACTTTAATTAAAGTAGTAATGCGGTAAATGAAAATTACACCTTTAAAAGGGGCTGCGGGTAGGTGCGGACCAAGACCTTGTGTCAGTCTGTTGTGCTTCCTGTTTATAGAATTTTCTGGTGCAGGGTCTCAAGTTTCAGTTGGGGTGGGAAGGCGGGAAAGCATGGCACGCTGAGTCACAGTAACGTGACGATTGAATGAAACATACTCCCACCCTATATCGAAACTAGTTCGGATATATAGGAAGTTTGCACAGTTTATGAACAGGTCGTTTGTAAACTGAGTCTTGGGTTTTCACAGTTGTAACTCGAACCAGTCTGTTGTTGCCTGAATGCACTTGAAGAACTTGAGCCATTGGCCATGTACCAGGAGGACCCTCCTTTCTGATCAACACTATGTCATCTTCCTTCAAATTTGGTTGTGCGACCTGCCATTTCTTGCAAGGTTGTAAGGAAGGGAGAAGGTCGGAGCTTCACTTCTTCCAAAAGCCATGTTTGATATTATGTAGCAACTCCCAGCAATCTCTGTGGTTGGAGGTTGAATGAAGCTCCTCAGGAACTGAGAGAAGGACATCACATGCATTCTATGTGAGTCATTAGTATACTAGAGAGGCCAGGAATTTAGTAAATCCTTCTATTTGTTTGAGCAAGGTTGTTAACTCTTCAAAAGTTAATATGTTTTCTCCCAACACTCTCTTCAGAGGAAATTTGATGGACCAAATTCCTGATTCCCAAATACCACCAAAATGTTGTGATGATGGTAGAATAAAATGCCAATCTATGGAAGATTTGGATGATTAGTAGGAGATGGCTTCATTAGTTGGTAAAGAAAACCGTAACTTTTATATTTTGTCAAGTTTTCGACAAGCTCCAACAAAATTGGGGCCATTGTCACTATAAATGTTGTGGGGAGCACCACGATGAGCACTAAAACGATGAAGTTGATAACATCAGTTTTTAAGTCTCCAACTGCTTCAATATGAACAGCTTTATTTGCTAAGCTGACAAATAAAGCAATGTAATGTTTGTAGATTTAGTCCCTTGACCTTTGTTGTATTTAATCAGTACAGGACCAGAATAATCGATACCACAACTGAAGAAAGGTCTGTCCAGCGTGACACGGTCTTTTGGTAAATTACCCATCAGTCGTGGTATAGTGGTCGATGTTTTGAATTTGTTACACTTCAAGCATTTTCTGATGCATTTGTTAATTAATTTTCTACCTCCCATGATCCAATGCGATTGTCTAAGCACGTGAGCTAACAAAGTTGGCCTGACTTGTAAATGAGCGATGTGTTGTTCCTTGATAAGAGGAGTTTACTAATAGTGTGCTGAGAAGGAATTATGATAGGATGCTTGGAATTGAATCGGAGCTGGGAATTTTGCAATCATCCTCCCACCCATACTAAACCATGTTCATCTATGAATTGGTGTAGGGAACGTAATGAACTTTTGAGTGGCGGAGGTCTGTTTCTTAATGCTTTGTATTTCTTCCTGAAAGTGGATGCCTTGAACCCAACGAATGATGGTTTCTTCAGTAGTTTGTGTTTCCAAAAAGGTAAGTGGAGTTGTATTATTATGGGATGAACCTATCTATGATCCTTGAGATGATGTAATCTTTTTGCAATTTTTAGTAAATCTTTGGCAAAAAGCAAAATGGGAATTATTTTAGTAAGTGAAGAGTAGTGTTCAAATAAATCATGAATTTCATCATTTGATGTGCAAGTAAACATATTGAAGATGGAGTCTGATTTTTGTTCCGCTTTTACCCCATCCGAAGTCGCATCAAAACTGGATTCGATCTTGGGCTAACTAGAAGTTTCTAGCCTTATCCAGGGTGGCCCTTGCCACCATAACATGAAATCTGGTAAGCATTTAGGATCAATACTGCAAGATACAATATGTGTGGGATTTTCCTTAGAAGGTGCATGTCTCCAGTGCTTTGTAGGTAGAACTTCCATAATTTCAGAAGTTGATATTTTATACTTTAAGTTAGGAATTTCTTCTAATTCTCACACACACACAAAATGGTTTTAATTGATTGTCAATGTTTCTCCCATTAATATGAAAATTTAACATCCAATTTGAATTTAGATTCAGTTAATTTGCCCTGAAACCAAGAAACCAAAAATGGAATTTTGAGCAATTAAATTACTCTGAGAGCAAGCAATTTGCCCAGGTAGCAAAATAGAAAAAAAGTAGCCCAATCCGCGAATTATCTCGATATTGTTTGGGATAAAAAAAATTTGGATCTGCTAAACATGCATTTTTCAAATGAGCGAAAGGAGCTTCATTTTTTCTTTCCATCGGTAACAGAGCAGTTAGTTTTTCCAAAACATGAGCTTTAACTTCTAGTTTGACCCTGGGGTCATGCAATGATACTAAATCTATTTCGACATACCCTTTAGTAATCAGGATTTTAGAATCTTGTTATTCCTTTATTTGAAATCGAGCGTTTTTTTCTTTTGAGGTTGTAGCGATATAATCTATATAAGCTAGTAACAACCTTCACTATAGTGATCATTTGTGATCGAAAAAATATCACCCGGAATACTGAGTTGTTTTACTCCATCAATTAATCTTCTCTTGTTGATATCAATTAATAAGTTAAATTTGTGTAGAAAATCAACTCCCAAGATTCCTTTACTAACTTTTGCAATTATAAATGGAAATAAAAATTCTCTGCGCAATCCCAAATCAATCTTCAGCACTTTAATTCCATAGGTTGGAATTTCAGTCCCATTTGCTGCAAATAATTTATAATCAGATGGATGGTTTATTTTTATGGCTGGTATTATTGAACATCAACTCCACTATCTACCAGGAAGTGCAAATTTGTCGTTTGATCTTTAACGACAACTCATCCAACACACAAAGATAAAAAAAAAATGACTGCTCCCATTAACAACTATATCGTTCATTTGCCTAACCAACTCACTGGTAGGGGAGTGTGTAGCGATATAATCTATATAAGCCAGTAGCAATCTTTGCACCATGGGGATCATTTTGGTGTAGTGAAGTTACTCGGTTTCAGATCCAAAGTTCCTGGGTTCTGGGATAAGTGCACCGCTTCAAGGCCTAGCAGCTTCAAGCATTTTTCAGAAATGATTCACTTCCGCTATCCATCATAACTCGAACTTGACAGTTCTCACCCAAAATATTTTTAATATTTACTCTTATCGTAGGTAATAAAGAAAAATACATTTGTGTAGAATTCATGGAAGCTGTATCTTCTTTGTTTCGATTGGTATAATTTACAATCTGATTTTGACCTGCAGCATAAACAGGTTTTTTAGTTGTCATTGCGTAATTTTTAAAATTATTATCATGTAATAGTGAATGATGATTTTTCCTACAAAAGTGGTCTGAAAAAGTTGAATTACAATATGATTCAGTATGATTGTCAGAAAAACAGTTCATGTTTTTGTTTAATAAATTGTTTATGCTGTTTAACAGACATTTCTTTAAATTTAGAACATTTGAATACAAGATGATTCATTTTACAACAAATTATTGCTAAATTTCGATTTATGAATATAAGGTTGCTTTTCATGAGTAACACTTTCATTATAAAGCTCTAAGTATGTGCATCTGTTATTTAAAAATTCTATAAATGCTTCAAATGTATGAAAATCAATATTATTTGAGAATTGTGCCCATTCTTGGCGCATTTTAGGATCAACCTTTTGTAACAAAATGTAAATCAACCATACATCTCTAGACTCTGCTTTAGTATCAATAGATTTAAGACCTCTAATTACTTCATCTGAAGCATCTGCTATGTTGTGTAAGTTGCTAGAGTTAGTATCATTAAAAGAAGGTTGTTCCATGAATGTTTTTATAAGTGAAAGAATGATTTTCTTCTTTTTATCATATTTGATATATTCATTTTATTTTTTGCTAATAATTTTCCCAAGCCTCGTTATAAGCAGTTTCAGTAATAGGAATATGTTTTGATTATGTTTGCTGGTTCTGACTGCAATAAACCTCTAAGATATTGAAATTTTCATATATTTGATAAACATATATTATCATGTATTAATATTACATATAAATCTTTAAATGAAGGCCAATCTTTATAATTACCAGAAAAATGCTCAATATTAATTTTTGGTAACTTAAAATTGCTAGATTTCATATTTGAGACATTTTCAAAAGCATCAGAATTATCATTATATACATTTGTTCTCACATAAATTTTCTAAGATATTCTGTAGCTTGGTTTTGGTTTCGTAATATTTTGCTTCGAATTCTTCCATTTCAGAGGATTTGAATGGTAATGCAGCATCCGTTTTATCAAATTCCCTTTATATTTATTCAAGTTTTTCCAACTTGTTGCATATATCATTCTTGTGAAAAATTTGATAATCTTTTTCTATAAAATTTTTAGTTCTTGAAAGTGCAGCCTTCACTCTGCAGCGAAGCACTTTAGCCGTTTCGGCATCCATTATTATTGATAAAACGAAATATGGATGGAATGAATCAGTAAGAGAAACCAAATGTTGAATAAAAATATAAAATAGTACTTCTCTTGCTTCTTTGAATTGATGAAGAAAATGTTGTAGGTGCCTCCAAATGATGTCGTTGCTTGAGTTCGAATATAAGCCAGAAATGTGGAGATAATACTAATGTTTATATTACAGAAAATATTTACTGTTAAAATTTACAACTTTAATTAAAATAGTAATGGGGTAAATGAAAATTACATCTTTGAAGGTGCTGCAGGTAGGTACGGACAAAGATCTTGTGTCAGTCCGTTGCGCTTCCTGTTTACAGAATGTTCTGGTGCGGGGTCTCAAGTTTCAGTTGGGGTGGGATGGAGGTAAAATATGGTGCGGTCAGTTACAGTTACCTGAGGAATGTTGGAAACAAAAAGTAACAGATAATTTTTGAAGTTTATCAAAAAGAAAAAATTAAGCTAAAAAAAAATTAATGTGCCTTCGCACTAAATTCATTTTGCGGGCTAGTAGGTAAAGGAAGATTAGATTATTCCAAATGATCCTAATATAAAGAGTATTAAAAAATTTAAATTCTCCCTAAAAAAGTGAAATAATTGCAAAGATTTTTCAGTTCAATTAATGTGTATAACATGAATTTATTTAAAAAGTATGGTAGATGTTTAAAAATCCTTTAAAATATTTATTAAGAAAGATGTTCCCTGACAGTGGACTGAAAAGTATCGTGAATCTTTTGAAAAACTTGAAAGAAGTTTTTATTACTAAACCTGTATTGTACAATTGTTTCAATTTATTACACCTGTTCATTTGTCAGTTGATGTTTCTCAAATTGATATAAGATATTTTGAAGCAACCAAAGGCCTCTAATAATTTGTCCAGTTACATATTAAACTAATAGTTTGAGATCCTATGGGGGTAAAAATGCCGCAACAGAACTAGAGTTGTTTATTTGTTAGATTTTTTTTCATTATTTTACATGGAAAGAAGTCGTATTTCATACAAATCATGCAGCACTTGTTTGGCTTAAAAATTTTAAAAACTTAAAGGTTAGATTGTTTAGATAATCATTGAAATTAAGTATGTTTAATGTAAAATTAAATATAAAAAAAAAAGGATAACAATTTTGAAACATATGTAATTTAAGCGTCCTGTTTCTCAATACATTCAACACTTACCTCATTTATTAGAACTTAATAAAACTCAACAAAAAGATGAAAATATTAAAAAGAGAGTTAATGATGCTATTTTGAAAAGGAATATAAAATAATTACTATATCTAACTTATTTTGACAAAATAGTTACAAACTTTTTATCTGCAATTTTGACTCTCTTGTGGTACAAAAAAGGATTAACGTAATTTCACCCCAAGATGTTTCTCTTAGTAAAACAGTGTGATGTAAGTCAATAAGAAAAAGAAAATAAAGTGTTGATTTTTGCTAGTCTTCCCCTCCAACTGATAAATCATTTGAATGTGTTTCAGTTGACACAGTTGGTGAATTTAACTTGTAATTTAACAAAAAATTTCCTTTTCACGTGAAAATTCACTGTCTCACATGTTTGGGTTTTTGCATCAAAAAGTGAAACTTCTGAGAGTTATGCAAATGCTTATAACAAATATTCCAAATTCAAACTCCTCAAAAATTGTAGACTGATAGACATGTCTCTTTAAATTCCTCAGAATCTAAAAGATTTCTTTGAATTTAAATAAACATAAAATAGCTGGAAGCAGTATGAATGTTAGTAATTAGAATAAGTTCTTAATTGAATTTCTCTCTCCTGTGTCTAATTTGAACATTAGAAAAAAAAATGACATCTAGTATTCTTACACAACGTAATTTATTAATTAATTCTTGAAAAATTTTCTACAAATGGTTCAGAAAAGCTCAATTAAAAATAGAAGCATTAAGCTGTATTTAAGTCATGTAAAATCTATTTTGGTCTGCATCTATCTATTTTGGAAAGCAATATTGAGTTTATCTGTATGTCCACTTAAAATCAGGAATGAGCGCATTTATAAAGGAAAAAAAAATAAATAAATCATCTGTGTTAATGTTATTTTTGATATTCTGTGAAATTGTTTGTAGATTTTGAAAGGTGATTGTGAATTTTTTTGCTTTAATAGCTATATATTGATTAGTTAAAATCAGTTATTTTCTTGTTGCTCATGTTGTGCACGTGCATATATTTCATTACTGCTTTAACCTATTGGAGACGGCAGGTTTTGAGAGAAAAAGTTGCTTTGGGACGTCACTTTTAGCTGTGTTGACCTCCCCCCCCCCTAAATTGTCACTGATTTATGCTACCATATAACGGCGGACAATAGAAGCAAGATAGTAGTTGGTCTCCTGCTGATCAGTGGGGTTTTTCGTGGCACAGACCCTAAATACAAAGATCTTCCCTTTCTTAGGGAAACAGACTTTTTCTTGGAGAATAAAATGTAATAATTACTAATGATTTCAGTTCAAGAAATTTTGAGATTTTTATTTATTTTTAAAAAAGTACTTATTTTCTAGCAATTTAAACTATATTCCACCTAGATTTCTTCTTCAGTATTATACAGAGCATTCAGAGAAGTTGCAAAAAACAGTGATGATTATAAAAAACATTGCATAAAAAAATGAAACGTTTATTTCATTCTAGATAAAGGCACAATAAACTAAACAAAGTTTAATTGATTTTATTCAAGTAAAATGCACTAATATTTTGATAAAGTATAAATAAACTTTATTTATATTTCAGTAAATTTATTAAAATAGAGAAAATGTTATAAATTTATTTTTCATTAATTGAAATGCAGGAATTTCATACAAATAAACTTAATTTATGCTGATGTTAAAACTTAAAATAATCAAACTAGAAATAAAAAATAAATAATGTAATTCATTATAAATTGAAAGTAATTATTATCAATAATATAAAATAAAAGTAAGTTGTTGAGCCTATATTTTTATGTCAATGTAAAATCCATATTTTATCAAATCGATAGTGAACTTTTCTTATATATCTTCCATAAAAGAATGGTACATTTGATGTATAATTGTCATTTTTTATTGCTTCCATTATTAATTCTATCTTGATACATTAGAATTCATAGTTTTTAATGCATCCTAAGTCTGAATTTCTTTAACCCTTTGAAGCGCGGAAAAATAAATTCGCTGAATTTTTCAAAATAAAATTATAAATGCAATGTATAGAACCTAAGAACAGAGAAAATACCTTTAAAAAAAATTACAGTACATCCCCCCCCCCGAGGGGGGAGGTGGTTTCACAGAAGTACCACTGCGCACCTACGACATAATTCTCGGATGAACAATATATGATTTGTGTCAGATTTGTAAGAATATTCTTTATATATTTTGTAATAAATTTACTAAAATATGCAATATTAAGTATTAGAATTACTTTTTAAATATTAAATAATACAAAATATAACTATAAGCAATTGAAATCAACTTCAATAGCGGGTAAAGTTTTTTTTTCATTGTTTCTTTATTATTAAATTATTAAAACATGCAGTAATGCTGAAATAATAAACCCCTCCCCCAAATCAATGGCAAAACCCCCATAAATTATTAGTTATTTCACTGCCTGAGTCAAAGAAAAGAAAAAAAAGGGCTAAATCTCTCACGTGTGTGTGCTATAAGCCAGAGGAGAAACGGACAATTTTCATGTTCTAGGTGATCAGTGGTATCAGTCTGAAACCACCCGAAAGTATCTTTATATAAGGCACTTCTTTTCATAATTTATCATACTAAAAATTAGTTATGCTATGAAGAGCATATGCAGCAAAAATGTACATACCTTACTTTGAATTTTTGTCTATTTTTATTTGCTAAAAAAAACCTTTTTTGGAGTGTTTAAAAAAAGGCTTTTAAAATGATGCATTTTTCTCGCAGAAAAAGGAGTTTTTCTCACATGCTGACATCTAATGTCTTTTAAGAGAGTTAAAAAATATTTTGAGAATTATTGATTTAATTAAAATACCACTACGCGTTTAGAGGTATTTTTTAGAAAATGGTGGTTTCAGAGAGATACCACCGCGCGTTAAAGGCTTAAGAAGTATTCTTCAAAAATTAAAATTCTATTTTCTTTTGATCTTATTCTTCCTAAATATGCTGTAAATTATGATAAATTATTTACTGTGTCAAATAAATGTAATGAATAACAGGGAAGGTATTTCACATTATACTATAAAATGTGAATATCTTAAGACTATAAATGTTGGCACTTGTCATTTGTATAATCACAAGTTTTTATTGAAAAATGATCACGATTAGGGGTTCCATCACGTAGCATAGCCGGTATGCTTTAAATAAAAATTCTTACGTTGCCGTGGTGAGGAAATTAGAAGTGGGGGCTCCAACTTGGCTATCGTCCTCGTTATTTGATCATCATTTAAATTATGATTTCCATCTCATTACCTTATCCTTTATGTTATTCTAATAAAACACTAATATAATTTATCCATTTATCTACGTGTTCCTAAAAATAAATGCTTAAAATACACATACAATATTTTAAATTATATTTTTCCAACAGTAATAAAAAATTTTTATAAGTAAAAAAGAGGGAATGCTACATGATTTTAATATATTTGAATGTTTGATGTTTGTGTAACACCATCAAGTATTCTACAAATTCAAACACTAATTTGGTAATAAAAAAAATATGACTACAAATATCTTAGTTATCGAGAATCAAAATTTTCATATAACTCGATATTCTTGTTAACGTGAAAAATCTACTATTCTCATTTGTATTTGTTTCTTTTCCAATTACAACATCCTGATTTCTTATTTTTTTCACCTTTCATACAAGAAAGTTATGTTCTTAGCTTTTAGATAGAGCATGTTAGGTTTTATTTATAAGTTTTGATAAAATTATAGAATTATTTTAATGTTTCAGGTAGCACAATAAAGCTTACATTTTCAGTTTAATTATCTGATTTTTGTGTGATAATGAACAGATTTTTGTGCGTAGCGAACTTGAGGTACAGCCAATAAATCTTACACAGCTGAGCCTTTTAATCAATACTCAAAATATTACAGGGATTTTCCCTCTGCTTACTCTAGTAGGGTCACTATCTCCAGCAACAGTTTATCGTTTACACTTTACAACCCTGCCCTCTCTTTGTCTATCCTTTCATGTAAGGTTCGTTTCATTCTTCACAACTTGCGGTCTAAAATGCCAATGCAATACCAATTATTCGAAAAGGGTCCTTTTCTCTGGTGATAATGTTTGTATGGCAAAAGAGGTTTTCTTTTGAGCTGAATGTCGCTTATTTTCTATTTATTCAATTTCCGACAATTTTAAGTAAAGGAGATGCACATTCCTAAAATTTTATGATGGCAATAAGTCACATGGAAATCGGAACCACAGATCTCCGACTTTTTTAAAGCATTTACTGCATGTTTCTTACTTCAATATACAGGAAAGCAGATGTTTATTTCTAGGTTTTATTATGCTAAACAGCGGTGGGCCATCAATGACCAAGACCCGAAATAATTGTGATTATGAGGAATGGTATTTTGGCGATCTAAAAATTTTATAACATGTTTCTCGAATCAATTTACAACAGTTATCTGATCCTGTATTTGTTTCAAATATTCAATAAAATGGCCTCAAAAGGATAGAGCCTTATTATTATTATTTTGGAAAGGGGATGTATTATCCTACATAAAAAGTTAAACTCGCTAATGGTTATGGGATGGGGGAGAAAAGGAAGCAAGCATATTTGAGTTTTCATTTCAATACTTTAATTATTTCATTAGACAATTATGTTCATTAGTTTTCAGAAAGAGTTTAAAGCATTTAACAAAATTTCTGGTAGTATATTTATACTTTTGTAATTACTCTATTTGAAAAAAAAAAATACTAGCTGTGTGTGTTATTGTAAAATTTCTTTCTTTTTTTATAAAAAAAGTGGGAAAAGCATAGAACTTTAGAAGCAAAAATATGTAACAAAAGCAAGTATTTCTTTCTTGTTTCTAAAGTATTTTATAAATCGAGGCATTTTTCTTATATTTTTGAATTGAATTAAGCGTGTATAAAGGAAATGTGAGTGTTTGCACGTTTATTTCTATTAAATTTTAAAGAAAGAGTTTGTGATTTGTAGCATCACTGTTTGCTTTCCAGTTTTGAAGCTTCGACTTATATACATCAATTGTTATAATAAACTTTTACATTTTACAATGTATAATTTTACTTATCTTGCATTTTATAAATGATTTTGAAGTACTAAAAAATATAATTAAAATGTCTATGACAAATAAATCATTAAAATTTTTTTTATTTATTTATACACGATAAAAAGGCATTTTTTCTGATGTTTGAACAAAGAATACTAACGACAGATTTAATAATGATTTAATGCTTCTGAGAAAGGACGTAAGGAATTTACCTAGCAAGAATAAGTTGAAAAATATTTCGAAATATTATTAATAATTTCAATTATTTTAATTACAATTAAAAAGAACAATTTAAAAAAATTAATGTTTTCTGATTAATTTCGTAAAAAAAATTCGTCAATTTTCGCACCACAGAGTTCAATAGTTCTTTTTATCGTATTATTTCCAGTAAAACGTAAAACTTTTGCTTTATGGGTTAGCTGTGGGTGTTCCAAATAACTTCATATTCCTCATGCGATACAACCTCATCTTCAACAACTAAGCTAAAAATTCAAAGATAGGTCTTTAAGCCCTATTCTTTATTTTCTAGCTTACAGAATCACTAAAACTTTCAACTTCAAAATCAGTTAAATGTTTCCGAATTTCTTTTGTGTAAGGAGTCCTCTTTTTATTCAGTCATTTAAAAAAAAGAATTAAATAAAATTAATTCAAAATGAAAATAAAAATGAGACAACTGAGTAAAGAACAAGATACAATCCACTGACAAAAATAACTATGTAAATTCACTTGTGATGAATCGTGCATACAAGGGAAAAAACGAGGGACTTCTAGATAAGCGTGAAAGAGGGAACTCTATCTTCCTCTCCTCTGAATACAAGAGAGACCAGTCAAGTCATTGATGTTTTGGAACTGTAATAGGCCCCATGCTGATTCGAAAGTGGTTTAGAGGGTATGAAAACGAGGGGTCGCTACTCCGAGCAGCGGCATCTTTTAAGGGATTATTGATTTTGGCGTCTAGATTGACCAGCCAACCTCTAAAGGTTAATTCGCTATACAATCATACTTTTTAAGAACTGTAATAACTTTAGCAGTGAGCTAGAATGATGCAATCTTCAGAGGTTTTCATTACCCTCTGCATTGATCTAAATCAGCGGTTCCCAACCGATTTTGGGCCATGCCCCCCCTCCCCCCACCTAGGCATTTCTAAAATCCTGATGCCTCCCTCGTGATTTTTAAATTTTGATATTCAAAATTTTACAGTTATTCAGCTTGAAGAAAGCTTAAAAGGCCATTAACTTGGTATCTAAACAAGCTACCAAAGAATAAGTCATCCACGAAAGGTAAAAATAAAAAATGAAAGAACAGTTAAATTGTTTCCAAACATATAATAGGGAACTGAACTGCAGAAATAGTAAATATTTGAATGAAACATTATTCTGAAATACTTTGATCATTTTCATTATTGAACTAATAACAATAAAAAATAAAAATTGAGCTCGCCTAAAAATGTCTGTTAGTGAGATCCTGATGTCATTTTCTGTGTCAGAGAGGTTTTATATCAGGCTCCAATTTAGTCAACTCAAGTCTCCTCATTTAGTGATATCAAGTCGATTTCTTTTCTTCGATAACAAATCATTGACAGCACTAAAGCCACATTCAGCTAAGTATGAAGATGGGAAGGGTAACAACAATTTTCTTGCAGACTTGGTTGAATGTAGATATTTAGTTTCTGTCTCATCACAAAGGCATACCATCACTCCTTTTATATTGAATAAAGTTTTAAGGGACTCATCATTTTGCATTTACGAGATTTCTTCTTGTTACTTCATCGAAATATCAGGTATATCCACTAGCATTGGCTGCTTCACCCATGTTGGAAAATCAATTGCTCTTTAAAATCAGAGGCTATTATTTTCAAATGATCCACAACGACAAGTACAGCAGCATCAGTCACCTCATATTTTTTTAGCCAATGAAACTGGTCAAAATTTTTGTGAGAAATATTTTTTCAACATACTTCAGTAAATGTAACTAAGCCAAATATCTTCATCTTTGTATTCACAAGAGTTTTATTTGATCCTTGAAATTGTTTATTCAACAGATTTAGTTTTTCAAAAATATCTGTTAAATAACTTACAAATGCTTTACCATCAACAGTTTTCAAGTGATTCATTTCAGGCTTGTCACTTAAAAAGTCACTAAGAACATCATATAAATCCATGAATCTTTTCAAGCAACTCCCCTTTGAGAGCCAACTTACCTTAGTGTGAAGTAAAAGTCTCACATAACCTGCATTTTTATTTTCACAAAATTGTCTGAAGAGATGCTCACAATTTGCATTAGCTTTGATATAATTGATACATTTTATAACAGAGCGTAGTGCCTCATTAAGAGCAGGAGTAATATTTTTGGCCACTAAGTTCTTTCTATGAATAACAGTGCTCAAGAATCATTTCTGGATTCTCATTTTTCATCAATTTTAAGAGGATTTTCATCTTTTTTTGCTCATCATAACAGGAGCACCATCTGCAGCACAAGATGTTATGTTTTCTGTTGGTATATTATTGAAGTGTAAGTAATGTTTAGCTTACCATATATATCAGCGGCGGAAGTGCTGGTTTCTAATGATAATGCTGAATACCATTTCTTCAGCAAATTTACCTTTATCAATATATCTTGCATATACTAACATTACGACCTCACTGTCTCTCAGAGTTGATTCATCCATTTGTAGTGAGAAATATCTGGATTTCAACTTTTCATCAAGTTGTGTTTCAATATCATCACCCATTTTATCTATTCTTCTACTAACAGTATTGTTACTGAGTGGCATGACTTTAACAGCACTGTCATCCTTTTCCAGGACTGTTTTAAGAAATGCTGATATTGATGGTTTTATTAAATCCTCTCCTATAGTATGATTTTTTCCACATTTGGCAATGAGTAAATATATCTCATAACTAGCCTCAAGAGTACGATTGACGCTAACAGTTTGTGTATTAAACAGAGACTATATTGTTGATCTTTATTCAAACTTCTCCTTTAGAGACTTAAAGTAATTTAAATCTGAATTTACATGCACATTATGTTTCGACTTCAAATGCAACTCAAGACGACCTGGTTTCATTAATTCGTTGATCAAACGTTGTTTGCATAAGAGGCAGAAAGGTGACCATTCATCATGCATAGGGGGTATGAATCCAAATTTTAAATATTCCTCTGAATATTGATGAACTTTTTTTTTACTTGCACTAGTCATTTTTATGCATAGGGTTTGTGACTAAAATAAAATTATAATTAATTAAAGAATTAGGCTATTCAAGACAAATATTTCTGAATAAGGAATATGAATATCAAATGATAAGGAAATATTGTAGAAACAGTCCAGTTTAAGCGTGCATGGTATAAATGCAAGATACTGCTAATTTACATAATTGCTGAGTTCAATTGATATATAAATAAATAAAAATAATATATTCCTTTTGTTTAGTTTCCCAAATTGTAATTTAGCACATTAATTCACACATAAGTCGCATATTATTATAAACAAATACAGAGCAACATGGGTATTATGGCAGATATAGGGCTAAAGGTAAGCAAACTGAATGTCACGCACGCTGATTGGCCGAGAAAAAATTAGCTCCTTTGATGACATGAGTCCCACCCTCTTGGTCGACCGACACATGTGATTGAGGGAAACGGAAATATCTTGTGTACCAATTACACATTTACATACAAATATTTTTATGTATGCATTAATACAAGCATTCACATCCACAGACTCACTACAAAACAATTCACTGTTAATAACTCATTATCGAATTACCCCGGAGTCTTTAGTATAGTCAGCCGAAGGGTGCACATCCTGCCCATGACCCATCAAAATATTGCCATGCCCCACCGGTGAGGCCTGCGCCTCACATTGGGAATGGCAGATCTAAATGGTCACAAATAAAAACAATTATTTTTAAGCAACAATGTATTTGTAAGAAAGCAAACGCATGTACAAAGGCTGTTTTTCAAGTAAGGTCCATTTATTTTTTAAAAAAACCAATATTTTGTTTCAAAAAATCTTTATTTTAGGATTGTACATACTTTTGCCTATTTTTCTACATAGTTGCAGAATTTATTAATGCACTTGTCATACCTTAGAACTAAGTTTTGAAAATCCTCCTCAAAGAAGTCTGCTGCCTGGTCGGACAGCCAAGAGTTCACAGTCGCTTTCACTTCTTCGTTGTCACTGAAGCACTTCACATCAAGACAGTGTTTGAGGTACCGGAAAAAGTGGAAATTGTTAGAGGAGCAGGGTTGGGACTGTATGGTACATGATCCAAAACCTCCCACCCAAAAGATTTGATTACGTCCCGAGTCGTTCGAGAAGTGTGAGGCCTTGCGTTATCGTGGAGAAGCAAAACACCTTTTGACAGCATGACACGCTGTTAAGAAGTGAAAGCGTCCGTGAACTCTTGGCTGTCCGACCAGGCGGCAAACTTCTTTGAAGAGGATTTTCAAAACTTAGTTCTAAGGTATGACAAGTGCATTAATAAATTCTGCAACTATGTAGAAAAATAGGCAAAAGTATGTACAATCCTAAAATAAAGGTTTTTTGAAACAAAATATTGTTTTTTTTTTTAAAAAACAAACGGACCTTACTTAAAAACAGCCCTTGTAGTCTTACAAAAATATAAGACTGCTATTACTATTACCCTAAAACATTTTCTATTTTCATTATATCTATTTTTCAAAATTGGCTTTTTTAGAAAAACTGATATGTTTTATCCTAGTTACCTTTTGTGAATGTTTGCTGAATTCAGTGACAATTTTCAGTGTTACTGTTTTTGTATGGTAAGTTAATACATATATATGTGAGAAGGTTCAACTGCTATGGAGAAGGTTCCTTGTCCATTTATTCCATTTTCCATAATGGCTGCATTAACCTATTGGTTAAGGTATCAAATCGTGGCTGGCGTGTCATGAGTTCGAACCCAGTACCACTGAATACCTGCCGTGTAGGGGAGCGATGTGCATTAAAATCTGTTGAAAGCTCAAACCTCCTCCCATTGATGTGGTGTGGTAGTTAGGAGAGGGGGTGCCCTCTCAGGTGTCGTCCTTGTCACTTGACCATGATTCAAAATTATGAGGTCCATTGCGGAAAGCCCTCGTGTACCTGAACAGTGTGACGTTAATATTCAATGACTCCATTTTCCATATGTTTTAAATGGGTGTTTGAGATGCTCACATGGAATCTATCTGTTGGGTCTAAGGGAAAGTTCTGTCCTTTTTTTTTCTAAAGAAAAAACAAGGTTTTTTTGCACTTTTCATGTAAAATTTAATATAAAATATAATGTCCTTTGTTAGTTACAAATATCACCAGTGTTCTAGCAGCTTATCTAAACCCTGGAAAAGGAGTCCTCTGTTTTGGAGACAAAGTATTCTTCCACTGCCATTTGGACATCCTCATAATTTATGTATTTATTTCTACCATCAGTAAAGTCTTGTAGCAACCTGAACAGATGATAGTCAGATGGTGCAATATCAGAAGTATATGCTGGCTAAGGTAAAGTTTCCCATCCAAACTCTGCAATTTTTTATGCAGTGTTTCTTTCCACTTGTAGTCTAGCGTTGTCATGATGAAGAATCGCACTCTTTCTGTTGGTCAAAGATGGACGTTTATGTTAAATTTCTTTATTCAAAACATCAAGTTGCGAATAGTAATGGCCATTTCATTTTCTTTCAGCTTCTTATAGTGCACTATATCCTTGCTGTCTCACCAAGAACACAACATATTTTTCTTCTGATGCACACCAGCTTTGAATGTGGGTAGTGGTGTCTCCCCTTTGTAAACATATACTTTTTTCTAATCACATGTTTGTACACTATCCTCTTTTAATCTCCAGCCACCAAGTAGTCCCAAAATGGTTCCCTTTTGTGACAAGCAAGATTTGAAAAACATATCAAAATTCTATTCATTAAATTTTTTTCTGAAGCAAAATTTCACAAGCTATTTTTGGCATATTCGAACTGTTACTGCTTCCTCTCCAGACACGTCACACGTTTCTTTTTGCCTTCATGGTGTTATTCACTTTTTGTTACTCAAACCACATACAATGTCTTAAGTGCACTTTTTCTTCACTCATGTTGACAGTTTTACAAATTTAAATAAACTAACTAAAATGAGAAAAAATGATTATAAATCATCGATAGTATAATCTGTTTAAACCTGTTTCAGTCAGATCCAAATTCTTGTTAAGGACCGAGACAACACGTAAAAGTGTATGTCTTCAAAAACGACAGAACTTTCCCCCTTATACCTAATATATCTTTCAACTGCAGTTTTTACAGAACAATTTTGTAAAGGTAATTGGAAGCACCTAAATTTAGAAGCATTGGCAAATTTTCTTGTTAAGTGTTTTTCAAACAGTAATTGTTGAAACATTCATAAGTAGTTTCTCTGCAACACAGCCATTTGTTATATTAATGCTGCTTTTCCAAATCCATTATTTTGTTTTGTTCCATTACTACTTTCTTGATTAAACATGAAATGTTCTTTTCTTCCCTAAACAATTATCTTCTGACCTATATTATGAAATTTGAGGCCTGATATGCATATTTTTCATTTGGGTATTTGCAAAATTTAATTGATGAATTTGATCTTTTAGTTAAGCATTTTATCAGCCTTTTACATTTGAGTAAAATCATTTCTTGTAAAGGGTGTCTTAGTTACGTTTATTAATTTAATATATTATTAGTCATCTTAGTAAAAAAAAAGGGTCAACTGCAGAATGAGAGATAATGAGCTGAAAACTTGTATAGACCTTTATTTTGTCACTCTAAATGTTGTCTCAAAAGTCTCATAAAATATCGTGTCCGCGTCTTAAGATATTCGAGGTCAAAGGTAAAAAAATTCTGTTTTTTTTTGCAAATATCTCGTTTCCTATGTCCTTAAAGCTATTTACATTTATTATAAATATTGTAGAGAATAAAATTTTCTATAACTTTAATTGAAACATTTTTTTATACATCAAAACGTTTTTGAAATCGAGGGTGCTGAACGCGCAATGGTTGGCTATCTACAGCAAAATGCAAGGTCAACAATTAGTCATATGATATAATACGCCTTATAAAGTCTATAAACCTTAAAAATATATATAGTTATGAACAATTGGCATTTTTTATTAATTATTACATTACATTTAGTAATAGATTTCATTAATCAAGTATATTTTTTAATATTCCGCATCTATTTGTGTAATTGAAAAACAGTTAACTGAAACTATAGACACTTTAATTATATTTTAATATATGCTAATTACATTTTAAGAAGAAAAATGAAATACAATTAGTTTGAAATGTATAAACCTTCGAATTTGTTTCCCTTTGTGCAGATTATGCCTAGACCTGCTGACCCCTATTGATAGCTTAGTTACCTCAAAGAAAACATGATCTAAGAACATAAAAAAATTTAATGTACGATGTTTTTATAACGAACTAAAAAGCATATTTTCATGCATTGTCATCCACTTCTAAGCTATGGTCCAAATTTCAAGTCTCTTGCTCATCGGGAAGTTAGTTTAAAATGAACTACAAAATTCCATCCTGACAGACGTAATAAAAACATGGTAAAATACTCAAATAAAGGAGAGTCTCCCTCAATTTCCAATGGACTGTTGTTTGTTAAAATGTCTCGTCTCGATTCGACTCCTCTCTCGTTGGAGTCAAAGGATACACTGAATGTTTATGAGCGCTAGAGGGCGCTTTACATTCTTATACACACCTAATATACGTTTAGTTTATAGCTAGTTGATGGACACATGTTTAGCTAAATAATAAAGACCGATTTCCTTTTCAACAATTCAGTTTCTACTAGCCACGTTTATTCGTTAGTTTTAAAGTGTATTTTAGCTACGACGGACGTAAAATTTTGAGAGTTATGTCTGATTTATGTTTTATATGTAATGAATCACTATCACAAGCTTATCCTGTTAATGTAGTGCGCGGTTTAAAAACTTTGAGAGCTGCAAGTATCGAACGAAAGGACGGTCACATTGATTTTTTAAATTCTTCAACCTCCGTGAATGTACATACTGAGTGCCGAAAAGTGTAACATTAGTAAAAATTCTATTGCAGCATCGAAACGACGCATTGAAAACAGTGAACCTTTATCATCACCTAGTGTCCGTCGTAAAAGAAGAAATGAAGCGTTTGATTTCAAAAAGCTCTGTTTATTTTGTGGTCAAGTAGCTGATGAAGCAACAGAAACTAAAAAAAAGAGAAGTACAGGCGCAAGATCAGTTAAGTGAGTACTCGAGTTTAAAGACAATGTTTTAAAAAAAGCAGAAGAACGTGGTGATTCTATAAGAGAATTAGTGAAAGATCCTATACTTTGTGAGTATGATTTGATCGCTTCTGAAGCAAAATATCATACTTCTGCTACACTAATTTCTTAAATCGGATACCATCTACTGAAAAGAAGTCTCGCCAAGATAGTCAAGTCTCAGAAGCTATGGCAGAGATTTTTAATTACATCGAAAATCACGACGATTCCCAATTTACATTGAAAGAGCTCATACATGTCCTGATGGGTATGTACCAGATGATAAAATTATAATTTTACGAGACTTCAACAAAAATATTTAACGAATATAATAATTACGACAAAAGTAAGATCTTTTACAATCATATCTTTTCGTGATACACAAGCTAATATATTATCAAAAGCTAGGTATGATAATAAAAAAGGGATCTGGAAGAGAAGAACGGTTGCAAATTGTAGAACCTGCAGCAGCTATTATTCGTGGAGACATTCGGTCATCTGCCTTTGAAACCAAGTCTTATCCACCTCCAAGTAAAACGTTGGACGATGTAAATCAAGATATACCTAAAAGTTTATTGCATTTCTTGCGAGAAGTCATAATGAAAAACAGAAAAGGAAAAATAGCTTATTTAAAAACAAAATGCACGTCAATAAGTCATGCAATAATGGCTGCATTACGAGAACGATCATTTTCATCACAGCTACTATTAAGCCTTTCTGTGTTTCTTCATAGAAGATATGGATCTAAAAGACTTATAGAAGTGTTATATAGCTTGGGTTTTGCAGCTTCGTATTGTAATACTGTACAGTACAAAATTTCAGCAGTTTACCATCCACAACCTCGTATTTTATCATCGAAATCAGGGGTGCTAGTTCAATATGTTGGGGACAATGCTGATACAAATGTCTATACTCTTGATGGTAATAATATTCTCCATGTTATGGGGATGATTAAGATTGTTACTCCAAAAGATGCTGTTCTTTACAATGACCGTATACAAAAATATACAACCAAACCATATGCAAAAGAGTTAGCAGCAGTATCACACGCGTCTCTTCTAGCATATGAAAAACCAATTGTACCTGGATACAGCAAATTTCAAGTCAAAAATCTACATGGTGATCAAGCATTAACAGAAAAGAATTTAAAAGGTATTGATTTTTTGTGGTTATACGGAAAGTGGAAGAATATTTCATCATTACCTGGGTGGAATGGCTTACTCGTACAGCTCACTAAAAATAATAAGGATTTTTCTACTTCTCAGGTCATGTTTCTTCCTTTTATTGATCATCCTGCCAGTAACGTAGACACAATTTATACTACTTTACATTGCGCTGCAAATATTGCCAAGTTACATGGCCAAAAAAATGTTTAATTGCTTTTGATCAACCTCTCTACTCTAAAGCACGTGAAATAGTAGCTGCGTTGGATGCTAACTCAGAATTATGTAAGATAGTTGTTAAATTAGGAGGATTTCGTATACTCATGTCCTTTCTTGGATCGATTGGATATATAATGCATGGAAGTGGACTCAAAGAAGCTCTAGGTAAAATATATGCTACGAATTCAGTCGACAAAATGTTGAATGGGCACGCTTATTCAAGAAGTATCAGAGGTGATATATATATACATTGTTACGGCTTGTATTGTCAATGATAATCTTCGAAGACATGAAGATTGAAGATTGCGTGTTAAATGAGTTAACTGAACAAATCAATTGCCGAAATGTTTTCTATAAAGGCATTGAAGGGTGTGTAGGCAACTCAAACTTATTTATAGATCAATTTCAGAATAAATTGAATGAATTAAAAGCTCGAGGTCCTACAGCACAATTATGGGTACAATATTTCGAAATAGTATCAATAGCACTTGACTTTATTCGTGCTGAAAAACTGGGACTTTTCAAAGAACATCTTAATGCTGTACGAGGAATGCTGCCATATTTTCACGCTAGTGGTCATTTTTTATATGCAAAGTCTGCACATTTATATCTTCAAGATATGAACGATTTAGAAAATAAAATGGATGGACAGACTTTTAAGAACTTTAAAAATGGATTCTTCACCGTGAAATGAACAGAGAAATTTAATTCTGGTACATGGACAGATAGGGTTATCGAACAAAGTCTACTGAAATCTATGAAGACAGAAGGGGGAGTATCTTGTGGTCGAAGTACGCAAGAAAGTGTTTTATGTAAAGGGGTGTTTGCTATGTACGCTACAAATACAATTTGTGACGAGATGGAGAAGTTTTGTCCTATTTCTTTAGACTCTACTGAACAACACGTTGATGCTAAGGATACAATAGTAAAAAGAGATAATACTGATGTAAGTAAACTAGTTGAATGGCTTACACTTCATAATCCCTTTCAAAATACGCAACAATTGGTATCTTTAGCTTCTATAACAGTTGGAAATGATCAAATTAACTGTCACAAAGCCCATGAAATCGGATTACAATTAATGGTAAAGATAACTGGTTTAAAATTTAATGAAATAAAGTTAAAACGATCCGATAAGGTTTTACCGCTTTCGATTGTCAACAAATCTGTCAAAATTAACGGTTGTAGAGTTTCAATTGATCCATTGCTACTCTTCCAAAGAAAAACTAAGCAAACAGTTTGAATGTAATCTTCAAGAATATCTCCAATATGAACGAAGTCCATATCCATCAACTTTATTTGATAATGATGGCATGAGAAAAACCACTAAAGCGACATTGACTCCTGTAGATTTTGACCTCGAATGAAAATAATGTAACATACATTATCGATGGTGGGTTTCTTTTGCATCGCATCGTATGGAGTAAAGACGATACTTTTTCAATAATTTTAGATAAATACGTAAAATATTTACAAAAACATAAAAGCAATGGAACAGCCAAGAAGAACTCTTGCTTTATCAAAATATAATGTTTGTTTCGACGAAACAATGATAGTATCAATTAGCCAAGAGAATTTTTTGTCGAATCTATGTAATAAAATTTTTTTTATTAACATGCTGATTGGGAAATTAGAATCTGTAGATATCACAATAAAACAGGCCAAAGATGATGCAGATGTTCTTATCATAGAAACAGCTATTGGAGAATCGGAACATCACAGGACTGCCGTCATAGTAGGAGGAGATATTGATTTGCTCGTCATTTTAATTGGACGTACTCAAGCGCATCAAAAAGAAGTGTTCTTTAAAAAAGTTGGCAAAGGGAATGTTAAAACTCAAATATACTTTTCCAAAAGTTTTGATAAATATCCTCATTGTAAAAAGCATATTTTGTTTCTGCATGCATTTAGTGGCTGTGATAGAACATCTGCACTTTTTAAAAAAGGGGAAAAAACTTTCATTAGAATATTAGAGAATCTTCCGAACTTGGATTAACTAGCTCAAGTATTCCAAGAAGAAAACTGTCCTGTACAAACATCACATGAAAATGGATTACGAGTCTTGTTGGCGATATACAATGCTCCAAAATCTGAGAACAGTATTGATAATCTACGATACACACACACTCAATTCATCAAGTCAACAAAGCTCAACAAACCCGTGCAGTTATCCAATCTTCCACCAACAAGTGCAGCGGCTCAGCAACACATTAGCCGTGTGTATTATCAAGTTCAAACTTGGCTAGGGAATGATTTAAAACCCCAGGAATGGGGTTGGATTCTGCGGAATGAATTCTTGGAACCGATTATGACAATATTACTGCCTGCTCCAGATGAATTACTCAATACCATATTTTGCAACTGCAAAAATGGTTGTGGTTTACGCTGTGGATGTAGGAAATCGGGGTTTCAATGTTCTTCAGCTTGTGGCCAGTGTAATGGGCAAGCTTGCTGCAATGCTTCACGATACGAGAGCGATCTCGATGAAAATTGTACTTTTGATTCCAAAATCCTTCAAGATTTGGAGAAAAATACCCTTGACAACGAAAATAATGAGAATGAATTGCAAATTTTCGAGTGATTGAAAGGCACTGAAGAATAAGAGGTAAAAAATTAACATTCATGTTCGTCTTATAATTAAAATTTTTGTAAAACCTCTTTACATCCGAATTTCAATTGTAATAATTGTATAAAATGATATCTCTCTCTCTCTCTAAGTAAAAATATAATTAAAAATTACTTACTTTATTTTTTTCTACTTTAAATGTAACTAGTACATATAATAATAGAATATAAGCATATCTGTCAACTTTTGAACTACACTGTTCGTGTAGTTCAAAAGTTAGTTATAAAAGAAACATATACTTGTTTAATGAAATATATTACTAAATGTAATGTAATAATTAATAAAAAGGCCAAATGTTCATAAATATGTATATTTTTAAGGTTAATAGACCATATACAGCGTATTATATCATGTGACTTACGTTTGACCTTGCATTCTGCTGAAGATAACTAAGCGCTGAGCATTCAGCGACCTCTATCTCAAAAAACGGTTTGATGTATAAAAAATTGTTTCAATTGAAATTATAGAAAATTTTATTCTCTACAATATTAATAATAAATGTAAATAACATTAAAGCCATAGGAAATGAGATATTTGCAAAAAAACGAATTTTTTTACCTTTGACCTTGAATATCTTAAGACGCGGACACGAGATTTTGAGACTTTTGAGACAACTTTTAGAATGCCAAAATAAAGGTATATACGAGTTTTCAGCTTATTATCTCTCATTCCGCAGCGAAACCCTAAGATGACTGGACTATATGTTTTCATAACCATTTAAAACTAGAATTCAATTTATATCAGTTGCACTGCAAGTTTTATCTTAATTTAACTTTTGGAACTGTTTTTCTTTCTTGCATGTTTTCTCCTCATTCTGAAACACAAGCATACCCTATTTGACGACCTTTGAATCCACGTGTCTGGAGGAGATGCTGAACAGAATATGCTTAAATTATTCTGTATATAAAGAACACTCTAATATTCTGTCATTTTACTGTTGACCCCAGGTAACACATCACGTGATCTGTTAAAATTACAAACTTATTAATGTTCTCTATCGTATTTATATTTTTGTGACATAGTATATTAAATCTTTGCTCGACTTTTCTATTTAGTTTTCTTTGTTGAATAACAAAATGATTTTATGTCCGAAGCGTACCACTCATGATTTTAAATAGCGAGATCAGTCTGTTCGAACATGACTAGTTACTGATAAATAACACATTTCGATTGTTCTTTGTTTCATCATTTTTTTTCATTAAATTAAAATTATAATAGTAGTTCCCTTCTGCAGTCAAAACTCCTCTTAAATTAAGGGAAATTTTAAGCAAAATTCTCTTTGGAAAATATTACGATAAATCCCAATTACATTCTTGTTTTGCTTCTGCTGTGTCTGTAATGCCTTACGGTAGTTGAAAACATTTTAAGCTTTAGAAAGCTGAAATTGATGTTCAAACTAAATTTTCTTTAGAAACCTGTAATAGAATGAGAAATAAGCTGTCCCACTAATAAAACTTATTAATTGAAAGTTAGTGGATTTTTGGAAGAATAAAAAAGGATCTGTGTTTGATGATAATTGTATGAAATAGGTGAAATTAAATATAGAAGGGTGCATATTTTCTGAAATAAAGGGTTTTCAAATTGTGTATAATAAGCCCTTTTCCTATTTTTGAAAAATATATCGGTATATTAAGGTAATTATAAAATCACTCTATATGTATAATTTATGAGGTTTAAACGAAATATTTTAGATTTAAATTATGTGTATTAGAGATGAGGAATACAGAATATTGTAGTGTAGTTACGGATTATAGAAATGATTTTGCTTCGGAATGGGATATGGAATACTGAACGTTTCTGTGTATAAAATTTGATTTTGTTAAATCTTTATACAGTGTTATACTGAGTAATCATTTCTGATGTTTTGAGATTTCAATGCCCTATACTACCTACTGTATTGTTGCAATATGTTAGTGAGACAAAAAAATAACGCTAATATGGAAATTCAAGTTTTAAATCTTGCTAATATACAATACAAATGAGCTCTTATTCTGAAAAAATACAGGTTTTTAAAAAGTTCCATATGATTTTAGATGAATAAATAACTCGTGTACTATCACAAAATATCTTTTCAGGTTCAATGCTTTTAATTTTGTTGCAGAGCATTTTGGTAACTCTTCAAATGGAATAATACTTATGAAGAGCTAATTGTATGTGTGTGTGTGTGTATATATACAGTGGTGGCAAAAAGTCCTGAACACACTCATTTTTTAGCGTAATTTTTGTGTTTGACTTCATTTTTCGTTGTGAAATTATCGCACTATCTTAAATATTGTTATTGAATTTAATGGATTTTTTTATGCTGATTTCAAATCTACTACTAGTTTCTTAATGACTAAAATATTTTTTGTAGTAAAGCTGCCTGAACACAATAATGTGAAATATGTGCAGAATAAAACAATACAGAATAACATAATGTGCAAAGAAAAATAACACGAAAATTAACAAATACGGTATATTTAATAAGCATTTTGAAAATTACATTGTTGTCACATGTTAGAAAATCAATATTTTATGGGCCAGCCGTTTGCTTTAATCACGGCTCTACAGCTTTTTGGCATGTAATGCACCAATTTCAAAAGATCTTTCGTGACAATATGGTTGAAGGAAAATATTAAAGCTGCTAAAGTACCATGTGGCCTTTCTACTGTTGTGAGAACTTTCAAAATATTTTCTGAAACAAATTTTATTGCGGACAAGGGGCGATCAGGACGACCAAGAGAAACATCTTTACGTGAAGACAGGTTATTGCACAGAATTTCACTTTCAAACAGAAAGCTTAATTCCTCGCAAATTTTGAAACAAGGGACTTTGACATCAAATGTGAGTCTGTGCCCAAGAACTGTTAGAGGAAGACTGCTGGAAATTGGGTTACGAGGCTGTAAACCAAGCCCAAAACCATTACTGACTGAATTTCAACGCAAGAGGCGGTTGACATGGGCAAGGGAACATTCATTATGGACTATTAAAGACTGGGAAAAGGTAATATTTAGTGACAAGGGAGTCAGTTTTGTATTTCTGGCAACCAAAGTAGTGCCTATGTAAGACGACACACTCATGAGAAATTCAGCCCTCAGTGTCTGAAGCCCACAGTAAAGTACCCGACAAAAGTGATGGTATGGGGTTGTATGTCTTCTCATGGTGTTGGAAGACTTCACATCATTAGCGGAACCGTGAAAGCGATGGATTACATTGAAATACTACAAAATAAATTGCTACCAACTGCAAGAGATCTTTTTGGGAATCAGTCATGGAGTTTTCAGGACGATAACGCCCCTTGTCATCGTGCAAAGTTCGTCCAGAAATGGTTGAAAGACCATACTGTGAATGGAATGAACTGGCCAGGACAGTCTCCCGACCTTAATCCGATAGAGAACTTATGGTTTAAAATTGGTTATGAAATTTTAAAGAAAAAACCTTCAAACAAACGTGAATTAATTGAAGCTTTAATATTTTCCTTCAACCATATTGTCATGAAAGATCTTCTTTTGAAATTGGTGCATTCCCATGCCAAAAAGATGTAGAACCGTAATTAAAGCAAACAGCTGGCCCATAAAATGATGATTTTCTAACATGTGTCAGCAATGTAATTTTCAAAGTGCTTATTAAATATACCGTATTTGTCAATTTTCGTGTTATTTTTCTTTGCATATTATGTTATTCTATATTGTTTTATTCTGCACACATTTCACATTATGGTGTTCAGGCAGCTTTACTAAAAAAAATATTTTAGTCATTAAGAAACTAGTAGTAGATTTGAAATCAGCATAAAAAATACATTAAAATCAATAACAATATTTAAGATAGTGCGATAATTTCACAACGAAAAATGAAGTCAAACAGAAAAATTACGCTAAAAAATGAGTGTGTTCAGGACTTTTTGCCACCACTGTATATATAATTCTGACTACATCAAACCTGACAATCATGATTGGAGCAAATTTCATGAAATTTTCTGAAAATGATTGGGTTATTTTCAATTGAACTATATTTTTTAGATTGAATTTCAACCTTCAAGAGCTCAAAACATAAAAATGCCCCATTTGTTTTGTGATA
Organism: Trichonephila clavata; assembly: GCA_019973975.1. Taxonomy (NCBI): domain Eukaryota; kingdom Metazoa; phylum Arthropoda; class Arachnida; order Araneae; family Nephilidae; genus Trichonephila; species Trichonephila clavata. Next base: position 343,192 of record BMAO01008941.1, on the reverse strand, counting down.
ATTTATTTGTATGAGTGGGAAAATTTAGTTACATCAGGTTGTAAGATAATCAAACAATAGACATGTGCTACAGAAGGTATAATTTTGTTTGGAATCAATTAGTTACTTGTATTGATAAGGAATTTGGAGATTTACGATGGTCCTTATCGTTATCTCTGAAGTAAAGTGAAATAAAAATTTTCAACTCTTATGTAGAGTCATAAAAAATAATCCATTGGAGCTAAAATTGTGTTTTCTAGTGCAGTTAACTATTTCATTTGTTGTGCAATTAGTTATTTCATTAGCTAAGTTTCACACTTCCCATTTCTTGTATTAATATATGAGCAAGTAACCTTATTGCAAATAAATAACCTATTGGGGCAGATTTTAAGGAGATTGAAAATAAAATGCTTTGATGAAAAATTTTTCTTGCTGCTCAAGGCATGTGAATAACTTATTCTGTAGCATTATATATACAAAATGTAGGTATTGTCTTTTAAAATATCTCATAATTTCTTTTTTCTGTGTACCATACCATTGCTGACAATAATGAATAAAATTACTAAGAGTATTTTTTTACTTTATTAGTTGTATAATTTAATTTTACTGAAAATAGATTTAACTGGATTATCCATTGAAAAACTTTTTCATTCCTATCAAAATTATTGGGTAATTACCATTTGTTTTTTTAATAATACTATAACAAAATACTAGGTTTCTATTATGCAGTGCTTGTTTATTATATGATTCTCATACTTTTTAATTTTTAGCTTTGGTTTTTACAGATTTTTTGCAAATTTATGTTCTCTGTGAGGGCTATCTTTCTCTAATTTCTAGTTTCTTAAAAACTAAAATTGTTAATGTTAATTATTGGAGTTTTGGAATGTTTAATTTAAATGTCTCAAAATATTTTTTAGATAAATGGAGTCCTGCTTTGCAAATAAGGACTGTATTACTTTCTATTCAAGCTTTACTTAGTGCTCCAAACCCTGATGATCCTTTAGCTAATGATGTTGCTGAGCAATGGAAAATCAATGAAGCAGAAGCTATAAAAACTGGTATGAATATTTTTTAGATTTCATTTTCAAGATTATCATGTTATAATTTTTACTGAACTCTTAAAAATAATGTGCATGGTAGATTTACCGAGAAAAATCATTGCATATTATGTATGAAAGTTCAGTTTTAAATATGGGATAAATATGCTGTGCAGATTAAAATTTCTCCAATGATGCCAAATAAACATTCTTGTAGAAGAAATGCATTTGTCAATACATTTAATTAAATAGACATAAATTAGAAATTCAGTGGTATCAGTTATAACTGCAATGCAAGGGAAAAAGCAAGTGGTTAAATTCTAACAATTGGAAGTGAAATCCACAATATAACATATATTTCGTTTTTGCTCTATTAGACTTGAAATTTGGCTTGCATGTGTTTTTTATGTAGTGATCCACCGAAAATTGGTTTTCCGGAAATCCTCTTGGGGGGGGGGGGTTGTATGGTTACGAAAGTGCAAACATCATTCTATTCTTCATTTTTAGGGATTATTAGAAAATACAAATTAGAAGTTCTGTCCTTTTTTTTTTATCAAGAGGTGAGAGTTATCAATATTTATATTTATATAAACAGTATATTACCCAGCAAAGCGTGTGGGTAGTGGATAGTAGATATATGCTCACAAAATAAAGTTATTGCATCCTCAAGAGCTTTCAGTTTTATAAAGAGTGACCATGTTAGCCGTTAGTGTTATTTCAGTAGATTCTGAATGCCAGCAAAGCTGCTGTGTAGGGGGTCTGATGCATGTTAAATCTGTCAAATCAGAGTTCTCAGTTTAGTTTGGCATTTAAGATAGGAGAGTGAAATGTCATCTCAAGTCTTGCCCTTGTCACTTTGATTGTGGCTCCAAATAATGAGTTCATCATTGATAGCATTTGTTTTGCTTTTGAGTGTGGCGTTAATGAACGATTTACTAATCAGTTTCATAAATAATTGGAGAAAACTTACATAGTAAATTTCCTTCAGAAATATGCTCAGCAATTATCAGAAAAGGAAACTATACTTTTAAACAAATTGATATTCTTCCAATTTAAATGTAATCAGTAGTACTGAATTTAATAGCATTTGCTTGGAGTTATTCTTGCTGTCTTGAAAATTTATTTTTCATGATTTTTCATGCATCCTCGAAAACTTCTGCTGCATGAAATAAATATCAAATTAGGTCTAGTGATCAGAATAATAAAAATCTCTCTAATTCATCACACAGTTACAGTTTTTTAAAAACTTATAAAATTGAATTCCTTTCACAGATCTAGATTTTCAATTCAATTGATATGCAAGAATGTAAATGTATAAATATTTAAAGTGCAAGTACAAAGGAACTATAATGAAAAATTAAACCATTTATATTAGTGTTTTCCATGCCAAAAAAAATTCTTAAATTGAATTGCCTAATTTTGTTTCGAAGCATCTTTTAATGCAAAAAATGGGGCAAGTAATTTGCATCATAGCTTAGAAAAGACCATTTACATAGAATTAGTCAACTATAACATAGGTCATGTTATAACAGAAGCTGTTTTAATACTTTGGAGTACCGTAAAACCTAGCATATAACTCGCACTTTTAACACACAAAAAATAAGATCGAAAATTTAGGGGTATGTGTTATATTTATAAAAATTATAGCTTTAAAATTTAAAAAGATGAGTATAAAAAATATCAGGTTTCTACATATATCAAAATACAGTTTATTTTAAAAGGAATGACATTCTTTATGAATTTAAAGGTTGTAGTTCTAGAAGTATACTGTTTCTTGAAAATCGTGGGATAATACCTTGAATAAATAACTTCAAAACGTAAGAACATTTCACAATTACATTTCAGGTTTTTTTGTAGAAGAGGGGGTACACGTTATATGGTGAATATACCTTAAAATTAAAAAATGTAGCAAGAAAGTATAGGTGTGCATTATATGCCAGTGTGAGCTATTCGCTGGATTTTACCATAAGTTACTTGTAAATTCATTCTTTTCAAATAAGCTGTTTAAGTAGAAGTGGGCTTGAATAACGTGAAGCATGTTATGTGAGAAAATGGTATTCACTGTCTTTTTTTATTACTGTTGTGAAAATTCATGTTAATGTGAAATGAATACATGTGCATTAGATATTGAAGTGTTTGTATCTTGTAAGAATGTGTAGTATCTCGCCATTGCATACAGCAGAGGATGCATTTCCTTTTCCATATCAATCCTTGACACACTTATATATTTTGTAGAGATTAATTAGTGAAATATATATATTGTTACATAGATCGGGGTTCGAGGATTTTATGCAAAATCAGTCGTAAATAACAAGGCAATTCTTTAAGAATGATGAGTATTTATTGTCGAAAATCAATCCTTGAAATACAGGATTCAGCAGCAAAATTCACAGAATAAATAACAGAAGGATTTCACACCTTCAACAGCACTCAGACACAATAAACAGTGTCTAAAATACACGTATGTAAATGACTATGCACAAGCACAGCCGAGCTGATCGCTAATGAAAACAATGCTCACTACTCGCTGGTTGAAATCAGACTGACCGTTGCAGCGAATCTCTCTCTATTTATAGCAGAGGCCAAAATTTCTGGAAAGATGCGCTTGCTCCACAGATCGTGAAATTAGTGGATTTCTCTACTGATTTCTAGAAGAATCCAGAGGGTCCCGAATTTGCCAACATGGTCGCCAAAAATGATGCCAACTTGGCTCTATCGCCAATATTTCGCCAAGTTCCCATTGAATCGCCATTATAACGTAAGGGACGGTGTTGCTTGTGAATATTACAATTTTATCATGAAATAAATATAGCATAGAGTAATATAAAGTCATTGCACATCCAAATACAAATTATTTATATTATTTTATACAAAATTCGTAACAATATATTACAAAGTGTGTGATTAATATAAAACTTTGAATTTTTCAACTTTGTCTAGTTTAACTTTCAGTTTTAAGTGGGGGGAGGGGAGGTACAGAGCAACCAATATAGATTTGCAATATCTTTTTTCTGCATTTTGTGATGATATTTATAACTTAATTTTTGCTGCTTATGAACTAGCATTACATTTTTTCATTGATGTGTATGAAGCATCTATCAGTAATTTATTTTGTTGCTAATTTTGTTTCTTTCATCTAATTGTAATGAAATAATTTTTTCATTGCGAACATTAAATTTTACCATTTAATCTGTTTTAAATATTCATTGTGTAATTGAACTAATTATAGTGTTTTCTTGCATTTTGAAATCATTAAAAAAACCTTACATAATTTTTCTTTTTTAATGGAACTACTTCAGCTATAATTTATTATAATTATTAAGTAAAATTATATATAATTTTGAGTAATTTTCCTATTTAAAAATGTATTTTTATATTTATTTTAGCTAGAGAATGGACTCGATTATATGCCATGGATAACCGAAATCTACAAATCTGATAAAATTGTGATGGTTGGTCACTTATATTTACTGACTTATGTTGACTGTCCATTAATTCAAGCTGCCCTCTATGTTGTGGCTAGAATTTAAAATTGTTATTCATGCTATAGTTTAGAAGTTTCTTTAATCAATTTAAAAATTTGTTTATCTTGTAATTAGTATCTTACTTTCAATAATACTTTTGGAAATGAATTATTTTCATCTGTTAGAAAATTAATTTGGTCACGAATTGTTAACAGCATTTTATTTGAATTTTATATGCATAGATTTATTACATTTTATTTGAACTATCATTGTATGAAATATTTAAACACAAGTAATTTTCAAATGCATTACTTCTGTTATTATTATGAATCAATTTTATTTTTGTATTTAAATTGCTTACAACCATGCTTATTGTTTTTGAATAAGTAATATTTAAGAAAAATTTACTGCTTAATCTATTATGCAGGCATATATATTTTCTAAAAATTCTCTATTTCAACTCAAGTTATATTTCTTGTATGAAATGAAATGAAAATAACTGTTGCTGTGTTTGAAATTTCACTAAAAAGTCTTGCATGTCTTTATTTTCTATAATATATGTGGACTCTTATTTTCTGGGTTTATAATACTTTTCAAAACGAATTTTTTTGTTTATTATTTATTTTTATTTTTCATTATACTCAGCAAAAATATTTTTGCAATTAGTACGGAATGAAATATGCTCAGATCTCTTATACAATTTCAGATCATGTGGCTTTTCAGGTATTACAGTTTTTGCAATGATTTATTTTGAAGTTTATTATTCATAATTTTTTTTCTTGAAAGTAATTGGTTGAAACCTATAAAGTGATTTAAATGTAATTAATAGGGTATTTTTTAATAAAACTAAAACTAAATGTCACATGGCTGTTGCTGTTTCATCTGCCGTCCAGGTTTTTGCTCAGCCCTATGTGATGATCTCACTGATGTAATAACCTTTTATGCTGCTGATGTATTACTATGAACTAATTTATGATCTTTCATGGTTATTAATTTTGTGTCATAAAAGTTTACTTTTGTTTCTCTTATGGTAGTTATTTTGCTTTTTATAATATATGAAAAAGATTATGCATTATTCTCTTAAATTTTATGTTTACTCATTAAAATTATATAATCTGTCTTTTAGTGTTGAAGAAAAGATCATAAATATAATTTTCTTCTATTCTAATTTATATGCATTACTTTGATATTATAGATTTTTCTTATTATATTCAAACAGGAGTGAGTTTGTGGAAGTTCCTCTTCCACAAATCAAAGCTAGAAATCACAGGATTAAATGGGCCATCTGACTTGTCCAGATCACAATTCTTTTCTAGTTCAGTTGGTTTGAGCACATATCCGAGACCTTCAGATTGCAGTTTAAATCTGCCCTGAACAGAGAAAGTTCACAGTTGTGTGACTCTGACTAGAGGCCTGAACACTCTAGAGTAGGATTCATTCAATATACTCCCATCTCAAATTTCACAACACTCATGAAATATGGCCAATGAATTGTCAATGTCCATAGAGCACTTGTGTGGAAATTAATCCATTACTGATGACATAAGCATTGCAACCATAATGTAACAAAATACATATTACTTACTTTAATTTAAATTTAGTTCATAAGTCTTTTTACAATAGTTGATTCTTTAGGAGGGGATCTGCATGAATTCTGTTTGTGAATTAAAACTGACATCAATAAAAGATCCAACATTGATTGGTCCAATTGAGGATTCTTCAAAGGCCTTTGTGTGTGTTACTGCTTAAAGCTAATCCAGTTGAATATTCTGTAATTTTATTGAGGCTATAGTTTTTCTTATAACTGAGGTTACCATATATGATGTGAAGTTGTGGTTTTCAGTATGTAGTATGCCTAAACAGTAAATTCGAACTGTTTTGAAGGGCCCCACCAAAAATTCTGCAGAAAAGAAGCTAAACATTATTATATCGCATAATCTTGCCCAAGGTCTTGGGGAACTCGTAGAATTTTATCAATAAGATAAGGTCGAAATTTTGCACATGGATTGAGGCAAATTGATAATTTCCCTTCTCGTAGAAACTGCCATCATCCTGATGTGAAGTAGTTTGTAAATAGAGTAATTCACACCAATTCAGTTTTGTTGCATTCAAATTATAATTTTAGATTTTTAAAAATCATTTCTCAACATACCAAAAATTTTAATTAGAAAAATATTTTTAAAATTGCAATTTCAAAAGTTTTTTGTACATTAAAAACACACATAAATTCTGGTCACAATGAAGGAGTAACTCTGATATGATGGGGGTACATTGAAAAGAAGTTTGTGAATCATGACTTAAAAGGAAATTTAAATAGATTTGTAATTAATATACATACAACCAAATAATCAATTTTTGTAGCATGTTTCAACAGTATGTGATTATAAATTTGTATTTTTGTCTTTTTTTTTTTTAAAAAAAATTTATCTATAAGGTGTACAGTTTATCAATTAGATAAGAGTTCAAAGAAAAAGAAAGGCCTTAGCTTAGCTCTAAGTATAAGGAAGCAGGATTTCAATTCGGGTTTCAATGTCTTCCTATTTTCTCTTAATTGCTACAAGCTTCAGAAAGATGGAAAAGCACTTGTAAATCTAGTAATAAAACACTGTTGAAGGAAATAGAAGACTGTTTAACAGAAATGTTTGTTTAATAAGTTTCCTTTCTTTTTATTTGTTGAGAATACATAGCAGTTAATTTTCTGTTAATTTAGTACTTATGGTGGAAATCTCTGACAAACAAATGTTGTATGGCAACTATTCATCTTTAAAGTAATAAAGTTAATGTGACTACATGCATTTATCATAATTTTAATCGAAATATTTTCTTTAGAATCGATTGTTTATAATGTATTTTTACTAGATAAAAATTACAATTTTCTCCTTTATGAACTAGACTAAGCTTTATCATTCTGTTGATTAAATTTCAGGGTTTTTTTAAAAAAAAATTATTATTTTAGGAGAATGCAAGTTATACACTTATCAAAATATTTTTTTGAGTATCTGAAGAATGTTCTTATTTTATTGATTATGTAAAGATTATCCATTATGTAAATGTTTACTTATTAGTATACAAATTCTTTTAAACTACCCAGCTGAATTTATTAATGTGCATTGTTTGAAATCTTGTTAGGATATTTTGTTATTGGATATCTATATTTATTTACATTGATTTTTTACCGTAATTAATTTGTGTGTGTTTTTTAATATTTTCTTGTTTGTCATTTTTTCTATTTATCAACAGCATGAAAGGTCCACATTTTCTTCATACATAATGAATAATTAAAAATTCCTATACACATGTACTTTAAAATAAAATAAATTTAATGTTCCATTGTTTTTAAGTATCATTAATTATAAAATATAATGTACATAATTCCAAATATTCACTCTTAAAATAAATTAGCTTCAGTTACTGAATTTGTATTATGTTCTTGTGGATAAGTAGTTTTGACCAAATTTTATACACCTGTATTAATTTTGCATTCAACAAATTATTTTTAGCATTATTGTGATGATGTTTATAGGTGTATATATATCTTATTTTTATTGAAGTGGTTTAATTTTGATCAGAATAATCCGTTTTTAAAGTAAATTAACTATTTGGTTTTTTTATGGGGGACTCCATCTTTATATATATTTATGATGAAAAGTAAAGTATTACATTATAAAGAATTCATTTAAGATCTTTCACATCTTACAAGATATTTAAAAACAAATCATTTTTTTTATCCAGTTATATATCAAGGCATAAAAACGATTATATTAAATTTTTACTATATATTAACCTTGTCTTTTTTCTGTTTGCTTTCATATACTAGTAATTGACTTTTTAAGGTTACAAATAACATTTTCCTTATAATTTATATAACAATTTATATTTTAATTATTTGTAACTAATAAACGAACTAAACTTCTGGTCGAGTCTTGTTTTACATTCATATGCAAGCATAAGACTCTTTTATAGTTGTCAGGAAGTGCAAGCTTATTTTTATGTGTTATGAAAATGTTGAAAGTTAGTTTTTCTCATTTAATGTTTGATTCTTTGCACAATTTATAAATATATATATTTAATATTAGGCTTGCACAACTATTCTATGGCTGTGAAACTTTTATTTTTGATTTTTAATTGATCTTTAAGAAAGCACACTAAGACTTAAAAGAATTGTTTTACACACACTGGGCTATATTTAGTTTATGAAAAACTTATGTAACAGTTTTATAGTATTTTATTTAGTGTATTACTAAATAATGCTTTTATGTGCCTGAATTTATTTTTATCAGTATTTTCTTTTTCATGTGTTTAATTGTTTCATTTATTGTGATGACTAGTTCCTGATGATTGCATGATTGTTGTGATGATTGTATGAATAAATGTCTTTCTCTTTATTTTTAAAAGGTAGATTGAAATTTTGTGATCTCGTATGTAAGGGTGCAGTTTTTGCATAAAATGCCATATTTCCTTAATAATTAAAACTCTGATGCCTTGAAAGTGTTTGGATTCTTCATTATTTAGAATTTCTGTTCTAAAAATAATTATATCAATTGTTTGAAAGGTAATATTTTATGCATTTTTATCTTTAGGTGTTTAAATGTCTAGTAGTTTTTGGGGGTAAATGTATACTACCTACTTAATTTTAAATATTTTCAAGAATGCACTTCATTTACGTTTTTTATGAATTTTTATATTTTGAATGTATTAATGAACTATGAAAATAACAAACTTTTTATAAATGAACTACCATAGAATAAGTGGTTTTATTTGAATATTTTAGAAATAATTTTTAGTTATGTAACTGGTCCATGTTTATTTCTTAATATAAATGATTTTGAGTGTTTTAATCATCCAAATTAAAAAAATTCCATTTCTTCTATTGTACCCTTAAGTGTACTAGAAATTAATGGACCTTACATCCTTAAATTCGTTTTACCTGAATACCGATTTTTTTCAAATTTGTTCAATTTCCCATATTTTATGTAACATGTAACACAGTTTTTAAGTAAAAAAAATGTTATCATTTTATTTTATTTTGATTTAGATACTTCTAAATCGATTTTTTTTTGTATCCGTAGTTCAGGTACTATCAAGTCATATGCATATTTCTTCCATTGGACATGTATTTATTGGACATTTAAGAACATTTATTTATGAACTATTGAAGTTGAATTTTCCATTAAAAGGAGACACAGATATCATACATACATTTTTTTTATTCATTTTAGTTCACTTTAGATATATTAAGATGCATTCCTTGGAGATGTTAAGAGATTTTTCAAAACAAAGTCTTTGTATTTAAGAAAAACTTATTTTCTATTATTTTTTTAAAATGATTAATTGAAAACAAAATTATTGTGCTTTGTAAAAATGTCCATATTTAGTGGATTTTTTCTTTTTTCATTACATCTGTGGATAGCATTTATAAAAAGGTTTTGCTTTTTAAATCATTTTAATCTTTAGTTTTTACCCCCATTGCAACTATACATTGCTAGAAGACTAGCTTAAAATTAAAAACAAAAATTATAGATTTAAAATGAAGTGGAGATTAGAATTTTTTGTATGAAACCTTGCATCTAATTCTTCTTGCTAAATTCAATTCTTTTTTTGAATGATTGTGATACATTTCTTTAACAGGTATATTCATTACAATTTATATTTTCATAATCAATTTATACAGTTAAGAACTATGATTAATAGTTAGTACACATGAGTAATACTTTGACAAATTCAGTTAGACAAGTATCTAATTATATTAAGCTGTTATGAATTACATGGTTTTTTAATTTAAGCTCTTATTTTGTGGCGTTTATAAGAGCATAATTGTATGGGAAAACATTCCTGTAACGATGTTGTTTTATGAGCAATATTTTTACATTTTGAAAAACCAGCCTTAAGACTTCTGGCTTGTGTAACAGCAACCTGTAGCCTACCATATTACTGGTCTTTTCTGCCAAAGACAATCATTTGGAGAAATTGGAATTGTACTGCATGTTAAATGGAACCTTTCCTGATTCAAAACAAGAAATGTTACTAGTTGCTTGCTGTGTAATGCATTGTTAATCATAAATAAGTTGGGGTCATGTGGAAAAGTATTCTTTTGTGGTTCTAATGTTTCCTACAACTTGTCTCTAATATGTTCTCCCCAGGGACTGATTTAGTAAGGATATTAAGAGAGAAATGTAATTTATATATATGCATTTTTCCAATGAAATAATTTTACTACCATTTAAAACAAATACAGTGTAAGTATGCAATTCTTTTGTGTTATTTCTTAATTTTTCATAATGAATTATTAAATTTGAAATTAAAGGGTAATTCAAATTACTAAGGTAAAAAACTGCATCAGAGTGGTAAGCATTAGTAGATTTCACGATTTGTTAGCTGCTACCATCAACTGGTTGAGTTGGAGGTTGAGAAATGTAGTGCCAGCAATGGAATGTAGTGCTAATTTCAATTGTAAGTTAACAAATCAAAAAGAAAAGTGAATAGAGGAAGACTCAGAACTTATGCTGCATTGTTTTGCTCCTAACAGCCTTAGACATTTATCACTTTATGGATGTATACAACATTTTTACTGTTTTAAAGTCTTATTTAAAGTCCAATAATATAAAATTGTATGTTATGAAGATGATTTTTTAAAAAGTTTCACACACATGTGAATTTTCATGTGTTTTAAATTATCAATTGATATTTCATAAAATTCCTAAATGCCTAATGAGAGAAATATGATGATATTTTAATGTTGCATCTTAATAAAAATCAACTGATATTTTACGAAACTGCAATTAGAGGAAAAGTATATCCAAAAATGATCTATCTTATTTTTAATTGATTAGAGCATGAAGTGTAATATTCAAATTTAAAGAAAATTAAAAAGTAACTTTATTCTCTTTCTCTTCTCAAAGCTTTGTGTTAATGTTTTAAAATGGATTATATCATTATGGATTTCCTAAATATTTGTTTTACTCATGTGTTACTTTGTGTTTTTATCGAAATCACACCTAGTAGTACAGTTGATTCATCACATTTGTTTTTACATTAATTTATAAACTTCAATATTAAGTTTCTCTCTCTCTCTCACACACACAGTTATTGATATGATTTATTAAAATATATTGTAATAACTGATTAATGCTATTGAAGATAAGAACTTGTCATCATGTTTAAAAAGTTTATGCTAAATTTGATTTTCTTTTCCTGGTCTTTCAGATTGCCTATTTTCCTTGTGATTTTGGTTTAGTTCATTTATACTTGCATAAAATTATTCTAAATGCTCAAATATATGAACTTTTTATTTTTAAAGCTTTCATTTACTTTAGCATATGTACTGTCTTTACTAAACTGTAGCAACGAATTTCTTAAAATTATTCCAAAGAGAAATATGTATTAAAATGTCAAATAAATATTTTAAAAATAAATTAGAAGTTGCTGTTGTATCTAATTAAAAAATTTTTAAAAAATTATCCCACAAAAATATAAATTATTTTGATAACAATCTAGTTTATTCAAACATTTTTAATTTTCAAGTTATGTAACTGCATCATGAAATAAAGTATTTTCTAGGCTCAATTTAGTAACATAATAGAAATATTAATATATATCTTGTAAAACATTTGCATTTCAAATGTTTTGAGTGCTTGAATAACAAAATATTTCATTGGAAAAACTAAGTTTTTTTGTGTACTTAAAACAATTTTTATCATACTTTCCAAATTTTGGATGTTTTTTTAAATTTGCTCAATAGTTTATATAGTTTACAGTATTGCAAAATTACTCATGACTAATGAATTGAGTTTTTTTTTTTAAACAGATCTTGTGAAAATATATTCAAATATTAGCATGGAATTATTTTATTGTGTGAACTCTATATTATGTATTTTTTCAGTTGTATTATCTTTGCAAGTACTTGACTTTATTTTTTAAATTCATTTTCTAAAATGCTCTGAGCATATTTGTTTTCTTGTTTTAACTATATGCATACAAATTGATAAAATTCCTATGCAGCTAAATTCTTTTGACCAATTATCATTAAACATTTTTTTGTCTTTATTAAAACTAAATGACTGGGGGGTTAAATGATATAACGCTTAATGGTGCACTGAATAGCAATTGGAATTAATATATAGTTATAATATTTTTATATAGTTTTGATATATTTTTGTATAGTTTTATACAAAAATACAATACAATATTTTAAATTTATTAACCAATGTAGTTTAAATTATGCAATTATATCCTATTAATTTATTATAAATCTTGCAGTTTTTACTAGTTTTGTGTTAAAATTGTATAGTAAAAATTAAATAAATGTATGATAAAACCTTGATTAAAAGTATTAAACTCTTTCATTTATTGACAGTTCCTCTTGGAGACCTTTCTCTGTGTGTGTAGCTTATCATTACTTCGAAGGAATTTTCAAACAATATTTTATGCAACAAATTTGCATTGAATGTGCAAATTTGATTTTTTTCGATCGTGTGATATTTCCTGGCAAGAATCAGTTCTGAGATTTTTGTAACTGCATATATAATTATATATAGTTATACTAGGGTTGAATTTTAGACAATATTAAAACTTGGTTTTTTTCTTACAATCTAAAAGATGCTGCATTTTTTTGCGCAGTATGTTGCTACTTGTAAATCTTTAAAACTGCACATGAGTAATTGTAAGATACTGCCTTCACCCAAACTATCATTTTTAATTAAAATGTCCTAGTGTTCAAATAAATCATTTTATTGTAATTCGGAAAACCACACTTAAGGAATCGATTTCATGTGTTGTACCTTTCAAATTTCAAAAAAAAGCTGGTCTATAGAAACAAAACCAGACAACAGGACTCTACCTCCTAAGACGTCAAACGGTTCACACTAGATCTCTTGTGTATGCAGCTATAGTTTCCATTTTCAGCCGGGGCACAAAGAGACCAATTGCCGAAATTATATTAGTTATAGCTAATTAATAAAGAATATTGTCTTGCGTGATTTTTGGAAAAACGTGGCCAAATCTATGCTGCACAGAAACTTCTGGAATATAAAGATAAATATCTTAAGATCGGTCATGGTCAGATTACGACGATTTTCGCAACTCTCCATGAATGTTAAATTATTGGGTGCAACTAGCTCGAGCTTATAATTATTAATTTTGCATTAGAAATGTAATATGCTCGGATAAATTTATCTTAAATATTTATGTTTATAAATAAACCAGGTATATATATCTTTATGCTATCCATGCAACTTACTCATCCAGAGCAAATTAATAAATGCAGTATTTTTCACATGCATAGGTAAAATTAAACATCAGTACAACATTACAGTGTAGGAAATGAAGTATCGAGAATGTATATATATTGCTGATCGAATTGGTTAGTGTCGTATTCTGAAGCAAAACAAAGGTTATTTTAAGATTGTGAAATATTTATGATAGAATGTTTTTAATTCGAGAAAAAATGCCGAATTGATCTTATTCTATAACAGGCGAAGAACAAAGTTTGATTTTAGTTTAGTAGGAAGAGTTGAATTTTTGAAAATGTGTGTTTCTATTCCAGATACTCTTAAGAGTCAAAACAAATAGTTACAAAAATATCAAATCGCTGCTATGATATTTTCTAATTTTATGCTTTTTGTGTTATATACGCTTAATTGCGATATTCCATGAACTGAAGAATTAGAATTTATATTTAAAGGCAATTCTAATGAAACATTAAATATAAATTAATGAATCGTAATTTAAAATAAATATAAAGTTAATTGTGAATTAAAAACTGAGGTATCTCTCTTACTTAAAGAAAAGCAAATATTTTAGGTTGCTCAAGTTAAAAATATATATATAATTTTTTCCCCTAGAAGAATTTTTTTATTGATCAGTTCATTTACTATTCCATTCTCCGAGTTGTGTGTACAAATTTTAGAAGTTTTAATAATTACACACATATGAGGCGAGAAAATATTGCAATTAGCAATTTTTTACATATGTTTCTGAAATGTTGCTCAATAACTTCTGTCAAGTGTGAATCGTAAATTATTACTAAATTCGTGTTCCCTTACAGTACAAAATCTTATATTTTCACTACAGAATGACTTGATTAAGATTAATGTTAGTATATATTAAGCACACATACATGGTGCTTACATATGTGAGGTATAAAAGTTATAATTATTACTAAGAAATAACCGAGATATCTGGATAAAATCTAATCTGTATTTTATCCTTATGTACATTATGTAGTGCATTTCAGTTTATTACTGTTCATTTGGTTTCAGGAAATTGTAGATACCCACAATATGGATATGATAGAAGCTGGCAGTGTGATTATCTTACAGTGCCTAGCAAATCCACAATGAAATAATGAGTGTTAGTAGAAATAATAGCCTGTCATATGACACAGATGTGAGATGGAAAAGGGTATTTCAAACTGGCCACATGTCCTTCACAGTTGATCCAAAATTGAAAGACCATCACTCTTCGATGATGTTGGCACAGTAAAGAAAATAGTGGACATTATCTTATTATACCAAAGAGCAACTATCGAAAGAAAATCATGAATAAGACATAGTAGTTATGTTAGTAGGGAAAATTATTCACAAAGAACTCGTGTTAAAGGTGTCAGCACACTAGGTTGTACGATAACAGACTCCTTTTCGGAAGCAAGTCGGCGCAATTTTCCAAGGGAAACTTTTGAAGCTAGTCGATGATGATTTTTTGAGTCGCTTTGTAAATATAGATAAATCCGAAATCTATCAATATGTTCCAGATACCATGGAATGGAAGCACAGCGACTCGCTCCTCTCCACCAAAAACGCTAAGCTGCCGAAACCTGTAAGGAAGGTCATCATGTGTCTTTACATACTGGAGAAAGGTCAGACAATAGTTTTTGTCAATTACTATTACTGTCTAACAAACTGATACTCTCTGATCAAATTGGCATGGCTTGATCCTCAAAGACTTCCGTCTTCTTGCCGAGAATGCACTGCTCACCCACGTCGAGGCTCTGCCCGAAGCCTTATTCTCCTGATCTCATGAAGTAACTTTTCTTATTTCTTGAACTAAAAAAAAACAACTGTAAGGCTGGAAATAATCATTGCAAACGATGTTATTTAAAAAGTATTACTGGGTTTTCAGTTCAATCTGACGAGTTCTACAATGACGGGCCTTCGAAAGGTCAGGCTGGGAGAAATGTATAACTGAAAATGATAACAATGTATAGAAATTTTAAGAGTAACTCAAATAAAAAAAATTATGTTTCTACCTCTATTAATTAAGTAATAATTAAAACTGTATACCATTATGCCTTTTTGTATATCAGTAAATTTTTACATTTGTTCAACATGTTTTTAAATTGACCTGTAGTAGTAACATTTTGGCTCGATGAATTAAGTTACATTTATAAATGCATAAATTTAAAGGTAAATTTTCTGCATAAAGTTTTGTTAATAAATTGAACTTGGAGATTTCATCACGGTTATTAATTAGGTTTTAAACTAGGTAAGAATTCCAGTCGAACCTTTGTATTGCGAACTTTTTCCAGGGACCAAGAACATTTTACGATTTTCTTCGTAAAATAATCTCCCAATAGCGAAATGCATTTTCTGTAGAGCGAACTTTTTCGCTTGGGATTCAAATTTTTTGCTTCCTATTTTTAAAGTATTTCTGGATATTTCAAGTTATTCTCTCTTCTAACACACTTTATGGGGATCACAAATATTGAACCGGTTTTATTAGATGCCTAACTCGCGGAGCTCAATAGAATTCTGGGTGTTTCATCCAAGAAATGCAACATTTAGTCCCCATTGTCCAGTTCACTGTAAATATCTTTGATATCTCCTTTCACCGTCAGTGGAGTTGTCTCCGCGCCCTCTCCGTTCATTTGTAGTGTTGATAAGTCGTACTGGTAGCTTCGTTTCTTGTAGCTCAAAAATGTTAAAAAGTGCTTGAACATCAATGAAAAACATTGAATTCTTCAGGAACTGGATAAAGGTGTCAAGAAACTTTTCTTGCGGTTTTTCTTTTGATAGGTAAGATATATAAAATATATGTTAATTTACAGAAAGGTGTGAATAATTTTTTTAAATATATAAAGAAAATTGAAAGATGAGCCTCTATAGAACGAACTTTTTTTCGGGACTTGGTTATATAGAGGTCCGACTGTATTTTGATTACTTTAAATCTACCATAAATGACTAGAATAGTACAAACCAATGGGACTTGTGTTGAATGATTATTGTTGTCAGTTCTTACCTTTCTCTCTTTAAAATAATGGTACATGTGTATAATATATATATAATACACCAACTGTAATTATCAATATAATCTCGTATTAAACTTTATGATGCAAAATTATGAGTATAATTTCTGTGTGCACAATTTTTAATCGCGCGGAAAAACTTTTAATCTTTTGACCTGTGGGTTTTATTAGAAAATAATTATGCTAACAAATGGATTGTTAAAAATCAAAGGATTTTATAATCCGTCCCAAAAGATCGTTTGATACAATCTTGGAAATCTTATTTTATTTTCTTGGATTTATCTCGAGATTAAATTAATTGGTTATTTTGTCACAAACGACTTCGCATTTGAGTGGCAGCGTTTTCGAGTTGCTGGGCGGATGCAATTGAAATCATCAAGAGAATCTCAAAGTTATCATGTTGGTGTGTGGTACCAGCTTCATTCTCGTCACATGACCGAGGTTCAAAATGACAAAAGCGTTGCTGTAGAGGGCGAATCTTTGCCGCCTCGACTAAATAATACAAACTCCAAGCCTTTCTTTTTAATAAAGGTCATATTGGATGATCCAATAGTGCATTCTAGCAACTTAAAAATGTTTATTCTGGTGAGGATGGAGTTAGTCAATGTATTTTAGCTTCACAGATTTTACGGTACTTATTATAGTTAATGTTATAGACTTGTAAAAAACAAGGATAAAATAATATTAAAACAGTATATTATCAGGTTCAGTTCCATAAAAACATCTTCAACAGTTTGAACTGTTCACTCTTTTATTTATAAAATGTATTGAAATCTTATTTCTTCATAAATAATTCAGTAGAAAGAAGAACAGTACCACGCCTTTTTTGTTCTCTGACGTTTTCCATTATTAAATGATGAATGGTTAAAAAGTTAAGCACTATATTCCCGATAACATTTCTTGTATGTTAAAAAAAATCGATTTCTGTCTCAATGTATAAAAAAGAAAATCAAATCAAATCCGTATAAAATACTATTCTACTGAAAATTATTTTTAGTTGCTTATATCTGTAAGTAAATGTGATACGTATTAAAAACAAAATGTATCTTAATGCTTAGCCATTTTGCCATAATATCTCTGAAGGATAAATTTTTTCAATTCCCTTACTATTAGTTCTCACTCTCTCTCATTTATCTAAAAAAAATATAAAGGAGAAAAGCGACTCACTCTGACTGACTAATCACGTTATCTCCGGAACTATTCAACCTACAGACTTAAAATTTGGTTGACATGTTCCTTTCATGGAGTAGAGATCTGCTAAGAACGGATTTTGCGAAATTCGAATTGCAAGGAGCGTTATAAAAATTGTTTCCATTTTTAAACAACTCGACGTACAATCTTGACATTGGGTAAGCAGATTTCTTTCATAGAGTAGAGATCCGCTACAAAATGAATTTCCCCTCAGGGGCTCACCTTTTTTAGGTGAGTACGGGTGTAACAATCCCGAGGTGCCCTAGTGATCTTTTCTATTTCCCAAGGAGTTTACTGTCTTTGGTAAACACAGGGGTCACGACTCCGGGTTACCCTAGTGATGTTTCT
Source organism: Trichonephila clavata (assembly GCA_019973975.1). Taxonomy (NCBI): domain Eukaryota; kingdom Metazoa; phylum Arthropoda; class Arachnida; order Araneae; family Nephilidae; genus Trichonephila; species Trichonephila clavata. The sequence goes on along the minus strand of BMAO01008941.1, from coordinate 324,935 downwards.
CTATTTTCGACCCTCTTTCTTGTCATTACATTCATCCTTTCTCGTCTAGACCACAGATTAAAATTTTTTGAATACACATGATTAGAATGTTAAATTTGCTTATTGTAATTGTATTATATTTTTTTATATATTGTTATTAACACAGTTTAGTTTTTATTTTGTGATACGTTTATTTGGTTAATTTTTTTATTGATATTTTCGGTGTTTGTGTTGTGTTTTACGAACACCGTTGTTTGTCAACCCGCATGTTTGCCATGTGTGGCCTCCCATAAGGAGGAAAATGGTGTCCTGGGGATACCTTTGCATTCCCTTTGGCCCACACTTTGCTGTAGATGGGTGGCAGGAGTGAGCCCGCTCATGTCAATCGGCTGGTGATACCTCTCTCCGGGGACACCGGAGAGACATTGCTGTAGGGTTAGTGCTGCAGATAAGGGGTGGCGGGTTTACCCGTTGGATCCTCGCCCTGATGATGTAGTACTATATTCTGGGTGTACTCCAGGTAAGCGCCGTGCCTGGTTTTTGCCAGATGACTGGCACACTGCCTCCCTTGTTGGACTCCGTGGTGGGTTGAGGCATGCCAGGACGAATTTCTGTTTTCTCTTATGGATCCAATGCTGATGTGCTCGGGTAAAGGCCTTGTTTAACCCACCCTAACCATTGATCAGATTTCAGTTAATACGAGATTTTTACTAATTTCTATACCGAACAACGGAATGTCGACTAAATCACCTTTTGCTATTCACAAAGCTCTTGTAGGAATAGGTGGTGAACCTAAATCTATTAAAAGACTGCGATCCGGTGATCTGTTTATTGAAACACTTTCTGCCGTACTAACCAAATCTTTTCTTCTCACGAAAACTTTTCTAGATTTACCCGTATCAATAAGTCCTCATAAATCTCTCAACACTTGCCGAGGTGTCATATCTGAAACTGACCTATTGACCACCCCTGATTCGGAAATCCTCGATGGATCAGGTGTAATTCATGTCAGAAGAATCACAATTAAAAAAGATGCTGCAATGTTCCTACAAAACATATAATTTTAACATTCAATAGCCCGAAACTACCATCTACAATAAAAGCTGGTTACCTAAACTGTAAAATCCGCCTTTATGTACCGAATCCTCTGCGCTGTTTTAAGTGCCAGAGGTTTGGACATTCTCAAACTTCCTGCCGTGGCCAACTAACGTCCTCTAGGTGTGCATCTGTGGGACATTCTTCTATAGATTGTACTCTAGAGCCTAAATGTATTAATTGCTCTCAACCCCATACCGCCGATTCCAAACGTTGTCCAAAGTGGAAAACAGAAAAGCAAATACAAGAAATTAAAACTAATAAAAACATAGCTTACTTAGAAGCCTGAAAGTTATTAGCCCCTCCTTCATCACAAACATACTCCCAGGCTGTTAAATCATCAATAACATCCTCTTCTACACAGACAGATGAAAATATCACTAAAATAATATGACCCCCATTAAAACTACTTCAACAAGATTCTTCACTTCCGAAACCAAATATATCTCCATCTATTCCTTCAGTTTCCACATCTTCAGCTCAAGCAGATCTTTTGCCATCCACGTCTCCAATAGCTGCTACAATATCAGACTCTCAGTCCAGCTAATCCTCTCTCTAATAACGTACTTTCCACTACCAATAATATATTCAGCCCTATGGAAACTTCATCAAATATATCCGCTTCCTTATCCAACTCCTGTATTCAACCCCCTTCTGCATCTACAGAACAAAATTGAAAACGAAAAAATTCCAAAAACTCGAGTAAGAAGAAAAAAAAATTACTACAAAAATTAAATGAAACAGCAATACATATAAAAATGGCACCGCACATACCGATAAAGAGTTCTCCCGTACAGACTTCCGAAGAAACTCATGCTCATATATGATGTCGAAGCAGAAGAGGAAGAAGTTATGAAAAAAAAAATATTTAACTCCGATCAAACACCGGAAGGGGACGTAATTGAATCATACTTATCGGACTTGGTGGGGGTAATCCCCACCAAAAACTTATTATTAGCAATTTTTACTTGAATATAAAATATTTTGATATTCTTTTTCTGAACTGTTTTATCCTTATCTGACTTGGTGGGCCCCACCAAAATCTGCTTGCTTTTTACTTGTGTGAACTTTTTACTATATGTGAATATTTTCAATGATTTTAATATTTTAACAATTGATTGGCGCAGTTTAAACCGAAATCGTCTCTTGCGCCATTAAACCCTACACTCACTCACTCACACTAAATGAATTTGGTGCAAATCGAACCCCAAGTGACATTGCGTTGGCTTAGTGGGCGTTGTAGTTAATTATTTCCATTTTTAAACTATTAGACACACAGTCTTTATATTTGATAAATTGATTCCTTTCATAGAGTAGAGATCAGCTACAAGATGCGTTTTGGGAAAATATCCCCCCAAGTGGCGTTGCGGGGGATTAAGGGGCGCTATAGATAAATATTTTCGTTTTTAAACTACTTGACCTACCTGCTTGAAAATTGGTAGGCATGTTTCTTTCAAGGAGTAAGTATCTGCTACAAAATGGGTTTTGGGAAAATTGACCCCCAAGGGGAGATATAAATAATTATCCGATTTTTAAACTATTAGACGCACAGTCTTGAAATTTGGTAAGCGGATCCTCTCATAGGGTATAGATACGCTACACAATTGATTTCGTGAAAATCGACCCCCAAGTGGCGTTGCGGGCAGAGGCGGATTAAATGGGTGGCGGCCGCCAGGGGCCCCCAGCGCTAGAAGGGGCCCCAAGCTTGATGGATTCCATTCATAAATTCAACTTACAACAAAAAGAACTTGAACCGATATTGCAACCCCAATGAATTCCTCGTATTTGAGTCGTCTATCAGCCCTAGCCATCTTTTCCCCGTATATCAATATTGTTGCAATCTGTACAAATTTTTCACATTATCTTTTTTTTTGCCCAAATTTTATTTTGAACAAAGGAATACTGTTCAAATCAAACGAGTCCATTTTCAGTTCACAGCCGTGCTAAATTACTGTTGAGTACATTGATGGGAAAAAAATCCCAACACCAGGAAAAAAATATTGTCGACTAATTAAACTTCGGCAATACAAATCGGCAATCGGCTACCTATACAAATGTATAGGTAACATATTTAATTGATTAAAGTTTCCAAATCACAGGTTAATGTAAGCGCGAATAGAGCCATTTCAACTGTGAAATGTTAATACATTAAAAACTGGTGTAACCGCTCCAATTTTAAATGCAAGCATGCAAAAGTGCATGCCATGTGTCGTACTGGTACCGGATATCAGTTTGTAGGATGGAATTGTATGCCTGTTGCTCTTGGTCGGTTAATTCTGGTTATGGATTAAGTTGACACTATCGTCCAATGATGTCCCATTCGTGCTCGATTGCAGAAGGAACTGGTGATCTAGCAGGCCAACGTAACACGTTGACACCATATAGGGCCTGTTGAATTACAACAGAGATTAGGGAGCAGGATATCCTGTTGGAAAGCACCCTTTGAATGTTTATAAATCGCAGTGCAACAGTTTGAATCGCCAGACTGACGTACTAGTTTGCAGTCAGTATATATGAATTAACCTCGAGAGTGCTCCATCAATCAAAGAAAATTGCTCACGCCAGACCATAACTGTAGGTACAGACTCAATGTATCTAGGTGACAGGAAGAGTTTTTGCAGTCGTTGACATGGCCTTCTTCTAATCAGTATACAGCCATCGCTGCAGTACGTTCTCAACACCCGCATCGCGGGGCTGGGCCATTATTCTAGAGACCCATAGCCTGACTTACATCAAGTATGGCTTGGGGCCTCAAACCTGACTTTCCAGGCGGACCCTAATATTCTCCGTTATGCTACTGCATCTTTGGCACCAAGATAGAAACAGCTTTGATCGGAGAACGCAGCACATCACTACTCCAGTCTCTGATGACACCACTGAAATCACAGATGTTAATGATTTAGAGATAATAGTATGAACGCTACAGGGGGGCGTCTGGCTGGGATCTACTTCTTAAATGATTGATTTGTTACAATTCACTGTTTCAATCTTGTGACGGAAAAACTGTAATTTCTGATGTAGATGCACTACGCTCCCCATCCACGTGGTGAATATCGTGATCTTCTCTGTCAGCGGGACCCGAGCGTGATTGAGCCATAGTTTTCTTGAGGTAGTGCCTTTCCTGGACCACTGCTGCCAAAAATCACGCACAGTGGATATATTCCTTCCAAGTCTTTCTACAATATCACCTTTTTTTAGCTCTCTCTCCCGTTCAAACTCAGCGAGCTGTTGATAATGGTTTATCCGTCGTCTCAAAGTCATTTTGAAATAACATCAACTCACTACGTCAAATCTGTGCGTATTTGAAGTAAACTTGATTCACATCCTACACGTGGCGTAACTAGCGCCACATGTACCTAGCGAAAAATGTGAATCAAAGGTATCTTTTAGATGTATCTTTAAAGGTATCTTTTAGATGTATCTTTAAAGGTATCTTTAAATGTATCTTTTAGATGTATCTTTAAAGGTATCTTTTAGAATGCATCAGGGGAAAGATCTTTTTTTGTTTAAAAATAATTTAAGAAGTACTATGGGAGAAAAAACAAAGTGAACAACAATGCCATATTATACAGGGTGGTCCCGAATTCATGGTTCAAACTTTAAGGGTAGATACATGACATTGTAACAATAATTTATTATATAGGTATGTATGGGTGCAAGTGACGTGGTGAGGTGCTAATAGGGGAAGTAAAAGAAAAGAGAAATGGAGTTATCGGCTGGTTGCATTGCCGGTAGGGTGCAGTAGATGTTTAACTGTCATTCAACATGATACCTCTCAGTAGGAGAAAGCTCCATTCGCAATTGTGCTGACGTCTATTACGGGAGACTACGTATATTGAAAAAGCAGACATGCATTACTTGAACGGTCGTGCAAATGGTAATGGCAGAGCTGAACGGCGAACATATCTCGTCGCATGCCAAATCACAGAATTTTTCAGGGGTTACATAGTCAACTTCGAAACAAATTCATTCCACCTCACCAGACATGATGCTGGTCGACGAAAAGCTGTACACAGTCCAGGCCTGGAAGATAGCATACTGAACGTTGTCACTGACAAACCAGAGTCAAGTACAAGAGCTGTTGCTCATCACATAAGTGTGAATCATCAGACAATCTGTAGAGTTTTTAACGAAAATCGCTTACACCGGTTCCATTTTCAGAGAGTACAAGCTTTGAGTCCGGCAGACTGTCGTCTACTGCCAGTGGGTGGTACAACAACGGGCACTGCAGCTGGACATCACAGCTCGTGTACTGAACATTTGCGAACAGTTATTGTAAATACTACACTTGCCGAAGACACTTTCAATAAACACTTTGTTTTTCCTTTTGTCTCTTGTTTTTGCGCCTCACCGCGTCACTTGCGCCCATGCATTCCTATACAATAAATTATTGTTACAATGTTATGTACCTACTCTTAAAGTTTATACCAGGAATTCGGGACCACCCTGTATACAGAACAAAATGTTTTGGGTACAAAATAGATATGGCAAAAATATTTGATGAATTTGACAAAAAAAAAATCAACTTTTATAGCAAAAATGCAAGTTCTTCAGTAAGGGTTTTTAATTTTTTTATATACAGTGAAGATAGATTTTTCTTTAGCCGTTGAGTTTTATTTTTTCCAATAATTTTTTTTTTTGAGAATTTAAAGTAAGCGACTTTTTTCACTAGTTTTTCTATTCTTGAGCCCCAAACCTTTTACTGCCAGGGGCCTCCAACTACTTTAATCCGCCTCTGGTTGCGGGGCTTAAGGGGCGTTATAGATAATTTCCATTTTTAAACTACTGGACGTACAGTCTTGAAATATGATAATCAGAATCCTATCATGGATTAAAAATCCCCTATATAGTGTGTTTAGTGAAAATCAACCCCTAGGTGGCGTTGCAGGGGCTCAAAGGACGTTTTAAAAATTTATTAGACTCAGTCTTGAAATTTAGTAAGCAGATTCGTTTCGTAGAGTAGAGAACAGCTAAAAAATCGGTTTCGCGAATATCGTCCAAGTTTCATTTCGGGGGATTAAGGGGAGCAATCGATAAATATTTCCGTTTTTAAACTATTGGATCCTACCTGCTTGAAAATTAGTAGGCATGTTCCTTTCATGGAATAGAGTTCTTCTAACAAAGAGTAAGACGAAAATCGACCCCTAAGGAGGGTTGCGAGGGGTCAAGAGGAGTTATAGAAAAAAATTCGTGATTTTGTATTGCTAGACCCACATACTTGAAATTTATTAAGCGTGTTTCTTTTGTTGAATAGGGATCCATTAAGAATGTATTTTACGGAAATCAACTCCTGGGGGGAGCAGGAGGTTACTGGGGCGTACTGACAAAAAAATTCCTTTTTTCGAACTACAAGGACTATAATAATGAAATTTGGTTTGCATTTTTCTTTTGTTGAATTGAAATCCGCTAAGAACGGTTATTTTGGAAAACGACTCTCAAAGGGATTACGGGGGTATTGATAGTAAAAATTTCGATTTTTTCTGTTAGATTTAGACTTGAAATTTGGCTTGCATATTCATTTTACAGAGTAGAGATCCACCGAAAATTGGTTTTGCGGGAATCCACTTGGTTATAGGAAGTGCAAACATCATTCTATACTTCAATTTTAGAGATTTTTAGAATATGCAAATTTGAGTTCTGTTCTTTTATTATTTTTTTTTATCAAGAGGTGACAATTACAGTTATAAGTATATTTTTCAATACAAGCGAATTCTTAATGCTAGGACTTGGATATCAGTAATTTATATATATATAGACAGTATATATTTATATAAAACATCATGAAATACCCAGCGAAGCGGGTGGGTAATGGCTAGTGTATGTATATATCGTTCAAGTTTTCAATCGTTATTAAAATACTTTCTAATCATCCATTCAAGTTCAAATACGTGTTTTTTCCCCCACCTTAATTTAATTTACTTATTCTAATGTAAATTTCTCAGCTTATACTATTTTGATATAGTCTATTCACACCTTTTAATGCAGCAAAGGGTTAAGGTAAAGCTGAACCCCCATTGTTGTAACCTTTTAAGCCTTCTTATTTTTCTCCGTAAGAGGGCGCGCGAGAGCCGCCAGATGTATTTTGTGTAACTGTGTAGTAAAACATAAAGATTTCTTCAAACAGTACAGACTGATTACTTTTCCATCGCATTCATAGTGCTCCGATGAGCCCCAGCATTCGAGTCAAAATATTTTATTGATGAAGTGTAACGGTCTGCGACATTTGTCGAAATAATCAAGCATCAAAACAAATTCGTTCAATAATCATCGCAAGCATTTTTTTTTTTAACATTTATAAACCCCGTGCACCACCGAACGTATAACACGGGGGTAAACAACACAGACAGAAGAGAAAGGATTACAACACAAACATCCATGCCTTCTCCGGGATTCGAACCCAGTCCCTGCGGCACCGCAGTCAGCTTCACTGACCACTATACCGGATGGGCGGCCATCGCAAGCATTGAACTTCGATATTGGGAAGGTCACAAAACAACATGGACGCCATTCTTAAGCAAAAGAAAATCGTAAAAGGTAAGCTAACTCGTTTAGTTTCCAAAATTGATGATTTACAAAATCAAGCAAATTCTGAATCCATTATTGAAGTTTATGAAAAAGATGTTAATTTAATAGATACTGAAGTAAATAATTTAAATGATAATCTTCTAAGTACTTGTACAGATGAAGATTTTAACGGTTATGAAATAGAAATGCATGATTTATTTTCTAAATTAGATGCGCTAGAAATTATTTTAAAAGAGGAAATGAAAAAACTTGTTAGGAAGGATAATAATACTAATGCATGGGCCAAAATATTGCTAACACTAATGTAAACAATTTAAAACTTCCTCGCATAGAATTGCCAGTATTCACTTCAAACTATATGGAATGGATCTCGTTTCGCGATTTATTTCTTGCGAGTATAGGACATAATAATACTTTAAGCGATAGTCAAAAACTGCAATATCTTAAAATTTCTGTAAAAGGCGAAGCAGCCACTTTATTACAATCTATTCAGATAACAATCTGTAATTATCAAAAGGCGTGGAATGCATTAACCGAACGCTATGAGAATGAAGCAGAAATTATAAATGCAGCATTAAATAAATTAGTTTCGCAGCCTGTTTTAAAACAAGAATCTGCGTCGGGATTGCGAAAAATAATAGACACTACCCAACAATGCATTGACACACTACAAATCCTAAAGCAACCCGTGGAGCATTGGAGTAATTTTCTTGCTAACGGGGAAACTCGACCCTGAAACACTACGCGTTTGGACTCTCGAACAAACAAACAAAAAAAATCCCTCCTTCGCCCAGTTTAAATCTTTCGTCTTAGGCAGGGCAGGGCAATCGCTTCTTTAGCCAAGTGCCAGAAAGAAAAAAACATCTCTTCCCTTTGAAGCGGGGGGGGGGGAGTAAAATGACCAAAACAAATAAGAAATTTCCCTACTCTTCACAAATAGTCTCGAATGTTTGCGTACATTGCAATAGCGGTTCACATTTTGGATTATTTGTATGCGATAGTTTCTTAGAACTTTCGATTAAAGAAAAATGGGATGTTGTTAAAAAATACAAATTATGTTTTAACTGTCTTAAAGAAAATAAAACGCATCACACATTTCTAAATGCCGTGCAGGTGTTTGTAAATTTTGTTCCAAATTACATAATTCAATATTATGCTAAAAAAATCCAAATAATAACAAAACTTTTATTGCCAACACGGTATCAGATATACACACAGAAGATTCCACGATAAGTAGCAATAATGCAACCGTACCTGCCGCTCAGGCTGTTTTATTGCCTACCGCAATCGTTTATGTTAAAGACATTAAAGGCGCTTTTCAAAAATGCAGAATACTCATTGATTCAGCCAGTCAAGGCTCATTTGTTAGAGAGAGTTGTGTAAATTTATTACAACTTAAGCGCACTAGCGTAAACATAAATGTAGACGGTTTAAGTTCGCGAAACGTGGGAAGGGTTTCAGGCTTAGTTCAGTTAGAAATAACATCACTGTTTTACAAAAATACAAGTATTACTGTAGATGCATTAATTTTACCCCAAATCACCTGTGACCTTCCTCAATTTCAAGTCGATGCGTCTGCTTTGAATACATTCAAAAATTTACAATTAGCAGATATCAACTGTCTTCAGCCAATCTCAATAGACATTCTGCTAGGGGCAGACGTGTTTGGAGAAATAATGCTCAATAGGCATTTAAATGTTCCAGGACATTCTTTAACTGCAATGGAAACCATTTTCGGTTGGGTTGTTCTTGGAAAAACAAAACTTTTTCTTGCCTAAGAATCATATCAAATCATGCAAGTTACAACGCAGTAGAGTTTAAACTTGACAAATTCTGGTAATTAGAGGAACTCTCTGAAACAAAACCCTTTACGAATGAAGAAATTGCTTGCGAAAATCATTTTAAAAGCACTTATACTCGTGACTCAACAGGTAGATTCGCAGTCAAATTTCCATTCCGAGATTCTAGTGATGAACTTGGTTCATCTAGAGACATTGCCGTGCATCGTCTACAGCAAATCGAACGCCGGTTCAGTAAAAACCAATCTCTTTCTGATCAATACCATAAATTCATGGATGACTACTTGAAACTTGGTCACATGGAATTAATCCCAGAAAACGAGATTGACGTTCCAGCCAGTTCCAGTTTTTATCTCCCGCATCACCCAGTACCCAATAAAAACGGTGACAAATTTCGCGTGGTATTTGACGGATCTGCAAAGTCCTCAAGTGGTATTTCTCTTAACGATAAACTAATGGTTGGTCCACAGCTACAGACTGACTTAACAACATTACTCCTACGCTTCAGGATGCACAAAATAGCCATAACTGCGGACATAGAAAAAATGTATAGACAAATAACTCTACACGATTCAGATTTCCAGAGAATCGTGTGGCGTAATTCACCTTTTGAGCCAATACAAGACTTTAGGTTGACAAGGATTCCTTATGACACTGCATCAGCGCCGTACCTTGCAATAAAATGCTTACAGCAGTTGGCATTAAACGAATCAAATAATTTTCCTCTTGCTTCTAAAGCAGCTCTTAAGGACTTCTACGTTGATGATTTGATGTCCGGAGCCAATTCACTCTCTGAAGCTCTGGAACTACAAAACCAGTTGACTCAAATGGTGTCCAGTGCCGGACTTGTATTGAGAAAATGGGCTTCGAATTGCAGCGAACTCTTAAATTCAATCGATTCAGATATGCGTTTATCTAATACTTCTTTGAATATAGACAATGATGATACAGTAAAAACCTTAGGTATCCTGTGGCATCCAGCTTCAGATGTATTCTACTTCAAAATCACTATCTTTTGAAGGCACCTTAACCAAAAGAACATTACTTTCTACAATTGCTAAGACATTCGATCCACTTGGATGGTTGTCACCCATCACAATTCAGTATAAAACAATCATGCAAAGACTGTGGAAACAACAATTGAAGTGGGACGAAAGGGTACCTACAGACATTAAACTTGAATGGGAACAACTTGCTAATGATGTACAATTTGTCAAAGACATCAAAATTCCACGATTCTTGTTAGTCGATTCAGACAACCTGTTTCATCTATTTGGCTTCAGTAATGCTTCTGAAAAGGCTTATACACCTGCAATTTACTGTCGCTCTGTATCAGATACAGGAAATATCAACGTTCAACTAATAATAGCCAAGACGAGAGTTGCCCCACTGAAAACTGTCTCACTTCCTCGACTAGAATTATGCGGAGCTCTTTTGTTAGTTAAACTGTGATGGACTTTACTTGTAAAGCTCTGAATTACCCTATATCACAAGCCCAATTTTATACGGATTCCACCATAGTTCTTTCTTGGATAGGATCCCATGCCAGCCGATGGAAGACGTTCGTAGCCAACAGAGTGGCGAAAATCCAGACGTTGTCTTCTGCTACTCAGTGGCATCATATCAGTGGAAGTGCAAATCCTGCAGATCTTGCAATCCGTGGTGTATCATCTTCAACTTTACTCACATCAATATGGTTGTGTGGTCCCAAATTTTTACACGAAACATTTCCCTTTCAGACAGACTCTTCTGTTCCTACATTGAATGATGCTGTGCCAGAAGAAAGGTACTGTACATTGCAATCAATTATTGTACCAAATCACTTGCCTGATGGTAATGATTTACTTCATGAGTTCTCATCTCTTTCTAAACTTAAACGTGTAATATCATATTGTTTAAGATTTGTCAATAATTGTAAAAATTAAAAGGATAAAACAAATGGGTTTTTAAAAACTAAACAATGCTATGTATGTGTTAATTAAATTAGTGCAAACTATTGAATTTAATAATGAGATCAATGCTTTAAAAAGAAATCAACCACTATCTTGCAGAAGCAAAATTTTATCTCTTAATCCATTTTTAGATCATTCAAACATTCTCAGGGTGGGCGGTCGTTTGCGACATGCAAATCTCGCATATGGCCACAAACATCCCATCCTACTGCCAAAAAGGCATATTCTAACAGATCTCATTATTAGACATTATCATGAAATTCTCTTGCATGCTGGTACACAACTTGTGTAATCTTGTATTCAAGAACAATATTGGATAATAGGTGCTAGAGATGTCATCAGACACTTAATAAGAAAATGTGTAAAATGTTGTAAAGTAAAAGCTTCCATCACTAATCAAATGATGAGCGATTTGCCGTCTTCTCACATTTCTCCTGCTCCTGCTTTTATGCGCTGTGGAGTAGATTATGCTGGTCCTTTTCAAATTAAAACCATTAAAGGTAGAGGTTCCAAATCCTTTAAAGCATACATAGCTCTGTTTGTTTGTTTCACTCTACTAGAGCTATTCATCTAGAACTGGTGACTGATCTTTCAGCAGATGCATTTATTGCAGCTCTGAAGAGGTTTATTTCCCGCAGAGGAAAAAGCAGTGATTGCGGTTCCAACTTTGTTGGAGCAAAACGCAAACTCATGGAATTTGAGAAGCTTGCAAAATCAGAATATTATAATCAAAATGTTTGTAAATTTTTAACTGATAATGGTATTAAATGGCATCTAAATGTTCCAGGTGCACCACACATGGGTGGACTCTGGGAAGCTGGAATAAAGTCAACTAAATATCACTTAAAACGCGTTGTTGGAGAAACTAAATTAACATATGAAGAGTTTGAAACGTTTCTAACTCAAATAGAGGCTTGTCTTAATTCCAGACCATTAACGCCCATATCTAATGACCCTAACGACCTATCAGCCTTAACGCCTGGTCATTTCATTATTGGAAGGTCTTTGACAAGTATTCCTGAACCTAATTACATTGACTCAAGTCATTCTTATCTTACTAGATGGCAACAAATTCAAAAACTAGTTCAACAGTTTTGGAAACGTTGGCACAAAGAGTATTTATCTCGATTGCAACAAAGGCCAAAATGGCTTCTGCCAACAAAATTTTTTCAATTGAATGACTTGTGCCTTATAAAAGAGGACAATTTACCCCCTACTAAATGGAAAATGGGTAGAATTGTTCAATTACATCCTGGTTTAGATAATATAGTCAGGGTTGTTACTGTCAAAACATCAGATGGCATATTTAAAAGAAATATAACAAAATTAAGTCTGTTACCAATTTAAATCTATAATTTTATTATTTGTAGCTCATTTTAATATGCATATATACTTCATTGTTGTGAATGTTTACTTAAATATTAAATTTTCATTCATGTAAAATAACTTTATATTGTTCATGTATATTGAAATCATATTTCAAGGTGGGCGGCATGTTGTAACCTTTTTTTCTTAAGCATGTTGTAACCTTTTTTTCTTAAGCATGTTGTAACCTTTTTTTCTTAAGCATGTTGTAACCTTTTTTTCTTAAGCATGTTGTAACCTTTTTTTCTTAAGCATGTTGTAACCTTTTTTTCTTAAGCATGTTGTAACCTTTATTTTTCTCCGTAAGAGGGCGCGCGAGAGCCGCCAGATGTATTTTGTGTAACTGTGTAGTAAAACATAAAGATTTCTTCAAACAGTACAGACTGATTACTTTTCCATCGCATTCACCCATGTAACCCCCAGTTTTTAATGATTGGAGTTTGAGCTTCCCTGCGGGAAGCAGGTACTCCGACAAGCATTCAACTTATATACGTGTTTTTAAACTTGTAATGGATGGCACATGATGTTAATACAGTATTTTCAAAAATTAATTGTTCGTTGTGTTCCTGAGCGCAATGGATAGTACGTTGGCAAAAATCGTGGGTTGGAATCCCACCTGAAATGGCCTAATTTCTAAGAATGTTGCTCCTTTTTTACTAAACTATTTTATTAGAGTAATTTAATTTAATGAATGAATAAAAGTTACAAACAAAAAATAGTCCAACACCATATGAAGAAAGGAAAATGGAATATCTATATATATATTTGCAAGGAAAATCGCTTTGTTTTGTCACTTAATATTGTGATTGTCATATATATACGTTACCGGCATAGTATGAAATTCCGGCATTGTATAGAATGCCTAACGTTTTTAGGCAGAGTATGAAATATGAGGTTTATTACATACTTTGCCAAGGCATTGTATAGAATGACCAAAGCTATTTAGGCAAAGTATGAAAAAGGTAAAAAGGCTATTATATCAGTGAAGTACATTCCTAAAAATACAAATGTTATTCTGACAAAAGGAGAGAGCCGTTAAAAAAATTATTAAAAATTCGTAAAGGAAAAGGAAAGTTGTAACCAACGAAATTGATGTCTTTCTTATTAAGGAAAACAAAATTTTTATATAAAAAATAAGAAATTACTTGTTGTAACATGGTAGGCTTAATGACATTTTGAATTACATTGTACCACGGACCACATGTGGCAAGTGTGCCGTAGGTTACTGACCCGTGACTCCTCCTACACTATAGCATGCTCCTCCATTTTTGCACAACACAGGAAAAATTTTTTTTGTTGAAATAGTTTAAGTAAAAGTGAATATTTTGGCACCGCTGAACAAACCTCAATATTCCACTGTCAAATTCTGAGCCTGAGGCACGCGTTAAAAGTCTTGCCTCGCAATATTCGAAACGAATTGGAGATGTATTTCATACTTTGCCGGTTTCTCACTAGGCATTCTATAGAATGCTTAGGCAATGTGTGGAATGTGAAGCATTTCATACATTACCGGCTAGCTTAAGCATTCTATACAATGTTTAGACATTCTATTGAATGCCGGATTTCATACTTTACCGGTAACATTTTTACGTAATTATATTGTAACTATTTAATAAAAGTAACTAAAATAAAATGTTTTTTTTTTTGTTAAATGAAGTAGGAACTGACTTTAAAAAAAATATATATAACTTGTTTTTAAAATGCAAATGTTTATCCAGCTATTTAATAAAACATTCAATTTTTTCTTATGAGCTTTAAAAATCCTAGCTTTATAGTGACATGAATTTGTGGGAGAGAAATGGTATAAGAGAGAATCATTTTCAATAATAGTTATACTCAGTCTTCCCGTCGATATTTCTTTTATTTGTTACAATTTTAGATTTCCGTTATTTGTTTAAAACTTATAAAATAATATATATGTACACACACACACATATATATTCATTGTCTTATAACTAATATTTGATTCCAAAAAGTTTAGGATGAAGTAATAGTATTTAAATATACATCCATTAATGTATAAAAACGGATCAAGTGGTAGGATGTGAAGATTTTTAGCAATGCCTTGGATGCAAATTTACATGCGGAAAGGTAAAGCTGGTTCTTCGTTAACAATTACTACATTTTAAAAGTATTCAAGCGATATAGAAAAAATTTCTACTTTTTTTGCCTTTTCTTGATACTTGATATACCTCACAGAGGAAAACTGGAATTTCGCTGAACGATTACGGTATTTGAATTATTAACATAATGATCTTCAAATGCGGATTTTAAGCTTCAGGTTAGACTAGATACTAATTTTTGTTTGGTTTTCTCATCACCAGTAAAGTTTATCTTGTATATTTTTTTATTAAAATTTTACTTTTGTATATTTGTAATAGTTATGTATATTTGTTGTCCAATATCTTGACTGTTCTTACGGCACACATTTTAAAAAGCAAAGTGTTTCATTAAAAAAATGATTCCTCAGTAATTTCTCCTCAACACATCTCTAATCTATTGCGGTTCTTGAATCGATGAAAGGGTCTCACTGGTTCTAGAATTGTTTGTAACAAACAACGCATTGTTCATCTAGTTGGTTCGTGACTAAATATGAGCATCTTTATAGATATTGAAAAATAAGAAGGCACCTAATAGTAGCTGCGCTGCAATATGAACATTGCTTGCTGAATTGCACGCGTCACTTTCACAAAAACACATGAGACCTTTACCTTCCGACTCTAGCATGCAAACATGATCTACCAAGAAGAGGTTGATTTGGAGATTGGAGGTGCACGTTCTTCTCACTCCAGCGGCACCTGCAATAGAGACAATATATAAATAGAAAACACACACACAACCCTCACAGTTTTAAACCAATAGAAAAGGGAGGGAATAATTGTATTTTGCAGACCAGGTACTTAGGTTAGATGAAGAAAACCGAGGATTTGCTTATCAATCATAGTTCATGTTCAAACTTATTGGAAAATTGTCATGAACTGATAGAGGGTAGACTGCATATATATACATGTTAAGTAAAATTGAAAATACAACACAAGGAGCCGGGGCTAGAAAATAACGCAAATTTCAGGGTAGGTACTTCTCACCGAGTAATGTAAATGATCCTCCTTTCTTCAGTACTCGTGTGGATTATCAGGGAAGGAGCAGGCAGAAGGCCCAGTACCCGTTTCGTTCATTATGCTAGAAAAATCATTGAGGAATTTTTCCCCCGTCTCTGAGGACACTTGTAGAGATGCCGTCAAAAGAGACTATTTTATGAGAGGTAGATTGGCTTTTTCATCAAATGTTAACTGACATCTACCTAGACACTTCTATGGTGCAATGGCACAAATCTTTGGAACAAGGAAATTGTAGATGTTTGAGAACTTTCGAACAGGTGTTGGATATTTTGGAAAAATGCCTGGCAGCAAGATCGTATTCTTCGAAGTACACCAAAAGGCTGAAACAGATATTCTTTGAGAAGAGTGGTGACTCTTGCCGCAAGAACTGCAGGATAGTTTGGTATTGGGTATGAACAGATGGTATCATGCAACCACTGCAGTTAGGGGAGGCCATATCCCTTGATAAGGGACTTAGGTTTGTTTTTCTTCTTCATGGGCAGACAATATTTTTGAAGTTATATTTCTTTTGGCGCGATAGGGAAAAATGATGAGAGTAAATTTTTCGATGAGCGCACACAACGTTGTCTAATAACTTTGGAAGTTATTGAGGGATCTTAGCTATATGGGTGTTGATCGAATTGGCGTACCCTCCCCCCCCCCTCATGTATATGATATCTATGTGCTTGAGGTTATGATAGGGGAGGGCTTGAACACTAAAATATCAGTCCTCCATGTTATTCCTATGGAGTAGGAAATTTTCTAACATGCCACTTTTTTGGTTCTAGGGGACTGATATTTGGGGGATCGGTAAGAACTATTGTTTTTAACCATATATGTTGGGAGGCATTCCTCCCTCCCTCTACAGCTTTTTGGCCAATATCTCGGCACTCGAGCCTCACAGTCCATTTGGACCTGTCTCATTCGATCCCTCTCTATCTGCTCTTCCAGTTATTATAATTCCATGCTCATAGGGCTATTTCTTCCATAGTTTTTGTTTTAAACTTTTTAAATTTGTTTAAATCCATAATATCTTGGCTCCTGTTTGAGTCTTGGACTTGAGATTTGAACCGACTGTTCCACTCGTCGAGACCCATCCAGTCATCTACTTTATTCCCATTGTGTAGGTATGGGGAGGGCTTAAGCACTAAAATATCATGCTACCATGTTAATCCTATGGGGACTGGAAACAAATTTCAACCCCCTAAGGAATTGAGACTTGATTATTCGAGGTCCGCCATATTTTCGTATTAGCTCGAGCTTTACGTTCAATTGGTCCCCAATTTTATTGGTCCTATTGTCCCGTTGCGGGGGTGTTTAAATTTATTTAAATCATGATTATATCTCGGGTTTGGCTGGTCTGATTGACTTAAGGTTGGTATCGTTCAACTCTGCTCGTGACCGCCTTTCGTCCTTGACCCAGCTTTCCCTGCTCAAGGTTTTTAGAAATACTTTTATGTTTTTAAGAAATACAATACTTTTTACAATCTATAAAGTACCTATAAAAAGTTGATTGAATTTAAATATTGTCTCAGGATATATTTTTCTAATATGGAATGGTCCCCCCCCCCAAATGCCTTGTAGTTCGTACGGTTCCTCAATTCAAACTGTATTTCACGTAACCCTGGGGTTCCACGAGTCACAAAAAAATTGAAAAGAAACTTAGAAATATGTATGCAAAAAATGGATTCACGTTCTCTATGAAATTTGTATAATTACAAGTATCTAAAACGTATCATGCATTAAAATTGAAAATTTTATTTATATATAATAACTTTATTTTGCAAAACTTTTATTGTAATTTCACAGAAGAATATTAAAACACACACACGTTTTATCTGTGTATATATATATATATATATATACAGGGTGTCCAGCGTTAATGTGACACAATAGCTAATTCCCGAACCGTTCGGTTTAGATATGCACTTCCAATTTGAAAAATGTTTTAAAACAGGTAAAGGATGTTTTTACGTGCTTTTCGAACCAAAAAACCCATTTACAAAAAAATTACAGAAATTAAATTTTTATACGGTCCCCAGGTCCTATCACTTATATTTAGGAAAAGATACAGTACACACAAAAACAAAGTAAACACAAAAAGTTTCATTTTATTACGATAAAAACTGACCGAGTTATGCCTACATAAATTTGAAGCATCCGAGTTGCTCAGAAAAGGGGGCCATATATAAATTGAGTTTAGAGAACAGTAATTCACTATCTACAGAAAGAGCAAAAGAAAAACATGATAGTAATATTAAAACATCGTAGTAAACATCATCGGCAACCTTTCAGCTGTCGCGTGCCAAACCAACCTATCAACATGATTCAGCGTGCCAAGGACTAACAAATACTTGAAACAATTCGATTTCCACAATACATGCAGAATTAGGAAAAAAATTCAAAAATACACACAAATTTATGGTAATTATGCGTCATTTAAAGATATTAATTGAAATAAATATAAACATAAAAAATAACTTCTATATAAATAAAAAATTAAAACTGTGCACATAAATATGTATCTTTTTAGAATTTTTAAGGCTTAATAATGACTTAATAATAAGGCTTTTTAATGACTTAAAATATGACTATTCTTCAAAATAAAGCAAAAATTAAAATTGTAAATATATATATCATGCATTCTTAAAAATATTTATGAAACAAGAAATAAAAAACATAAAATATGTGTTCATGCAACAAAGTTGAATAAAAAATTAAAATTTTAATGCAAACCTTGTCGCTGCTCAGAGCTCTACTTAATGTCGCAATATCAGAGGTATAGTTTGTTAATTTCAATTTGACACAGGATTCAGAATGTTCAGCAATTAAACAATTTCTAAGAGGATTAAAAATATATTTCATATGAGAAAAATTTTGTTATCATAGATATGTAGAACCAAAGGCGGAAAGCTGGGCACGGGCTATTTTTTTTTCAAACAAATCTTTCTGGCAATGACATCCGGCAATTTAAAATAACTGTCGATTTATTGCTAGAGTTATCCTTTAAATTTTTCCGTAAACTTTGTTTTCCGTCATTCTGAAGATACTAGTTCAATAAGTTCCATTTCAAAATTATCAATTTCGATCCACTCAAAAATTGACAAATCGAATGGGATTATTAATGGGTCTATTAAATCAGTTTTGAGTAGAAAAGAAAATATAGGCATACAAGCTTCAAAGTCTCTGCCATCTCTTAGAAAACTCCTCTTTAAGTGCTTCAACGCAAGTTTGAAGTTCATCTTTGTCTACGGTTCATGTATTTGCAAGCGCTTTAACATTTGAGAAGTATTTGTAGGTATTAGTATTAATATCACGGAAAATATATTTAATTTTGTAGCAAAGCCTTTCCAACATTCAAAAAGTCCAAGCACTGTTTGGTTTTTCCCTTGCAATCCCAAGTTTAGTTTATTGAGATGTTTAGTTATATCTGTCAGAATAATCAATTTACAAACCATTCCTTGTCGTCTAATTCGGGAAAATGTTGTCCCTTCTCATTAAGAAAATTTGAATGCGCTCCATGCATGACACCAACTTATTCAATACATTACCAACCGATATGACTGTACAAGGAAGGATCCCCATATTCACCTTCAATTTCTTCTAAAAGAGATTGAAACACTGTGTACTAATGAAAACACTTAAAATTAACTATTTTAACAACAGTATTCATTATACAAATTAAGCGCTGAAACGAAAACTTTCCTGATGCATTATACAATTGAAGTTCGATATGTCATGCGCAGTAGGATTTTCTACAAGTTTGACAAATCCTTTTTCTTTCGCAATCATTGCAGGAGCACCATCAATAGTTACACAAAATATTTTATTTTTTTAAAAAATTTTTCTTTCGAAATGATTTATAAATGAAAAAAAGAAAAGAATATCTTGCTCTTTAGTTGTACCAAGCAGAGAAATGCTGCATAATTCTTCATAAATTCGATTTTTATCACAATATCGTGCAATTACTGCAAGGCGTGCAACATCATTCACGTCAGGGGCGGCTCTAGGGCCGGACAAACCGGGCCCATGTCCGGGGCGGCATTTGGACCAAATTTTAAAAATACTTTTTTTTTTGTTATGGAAAATTTGGAAGAAGTTAAAGTACACTATCTAGGGGAAAATATTCAGAACGAGATATCTCTTTTATATGAGAATATTAAATTATACATTGTTCATAAAATTAAACAAGCTAAATATTATTCGATAATTTTAGGTTGCGCCCCTGATGCCAGCAAGATTGAACAAATGACATTTATGTTAAGATAATGTAATGAGAAATCTAATTCTAACGAAGTTATCGTTAAAACTAATGGGAGTTTTTTTGGTTTCCTTCCAGTTGAAAGATTAACTGGAAGAGAACTTTCAAATTTAATAGTTGAGAAACTTAAAAAAAATTAGGGCTGAATTTACTAGATATGCGGGGGCAGGCCTACAATAACGGAGTGAATGTGAAAGGCGAGAAATCAGGGGCTCAATTTAAAATAGTAGTAGCCACTCTTTAAATTTGGTCGTTAATGACATGGCAAAAGCATCCTTAGAAGCCTGTACTTTTTTTAATATAGTTCAAAAAATTTATTTGTTTTTCATCAACTTTTCGTTGGGTTATGTTATTTAATTGTATAAAGGGCATATATATAAAACTTTAAAGCCACTTAAAGTAAATAGCTGGGAAAGCTGAATAGAGGCTATTAAACCCTTAAGTTATCAATTGGGAGGTTTTTATGATGCTTAGTTTTTATAATTATGCGGAAATTGACAACTTTATAAGAGATGAGGCCTCTGGATTATTAAATTCTACTTAACAATTCAAGTTCCTATGGCCATCATTATTTGGTATAAAATCTTTAATTGCATTAAAGTCCAAGAAGCAAACCATTACAAACAAAATATTACCATCTACTATGGAACTCTCAAGAAATTGTAAAGATTTTTTTAAGGATGTGCTTTTGATAAAATGCAGTGTGATGCAAAAGAACTGGCCGTCGAGATAGATATCTCTGCTAACTTTGAGGTGACGCAGCCACGTCACAGTGTTCGACGGAAAAATGTAAATTTTAATTATGAAGCATAAAATGATCCGATGGAATATCCTAAACTAAAATTCAAGATAGTTTTATTTTTTTTCATTGGACGAATCAGTTAATGCCTTGGAATGCAGATTTAATTTAATGAGTACTGACAGTAATTGTTTTCAATTTTTGTATAATATATATGATTTAAGAGATCCCTTAAAACTTTGATTAATTAAAAACTGTAAAAATTTAGAAATAATGTTGACCGACGGAGAATCATTGGATGTAAACGCACTTGATTGAGTAAATGAGATAATGTCAAATTCAGCTTTAGCAGGCAAAATAAATAAATAAATAAAGCCCAGTTGAAGTTTTAAAATTTACTTCTGTTTTAGAATTTGTTCCAAATCTTGCTATTGCACTTATTTTACTTTCTTTGCTAATAAGTATGGCAAGTGTAGATATTAGTTTCTCAAAATTAAAATTAATAAAATATTTCTTACAGTTCACAAATTCTAATGATAGATTAAATGGCTATGTCGATGGAAGCGTTCCACAATTCCATTTGAAATTGGATGATATGTTGTAGCTCTGATCTTTGTATAATATTCAGTTCCCAGCATACGAGTAAATTCAGCATACATTGAAGAACGCATCTGGGTTCCTTGATCAGAGGTGATTATAGATGGGCAACCAAAACCAGAGATCCAAGTGTCAAAAATTGCACAGCAAATGGTTTTCGCTTGCATGTCTGGAATGGGGATTGCTTCTGGCCATCTGGAGAAGCGGTCGATTATCGTAAGAAGATAATGGTGACCTTCAGATGGTGGCAAGGGACCCACAATATCTATGTGAATGTGAGTGAATCTAGCGTCAGGAAGAGAGAACGTTCCTAGAGGTGTTTTAGTGTGCCTTTGGATTTTCGACTTCTGACACGATTCACAACACCGAACCCATTGCTTTATTTGGCTTTTCATGCTAGGCCACACGTAGCGAGAGCAGATGAGTTTTGTAGAAGCTGCTATCCCTGCATGTGCAAGATTATGAAGATGGTTGAATATTGTTCTTCGAATCGATGCAGGGACGAAAGGACGGGGAACTCCTGTTGAAGTATCGCAAAGCAAATTGCAATATGAGGTTTGGCATGGTTTTAGCTCTAATTTAAGAGATGATTCATTATTCTGCAGAAATTTTTGAACTTCTGGATCATTTTTCTGTGCTAACGCAAATTCTTTAAAATTGAAATTTGGAGAATCAGTAATAGAATCAATTTCAATTCTGGAAAGGGCATCAGCAACTGTGTTCTCTGAATCTTGCACATGCCAAAGTCGGTAGAATATTGGGAAATTAAATCTAAATGGCGTAGTTGTCGAGGAGAACATTTATTTAGGTTTTCTTTAAAGGCATAAATTAGGGGCTTTTGGTTAGTGTATATTGTAAAGTTTCTGCCTTCTAACATATGCTTGAATTTTCTCATAGCCGAATTAAATTGAAAATAGTTCCCTATCATAAGTTGACCACTTTTGCTGACTTTTGTTAAGTTTCATGGAGAAAAAGGCTATTGGTTCCCATTTCCCTTGTGATAATTGGGATAAAATGCCTCCAATAGCAATATCTGAAGCGTCCTCCCATAGGCTCAATTGAGCCCCTGGAATAGGATGTCTTAAAAGGGTAGCTTCTGCCATAGCGGTTTTTCGCTGCAAGAAAAGCTTGTTCTGTGTTTTCATTCCATTTTAGTGGTTCGGATGATTTGCGAACACAAGAATGAGATTTCTTTTGATTTGTATGTCCTTCTAGAAACTGAACAATGGGAGCAAGTTTATGTGCGGCTTTTGGTATAAAGCATCTATAAAAGTTAAACGTGCTCAAAAATCTACGTAATTGTGTTAAGGTGGACTTCTAAATGTACTGAAAAGGTCAGGGTACTTTAACTTAATGAAATCACATTATTTGGATATGAAACTTTTGTTGAGAACGTAAATTACTCATATAAATCCACCTTGAAATGTAAAAATGTCAGAAATGGTCTAGAAAATTTTTAAATTACGAAAAATACATATATCTTTGCTTCCAAAATGCTCGGACGCCATGTTTGGCAAGCTTTATTGTAATGACTGCAGATGGCGCCACGTGTATGCAATCTACGTACAAAATTTTTAAAACATTACTTTAGAAGAAAATTGAACATGAACTGCTTAAATACACATTAAGAATACTTTATTTTATGAAAAAGAATATTTTGCTACATGAATAATGATTTTAATCACTTCAGAAACACTAATTCTGCTTTTTTTATTTGAAAGGGAGAGGGGTAAGAGAATTAAAGTAACCCTAGACTACGTCATGAGATCACGTCATTGTTAGGCAGGGGACCCTCTTCGTTGGAATGAAAGAAGGAAGTTCTGACAATTTGTTTCCAAGATGAAACGGTCAAGTGACCTTGAGATAAGGTTGAGGAGGGTGGGGGAAACACATGAATAGGATAGCTGTTTATTTCAGGGAGAGGCGATTGGAATATATTTTGGGACTGAAAAAAGGGGGTTATTGTGGGGTGTATACTTTCTTAGTGAGTGAAACATTTGTAGAATTGTCATTTCAACCAGACTGAAAGCTCTTAAAGCTAATTTCTGCAGGGAGTGGTCAATGGATGCTATGCACTGGGGCCCTAAAATAATCAAGAATTAAAAAAATATACTCTTGCATATGAAAACTTTACAATACTCCTATTGATGTCAATATGGCGAGATGTAAAATTTATCGTAAACATTATTATTATGGATATCTAAAATTCGACAATCTTCAAAATAATTCTTGATGTTACGAAAGTTTAGTTTTTGTTATTCGATTTGGGAAGCTCTCAAGAATCCCTACCTCAACTGGACTTTTTAGAAGGTATAATTTAGAAGTGGACTTATATTAATAAAGTAGCGAAATTTTTATGAAGAAGCCTGGTTGTTATTTCAATAGTAACTCTAAAAATAATGTGAATGTTTCAAAAATCTTAATTCAGGCTCTGTAAAGAAAAATCCTAACTATATATACATAGAAAAAATATTACATAGAAGTATTTTCAATGAAAAGAGAATGTTCTTCATGTTTCTGCTATAAAATTACATTTAAACAGTTTTAATGTAAAGGAATATAATGGAAAATTTTAATCGAATTGTTAAATAATTACTACTCTGTGCTAATGGATCACATAAGCAGAATAAAAAATTCGTAAAACAGAGAATTATGCACAGATCTCAAAAATAAGTTATTTTTGTATCTGGAAAGGAAGTCCTTTCCGAAATTAAAGCAGCTACGTACAAATGGACTGCACTCTTAAAATTTCCCATTAGGAAAAAAAAATCAATCAATATTAGATATGTAAATTTTGAAGATAAAAGATTAACTATAAATGAAAATTTTTACAGGGTTTATTAAAGTAATTTATGTGCCAGGAGCAGGATTAGCAAAAGAGAGAGAGAGAGAGATTAGTGTCGCTCTATAAAGCAACAAGAGGACTATTGATCACAAACCTCGTAATGTTCAACCTGAGTCGAGTAACGAGAATGACACCTGAGCTGGCATCCCTCTTTCCTAACTACCACATAATTGGGAGGAATGACCTCATCTACACGGAGGGTCTTTAGTGGCAACA
This sequence comes from Trichonephila clavata, assembly GCA_019973975.1. Lineage (NCBI taxonomy): Eukaryota > Metazoa > Arthropoda > Arachnida > Araneae > Nephilidae > Trichonephila > Trichonephila clavata. The sequence goes on along the minus strand of BMAO01008941.1, from coordinate 300,464 downwards.
GGATTTGAGCCCATGACAGTCCAGACATGAACTCGTGACCATAACCACTAAGCTACTGTGCCCACCAGGAATAGCAAAAATTCTATTGAAAAGGTTAAGGGAGTCTGATAACCAATCAGTTTTTAATATATTTGAAGTTTTCTGAGATATATTCAATATTCTCAATATTCGACAGTTTAGAGAGAGTGATTAGTTTAGCAATCATTTTAAAGCATTTTTCCATTCTTAAAAGTTTAATTAAAAACTGGAAGGAGGAACCGCTCCCTCCCTTATCTGCCTAATGGTGGACCAACTCCCATTGTACAAATTATACAACTCTATCACAGCTCAAATTGTAAAACTGTAATTTCCTTGTATTATGTAGTTCATAGGTTTTTTCTTCATAATTGGCTGTAAAATTTGTAGCACATCGTCACGTTTAACTATTTTTGCACGTTCATGCAAAGCCTCCCTATCATAAATGTAAATTTGTCCAAACTGTGAGTTTGCTCCATTCTGTAAAAAAGATGTAGTTTCTTTTGTTAACTTCACCTTAAAAAAAACATTGAAATAAATTTCTTACAGCATCATGAAATTTTTTTTTGTATATAAAGAGAGATATTTGGGAGAATAATCGGTTCGTTCAGTGAAATGGCTATTAACTCTTACTTTTACTACTAAAATCGTTTCTGTTCAGTTATGTTTCGAGGTTTTTAATTTTTAAAGAGCAATATTTGTGTTTTTACACATAGTTAAAAACCTTAGAAGCTTTTTTTGCTTTCATTAATTTTTTCCTATTGAGAAATTGCCGGGCTCAAAACATTCTTGTGTTACTAAAAGACAATATTTGGAAGAGGTGGAATACTACTGAAAATTATATGACTTAAAATCAGCCTTTTTTCAGCTGATACTACAATGAGACTTTATTGAGTTCAAGTATTCCGTATACACAAATATAACTGAATTTATCTATGATATTACAAAATGTATTATAACACTATAGTAAAATAATTTCAAGTCATGCAATAAAAATCAAACTTTTTAAATTCCACCGACTTAAAACTGAGAAAAAATTAGATGTTATACGTACAAACCTGGTTTCTAATTTCAGTTTGTATCATTATTATTTTTATAAGTGTTTCAAAACTTTTTTGAAAGCATCATGATAAGATTAGGCTGAGTAATCTCTGTCATCGCATATATATAACAAATGCTATCAATTTTATGTAAAACATATTTTAAATATAAAAAAAAAACATATCCTCATATAACATATTTAATTAAAGTAGTGTTTTGATACAGTGTACATAATTTGGATAATAATATTTTTTTTTTAATTAGATCTTTAGAGGCATTATTAGTTTTTGTTTTATGCCTTTAGAAACTTTAACTGTGTTTTTCTCAGACTTTTCAATTTTGAGGATATATTTCTCCCAAGGATTTTTTCTGTTCAAGATAATATTGAAAATTTTTTGTAGAATTTATATATATATATATTCTTTAAAAGTTAGTATGGATTTCGGTCTGAGAGCACTAGTTATTTTTTCTAAAAATCTTAAATTAATAGTTTTAAAAAATTTGATATTTTTTCCATAGCTGTAAAAATAATTATTAAATTTCAACAAGGAATTTTTAGTAGGGAATATTAGTTTGAAATGTTCAAATCCATACTAACTTTTGTTCTCAATAATCTTAAGAAACAGAAATCACTGAGAATAACTAAAAAACTTTAAAAATTGAGTATTTTACAAGAAAAGTTGTAATTTTTAAAATTAAGACCGGTAAAAATTTTTTTATTTGAAGAATAAATTTAATAATATAATCTAAAAAGAAAACACAAATTACTTTCAATATTACTGTCTTTAAAACGGGCACTGTGTAGTCTTAACATCACTACTCAAACTAGTAACATATTTAAAGCAATCCGTTATTTTTTCAAGAGCGTACCATGCCCAACCATAGATATAAAGATCAAGGAGAAAAAAAAAACGGAATTTAAAAATTGCTACAAAACACACACACACACATATATATATACTATCCGTTACCCGCCCGCTTCGCTGGGTATTTCATGACGTTTTATAAATATACTAGCTGTTACCCGCCCGCTTCGCTGGGTATTTCATGATGTTTTATAAATTTCTACTGCTTATATATATGTACTAGCTGTTACCCGCCCGCTTCGCTGGGTATTTCATGATGTTTTATAAATTTCTACTGCTTATATATATGTATAAATTATTGATATATAAGTCCTAGCATTAAGATATAGATTGAATTGAAAAATATACTTATACCTGTAACTGTCGTCTGTTGATAAAAAAAAAAAAAGGGCAGAACTCATCTAATTTGTATTTTCTAAAAGTCTCTAAAATTGAAGCATAGAATGATGTTTGCTCTTTCGTAACTCAAAAACCAAGTGGATTCCCGCAAAAACAATTTTCGGTGGATCTCTACTCCGTAAATTGAACATGCAAGCCAAATTTCAAGTCTAAATCTAACAGAAAAAAGCAAAAGTTTTACTATAAATATCCCCGTAATCCCGTTGAGAGCCGTTTTCCAAAATTACCGCTCTTAGCGGATTTCAATTCAACAAAAGAAAAATGCAAACCAAATTTCATTATTATAGTCCTTGTAGCTCGAAAAAAGTAATTTTTTTTGTCAATACGTCCCAGTAACCCCCTGCAACCCCCAGAACTCTTGATTTGCTTAAAATTTATTCTTAGTGGATCCCTATTCAACAAAAGAAACATGCTTAACAAATTTCAAGTATATGGGTCTAACAATTAAAAACAGGAATTTTTTTCTGTAACTCCTCTTGACCCCTCGCAAACATCTTTGGGGGTCAATTTTCATTTTACTCTTTGTTAGAGGAACTCTATTTCATGAAAGGAACATGCCTACCAATTTTCAAGTAGTTTAAAAATGGAAATATTTATCGATTACGCCTCTTAATCTCCCGAAATTAAACTTAGTAGTTGATATTCGCGAAACCCATTTTGTAGCGGTTCTCTACTTTACGAAAGGAATCTGCTTATCAAATTTCAAGACTGTACGTCGAACAGTTTAAAAATGGGGATAATTGTCTATAACGCCACTTGAGCCCCCGCAACGCCACTTCTGGGTCTGTTTTCACAAAACCCATTTTGTAGGGGAATTGCACTCTATGAAAGGAATCTGCTTAGCAAAATTTGAAGACTGTGCGTCCAATTAATTAAAAATGCAAAAAAATTATGAATAACGCCCCTTGAACCCCCGCAACACCACCTAGGGGTCGATTTTCACAAAACACATTTTGCAGTGTATTTCTATCCTATGAGAGGAATCTGCTAACCAAATTTCAAGACTGTGAGTCTAATAGTTTAAAAAAAGAAATAATTATTTATATCTGCCCTTAACCCCCCGCAACATTTCTTGGGGGTCAATTTTCTCCAAACCCGTTTTGTAGCGGATATTTACTCCATGAAAGAGACATTCCTACCAATTTTCAAGCAGGTAGGTCAAATAGTTTAAAAACGAAAATATGTATCTCTTACGCCACTTATTCCCCTGCAACGCCACTTAGAGGTCTGTTTCCACAAAACCTTCTTATAGCTGATCTCTACTCTATGAAAGAAATCTCTTTATCAAATATAAAGACTGTGCGTCTAATAGTTTAAAAATGGAAATAATTATCTATAACGCCCCTTAAGTCCCCTCAACGCCACTTGGGGGCAATTTTCACGAAACCCATTTTTAGCGTATCTCTACCCTATGAGAGGAATCTGCTTACTAAGTTTCAAGACTGTACGTCTAATAACTTAAAAATAGGAATTTATAACGCCCCTTAAAAACCCCGCCCCCGCAACACCCCTTGGGGTTCAATTTTCCCAAAACCCATTTTGTAGCGGATATTTACTCCAGGAAAGAAACTTACCTACCAATTTTCAAGCAGGTAGGTGAAGTAGTTTAAAAACGGGTATATTTATCTATTACGCCCCTTAATCCCCCGCAACGCCACTTAGAAGTCTGTTTTCACAAAACCCGTTTTGTAACTGATCATTATTCTACGAAAGGAATCTATATATATCAAATTTAAAGACAGTGCGTCAAATAGTTTAAAAATGGAAATAATTATCTATAACGCCCCCTAAGCCCCTGCAACGCCACTTGGGGGTCGATTTTCTGCCAACTCATTTTGTAGCGGATCTCTACTCTCTGAAAGGAATCCGCTTACTCAATTTCAAGATTGTACATCAAGTAGTTTAAACATGGAAACAATTATTATTAAAGCCCTGAACCCCCCGTAACGCCCCTTGCGTTTCGAATTTCGGAAAATCCTTTCTTAGCTGATGTCTACTCTATCAAAGGAACATGTCTACCAAATTTCAAGTCTGTAGGTTGAATAGTTCCAGAGATTTCGTGATTAGTCAGTCAGTCAGTCAGTCGCTTTTCTCCTTTATATATATAGATTGAGGATGAATTCGCGGCAAAAAGGGTTTGTTGTGAAGCATTTCTTTTTTGATAGGCATTAGCAGGAATTAAAGACACGTCAGAGCCGGTGTCGATCAGAAAAGAGATATTTGTTGTCCGGTCTCGAATGAACAGGCGACGTGATTCCTTGGGCAAAGAATAAGCCGCCATTATTCTTTGCTGGCTTCGTTTCCCTGCCATGTGCATGGTTTAATGAATTTTTCTTCTCTACATTTTTTTCCGAAATGCCTGTGAAACCAGCAAATCGAAAAATCACGCTTATTCGAAATGCTTCTTTCACGGGAATTTTTGTTCCGACGGTATCGAGAGCGACCACAAGAGATTGATAGGCGATCAATTCTTTTATTTAATTTTTCAATTTCACGAAGCAGTTTAGATTCTAATGATTGTTGTTTTTTATTAGAAACAGAAAAAGTTTCAATAGGATATGGCGAGACTTCGAGAATTCTCTCCGCAATGTCGGCGGCTTTGTCTAACGTGAGGTAAGAAACAGCAGCTAAAATTGCTTGAACCGAAAACGGCAAACGCTGCAGAAATAACTCCGTCATCAGTTTATCGTCAACATTCTAAGATTCTGCGCGCCGTTTCATGTTACGCAGTAGTTCGGAAGGTTTTCGAGAACCTATATCTTCCCGAAAGGAGTTTCCGAATCTCCTGCTGGGACGATTCCCCTGAACGATTTATGAGTTCGTTTTTTATTTGCGCGTAGGGATCAGTGGCATCTGGGTGCATCGCGAACTAAAGACGCGGTGTCGGGAGGGAGATGAGCTACTATGTAATTATACATACTTAATTAAAGACTCAGTTATTGGTTTTGGGGTTGCTAAAGCGAATGTACTTTCGCACATAATGAACCATAAAGCGGGATCGGATGTATTATATAGTGGTATTTTTGTACAGCACTTACTTCCGACATTGTGCAAGGTTTCAGAACAAAATTACTAAATAAACAATAAAAAGATATACATTCAATAAAAAAAAACGCTATAATAATCAATAATATTATATTTAATTAGAATTTGGCATTTTCATCTATAGTACACATGATATTTTTTTTTAAAACTTTATCACAAGAATTTTATTTCATCCGAAATTATTACATGCAATCAATTAATTTTAGCATTAAATATGAAAAAATAAAATAAAATATTAAATTGATAAAACAATTCAAGTTAAATTAAAAGCGCAGAAAAATGCAACAAAGAAAAAAATTCATTATCTGTGATACATTTGCAATTGAAGATGAGAGCCACACCCGAAATCGAAACCAAGGAAGTAGATGCAAGGATTCATGGACAAAGGAATTGAGTCCTTATACTAAATTTAGTTGAATGACGATGTTTTTTTTCATCACCATCGATTTGGTAAAATACTATTCACAAGGTAAAGGTTTTGCGTGAAGATACGGGGTCACCACTATGGTGACAAGAGGCAACATTTCTCATACTATATTAATTTATTGCGGTGCTCGCCACACATCGACTTCGTGTGTTTACATCGCTCTGCGTCTGCCAGGCCAGATTCTCAAAACTGTTCTAAGGGGTTGCCATATTCTGTACGGGACCCATGGTCGAGTTTACCACAACTTCATTAGCCTTAATTTATTTATGGACATGAGTGTACATAAAGCATACAAACAACAAGCAAGCTGATTCAGCAGAATCGATTTATGGTAGAGAATCGAAAGTGAACAATAACCTTTATATAAAAATGTATGAGGCGATGAAAGGAGAGACAGAACGCGATTTAGCTTTAAATATATATATACACTCGAGAGCCAAAACATTATGACCACCCCTACATTTTGCAATGAACTCGCCTGGATGACGTGGAAGGCACGTGATAAGGTGGAAGTGGTATTTAACTGCTGCTGGAGAGTCTGAAGAATTATTCTTTCACTTACTTCTGTGTGTGATGGGAAAGGCTGCGGATCGAAGCGACTTTGATAGAGGGCGGATTGTAATGGCTCGAAGGGTCGGAACAAGTATTTTCGAATCTGTTCCCCCCTATTGAGGTGTCCTCACAATGAGTGCTCTTCTACTCCAGGCTAACCGCAGGAGACAATGAGTTGCAGTAAGTGGAACACATCTAATAGGTCTACGAGCATATAGATCAATCTGCCCTAAGCGTCTGTTCAAGGTCTGCCTTGAAACTGTCGTACCAGTGGCTGACGAGATAGATCTGATGCTGTTCTCTGTCTGTTTCTTTTGGCAAAATGCTGGTCCTCATTCAGCGTTGTAACTTGGGGGTGACCTGTTCTGTAACGTGTACTTTCATAACCATCATCTTGGAATCTTTGCCAAAGCCTGCAAATAACACTTTGGGCGATTCCAAGTTCCTCGGATACTTCCAGCTGGGTGCGCCCACATTCCAGATCGCCGATAATTCTACCACGTAAAAAATCATCCGAATGAGTCCTTTGTGTCATAGTTATGCGGTTATTGTACCGAAAGGCTTATAAAGCAATTTTACTCGGATATACGGATATAATTTCGGGTACATGGGTTTCGGGGAACCCTCAGACCCTTATCTGGCTAGAAAAAGTTCTGTATAGGTCTTGGTTAAGTTGCATTTTCATGCTGGATAGTATGGAGCTTAGCAATTGGACGAGTGACGGCAGGCCGGTAGGCGGGGCTTCGAGGCGATGATCTTTGGCGGCTCGGTTTTGGAATCTGGTGGAAGAGAGAGCGTCTTCCAATTTGGATGTAGTAGTGATGAGGATATTGGCTCAAAAAAGGCTGCCCATGGGGGTGTGAGTGTGTGTAATGATGTGTGGCGATGCAATGTCCGGTAGGGGAAAAATTTAAGACAAGTATGAAAAAAGTGACCGGTGGGTTTCTGCGAGGCGGACACCCTCCTTCGCATTGACCCCGCACGGCCGTGCTGCAGTTATAGTCTTGAGTGTAGCGGGAGCCGCCACAAGAGTAGTTAACATTGAATGCAATAAATAAAAGTGGATCAAAAATAGTTAAGAGAATTGAATTTAGCAAATAAAAAGAGAAATTTAAGTTATGGAGGATTGTACGAGTCCAGGAGAATTCTCCTGGGTCACTTCCTCTTAATATTGGCTGTATAATTTTCGAGGTTTTGCCTATTAATATTATCAGAGCTATTGAGTGAATCAAAAAATTTAATCGAGATATCTTGGATATGCTGCTTAAAGGATGGTATATTTAAACAATTACGAATGTCGGCGTTGCGCATGCGTCTAGTGGCGCCAACTATCATTCTGATGAGAGTATTTTGAGCGGTATCTAGAATTTTAATCCCCCTTTTACACTCACGTCATTGTGACGTACTATCGGTGTCAACTGGTGGCTTCCTGCAATTTGCGCATGATTCTTGAAGATGTGTGTCGTCATTCTACGGGTGATTTCTTTTCAAGTTCGATTTCCGTGTGTCTCTGAATCATCCTTAATTTATGGACATGAGTGTAAATCAATGAAACTTCAATAAAGGAATGGAACAGAGAGAAAAAATGCAACACTGATTTGTTCGGTGCTTTGATTTATGGAGAAACAGTATACATTATATACTGTACAATAAACTGTTTTCACTTCGTAGGGGGTGCGTTTTCTTTAGATTTACATAAGAAATAAAAATGTTGACTAAGGCTGACCCAAGCACAGACTATCAAAAATAAAAAACTATGTAACAGATTATTTTCAATAAATTTCTTTAAATACAAAATTCTGTAACTCATTTCAAACATTTATATGCAATAATTAAAATTTCTGAGTTAAGAATTTTTATTAACTTTATTTATTAAGTTAATTTCATTAACTTCAAATTAAAAAAAAAGATTTTCTAATTTAATTACATTTTTAGTGGTAAAAGACAAAATACACAATGTTTGGTTTGGTGGATCTTCCTTATTTGGTTGGTTGGCTTATATTTCTGGCACTAGGACATATCGTGTCAAATACAAGGTCCGTTATTGGGAAATACTGTTGTATTTTTACTACATTAAATGTGAAGGTATATCTTATTGATCATTAATTATTATGAAAAAAAAAGCGTGCTATAAAAGAACTATATTAGTTTAATGAAACCGCTTCCATTAATGTATATAAATTAAATATGTAACAATTAAATTCACTAAGTGAAAAACAATTTTAATTGAAAGGTTTTTCCTCAGTTAAAAGAAAACTAGGTTATTTTATTGTCATTGAAGTTATAGTTAACAGTATACTTATTGCAAAATTTTTTTTATCATTGTATTAAGCAAAAATAATATTGTTGCCGTGAAGTTTTTTTCCCGTAAGAGAACTTCCACTTATCCAGAACGAGACATTGCAAAGCTTTCGTTACTGTTCCCCAGTAATATAAAAGTGTAATTCTGTGGTTTATTGTAAATTTTGATTTTTTTTCTGATTCATCAAATGTTATTACAGATAACAGTGGAAGTTTAGATGGGTTTTCCCCCTCTTTTTTTACATCAAGAAATAAATTTGTATAATATTATTTTGTTTAATATAAATATATTTCTATAAGTGATTACGTTATTGCTGTCTAAAAGGTATTTAAAAAAATATCCTGAATATTCAATGTTTGAATTAGGTTCAGCAACAGACGTTTTTAAATGTTTTTCTTTTTTAATCTAAAGAGAGATAAATCTAGTCACATTATTTGGTTATTGCACATTCAAGTGATGACGTTTTTTGAGGAAACTAAAAATCAGAATTTTATTTTGGACTGAGAAATATAATGCATTTTTTATTGTTATTTGAAACATTGTAGTATATTTTTTAAATATTTTTATTAGTGTTAGTTTTAGTGTTTTTTTATTAATTTTATAACTGTAGTGTTTCCTCCCCTCACCAGGAGGCGCACTGTGTCCCCCTACCGGAAGAATGTGTTCTTTGTTATTGAAATAGATATAGCTTCTCAGCACCGGCGCGTTAGGGCGGTGGCCACAATAGGGAAATTGCCCGCGTAGGTAGTTACAATTTGCGTTTAATATTTCTTTTTATGTGTTTACTGTAAATAAAAGTGCTGTCCTAAAAAAAGACGTCTGTTGGATGAAACCTCAACAACATCATACCCAACACAACACGACATCACACTGTCGCATTAACGACAGGATCGAAACTTGAGTGAAGCAAGACATCAAAAGGAACTACGAGGTAGGCAATCCTTTTGCTTTGTTTGAGCGAGTTCAGCAACTGTTATTTACTAAATTTTTGGGTTAATTCATTTAGTATAATTCTTTTCAATCATGTTTCGTGGAGCGAGAAAGGAAGAATTAATATTAATTGCTGATGAATTAGGCGAGATAATACATCCAGAAATGGAAAGTATTGGATTTAAAAAATTTAATTTTAAATAGCGACAAATACAAAACCGATAAAGTGTTTATCGATGACTATTTGGATTCGATTATTGCGGATAGAAAGTCGAAAGAAGAACAAGAGCGTTTAACGGAACAATCGAAACTTGAGTTTGAAAAAATAAAACTTGAACAAGTTAAATTAGAAATGGAACTCGGTAAAATAAATTTAGAAAGGGCTAAATTGGATAGTCAAAGGGATAGCAATGATTTGCAGCGAATAAATCCCGAAACAAATCAAACTTCGATAGAAAATTTCATTCAAAGTGTGCGCACATTATCTCTTCCGATTCCTAAAAAACAAGAGGGATGGAATTTATTTTTCTCTTCTTTAGAGCGTTCTTTTTAAACCAAAAATGGGCCGGATGAATTTAAGGGAGAGATTCTTTTAAATTTGCTAGGTGAAAAGGCCGAAAATATTTTGGTTTATGTAAAAGACGAAGAAATAAGTTATTATGATAAATTAAAAGGTTTAGTTCTAAGAGAATTTGAGCCAACGCCTTTAATTTGCTTGCAAAATTTTCAAAAAGCGAAACGAATGCAAAATGAAACGCATGTTCAGTTTGCATCTCATTTATTAACCAATTGGGATCAATACTGTCATTTGAGAAATGTCAATGATTTTAATTCTTTAAAGGAGTTAATTGTTAGCGATAAATTATATCAAACGCTAGATGATGAAACTGCCGTTCATATAAATATCAAACAGGAGCAAAGTTGCTTTAAACCAATTCAAATGGGAAAAGAGTGTGACATGTTTTATGTTTGTAAAGGAAGAACTTTTTCCGAGTTTCCACATAAGGCGTGTCATAATCAAAATGGCTTGTGAAATGATTTTAAATATATCCCTCCTCACTCGAGACGAGACGAAACAAATCTTAATTCGATAGAAAATAAAATTTATAACTCAAAACAAAGTAAATAAAAAAATAGAATGTTACATTTGCGGTGAGAATCATTTAGCTCGAGACTGTAATAAAAAATATTCTAAATTAAAAAATGAGAAAAAAAGAGACTTCTCAAGTACAATATATACAACCGAAAGTTGACCTTGAACCTTTAAAATATGTTAGTATTTATATTAACGGGAAAGAGCAATAAATTGTGTTTTGGATAGCGGAACTCAAATTTTTATATGTAATTCTAATATTTTTCCAGATAATTCTAATGATGAATTCGGAAAGATTACTTTAAGCTCTGCATTTGGAGAGAATGTAGAAGAAAACTAATTAAAACCTCTATAACTCTTGACAATAATTCTTTGAATTATCCAATGGATTGCTTGATAGCGATCACGGATAAATTAAATGCTGAGGCTTTAATACCTTCTTCTTTGTATGAGGCTTTATGTTCCATTAATAATGAAACAAATGAAAATGATATTTTTGCCGAATCGGTTGATGGTTTTACTCCGTTTTCAAATGATGAAAATGACGCAGAATCCGGGAACGAAATATTTTATGTTGAGAGCGACTCAGATAATTCAAATTTTAATTCGGATTACAGTAAAATGAAAAATGAACAGAATAATTGTGATTCTCTTAAAAAGGTTCGTGCAGAATTAAAATTAAATAAAGGAAATTTTTTATTAGTTGAGGAATTAATTTATCACAGGGATAAAATTCTAAATGAACCCGTAATGCAATTAGTTTTACCGCGTTGCAGAATAGACGAAGTGATGAAACTAGCTCATGAGTCAGTTTTTGGTCATATGGGGGTAAAGAAAACAAAAGAGAGGATAAAATATAATTTCTTTTGGCCAAATATGTCTAGGGAAATTGCTGAATTTGTCTAGACATGCAAAGGGTGTCAGCTTCGGAAATCTGAGAAAATTGGAGATAGAGCTCCCATTACACCTATTGTCCGTCCGGAGCTTCCCTTTGAGATAATAAAAATTGATGTGATCGGACCTATTCAACCACCATCGGGTAGAGGGCACAAATATGTCCTTTGTATGATGGATCAACACACACGTTGGCCTGAGGCAGTACCTCTTAGATCACTTACAGCCAAGACCGCATGTGACTCTCTATTGCAAATATTCTCGAGGACTGAAATTCCGAGTATAATTGCCAGTCATCAAGGCACAAATTTAAAGTCGGCTCTAACCCAAGAATTTATGAAAAGGATTGGATCTAGTCCTAGGTTTTCCTGTCCTGGCTATCCGGCCAGCAACGGACTAGTTGAAAGATGGAATAGAGTGTTGAAGAATATGCTTCATCATGTTATTCGTGAAGGTCCAAGAAACTGGGATCGACAATTACCTTTTCTGTTGTTTGCATACCGTGAAGTACCAAACACTACCACTGGTGTATCACCATTTAGGTTACTTATGGCAGAGAAGTTCGAGGGCCGTTGGCAATTCTTAAATCATCCTGGGCAGGCGAAATACATCTTCCGACGAACATTTCCCAGTCAGCTGCTGATTACCTTCAGGAAATGAAGTTCAAGATGGAAAAAGCTGCTGAGAGTGCATCTTTAACTGCTGCTCAGAAACAAAAAAGTTATGGAGATTACTTCAACAAAAGGTCATCCGTAAAGAATTTTAGCATCGGAGAACAAGTTGTTTTGCTGATACCAGATTCTAGTAATAAGATCTATGCTAGATGGACTGGACCTGGAGAGATAATTCAACACCATCCACCCCCATTCATATAAAGTTTAACTGCCCGACGGAACTGTAAGACATGTTCATGTGAATAAGATCAGGAAATATCATCCTCGTGTACTTGCAGTTGGAGTTATTTTTGAAGATGACCACGAATTCGGAGAAATCTACCCCACTCCTAATTTATCGAGATCCACATCTGAAAGAGTTCTACATGAAACCGATCTGAATCATTTGAAGGAGACTGAGAGGGAACAAGTGCTAGCAATTCTTCTAAAACACCGTACACTATTCACAAGTGATGTGAAAATAGCCAAAGTAGGAGTTCATAGAATTAGCTTAAAGCCTAATATTGAACGGAAGAAGCCATTCTTGTATCGCATCCCAGAGTCCTTGAAGATTAAAGTTGATGAGCAGATAGAGGAGCTCTTACGACTTGATTTAATTGAAGAATCTGATGCAGAAATAACCTATCCAATTGTTTGCGTTAACAAGAAAGATGGTACCCTGCGACTCTGCGTTGACTTCAGAGCTCTGAACTCTGAGAGTTTGTCTGATGATTTCCCGATTGGAAGATGCTGTGGAGCTCATACATTCTATTGGAAGAGCCAATATCATCACAACATTAGATCTCTTGAAAGGGTACTGGGCTATACCCACGGCGGAAGACAGCAAAAATCTTACATCTTTCAAGACTCATCGTCAACAATACCGCTTCAAGGTGATGAGTTTTGGTTTGAAAAATGCCTCTGCTACATTTCAGCGTGAAATGAACAAAGCATTATCGTGTTATAGAGAATTTTCACGTGCTTACATCGATGACATCGCAATCTTCTCTAAAAATTGGGAAGAACATCTTCTTCATTTGGATACTATTTTAACGAAACTTTCAGAGTTAAATTTCACTGTAAACCTTAAAAAGTGTGCCTTTGGAAAAAGTCAAATAAAATATTTGGGACATATCATCGGTTCTGGTAAGCACGAACCAGATCCTGAAAAGACTGCAGTTATCAACAATTTACCAGTGCCTATATATATATATAAAACGAAGAAGGAGCTTCGTAATGTGCTTGGACTGTGCAATTACTATCGTGAGTATATACCCAGATATTCTGAACTTGTGTATCCATTGACCGAACTCACCAAAAAGAGAGTAACTGATTCCATCCCATGGACTGAGAAACATGACTTCTCATTTCATCTTCTGAAAAAGGCTTTAGCGGAAGCACCTTCTCTATACTCTCCAGTGTCTGATAAACCGTATACCATTCATTCAGATGCATCGCAAATTGGCATAGCTGCTTACCTGTCACAAAACTGTGGTGATAAGTGTTGCCTAATTGCTTATGCCAGTCAAAAATTGAGCAAGACCCAACAGTCATGGTCAACTATTGAACGAGAAGCATTTGCTATTGTGTGGAGCTTAAAAAAGTTCGAAGTATGGGTATTTGGGGCTGAAATTGAATTTTATACTGATCATAGCCCTTTACCTTACTTGACAAAGAGTGCACCACAATCTGCGAGGCTACAAAGATGGGCTTTTGCTCTACAAAAGTTCAATGTGACAATCAAACATTGCCCTGGTGTGAAAATGCCTCATGCTGATGCACTCTCACGATTAGTGTAACAAGTGTGCCTTTCAATTTTAAAAGGAACATTTTTAGATTTAGTGAACAATATTTTCTGTATCTCATTTTATATATTTCATTATATTATTTGTGTATCTATTTACATTTTTAAAAAATGCTAATATTTTTTCTTTATGTGTGAGGCAATGCTAGTTACTTATATCTTAGTGTATGATATAAATGTATATTATTTCATGCTCATTTATTTTATTATCAGATTGAGTATCATGTGTGACACTTCAATCTTGTGTGGGGGGTGTAGTGTTTCCTCCCCTCACCAGGAGGCGCACTGTGTCCCCCTACCGGAAGAATGTGTTCTTTGTTATTGAAATAGATAGCTTCTCGGCACCGGCGCGTTAGGGCGGTGGCCACAATAAAGAAATTGCCCTCGTAGGTAGTTATAATTTGCGTTTAATATTTATTTTTATGTGTTTACTGTAAATAAAAGTGCTGTCCTCAAAGAAGACGTCTGTTGGATGAAACCTCAACAGCATCATACCCAACACAACACGACATCACAATAACATTAGAAATTAATATAAGATTTATTAATTTCTAAAGTAATAAAATTTGCAGAAAACATTTCTTTCTGTGGAAGTTGAAAAGTAAAACATCTTTTTAAGCTGAAATTCATATAAATCAATTCTATCTTTCGTGCTAAAATGTAGGTTTGTTGAAAAAAAGTTAAATGTTCAATTCAAACGTAATAATGTTAATTTTGAAGAATTTGTTTTATTAGAATGTTTTACAATGTATTCCACTTCTAAATATATTAAACATAAATAAAAAATACTGTGTTTCGACGAGAAAGTAAAATAGGGGCTTCTTATTCTCTGTTTTAAAATTACGATTTTGGAAAATCTCTTGGAGAATCATTTCTATGGATTTTTAAATTCAAGTATGTCCATTTTTGATGAATTCAGATTTTTGTATCAAGGCAAAACAATCTATCAATTATTTTATATACTTCTGCTTAGTTTAAATATTTTTTTTAAATATTCGACTATCGATATTTATTCGATAATCTTCGATTACATTCATGTTGCCAGTAAGATTGGACAAATGACATTTTTGGTAGTATATGTATGTATTGAGAAATCTAATCCTATTGAAATTACCGTTAAAATTCATGAAAGTCTTTTTAGGCTCTCTTCCAGTTGAAATTTTGACTGGTAAATTAACTTTCAAATGTAATATTTGAGAAACTTAAGCAATTAGGTCTAAATTTGCTAGATATGGGGGGGGGCAAGCCAATATGACATGCCAATATGAGAGGCAAAAAATTAGGATACAGTCTAGAGTTAGGATGCTAAATTCAAAAACAATTCGCATACTATGTAGTACAGCGACTCTTTAAATTTGATCATTAATGGCATGGCAAAAATATCCTTAGAAGCCTGTAATTTTTTTAATTGGTCGAACTAAAATTTTCCCGTCAACTTTTTAATAGGCCATATTATTAAAATAAATCAAGGGCAAAGCCTTTTAAATCCAGTGGGAAAGCAAATAGGGTCTATAAAACCCTTAATGTATCAATTGGGAGGTATTTATACCGCTTTAATTGCTGTTAATATTAATACCGAAATAGACAACTCTATATGAGATGAAGTCTCTGTATTATTAAACTCTCTTAAGCAACTCAAGTTACTATGCTCCATTATCATTTGGTATAAAATATTAAATTGCATAACTCCAATAAGCAAGCTATTGCAGACAAAAGACTACGGTCTAAAATTTGCTATGGAATTCAAAAGGTGTTATTCTTTTAAGGATCTTCGATCGGATATGGCTTTCTATGAAATACTTTGTGATGCAAGATAAGTGCTAATGAGATTGATGTCCCTTCTAAATTAGAGATGACGCAGTCAAGTCTTAGAATTCGACGAAGAAATATTAATTTTGAATAGGAAGTACGAGATGATCCGTTGGAACATTTTAAATTAAAGTTCTAGGCAGAGTTTTATTTATTTATTTACAATTGATTAAGCAATTAATGCCTTGAGACGTAGATTTTGTTTAATGAGCACCCACAAAAGTTATTTTAAATTTTTATACAATACATATAATTTAAAAAAGATATCACTAAAATTAATTAAGTAAAAACTAAAAATTTAGAAATAATATTGAACAGTGGAGAATCAGTGGATATAAACGCTCGTGATCTAGCAGAAAAGGTATTCAGAGTTTCTGCTTTGCTAGGGAAAAAAGAAAACCCAATTGAAGTTTTAAAAGTTATTTTCAACTTCAGAATTTGCACCAAATCTTGCTATTCTATCA
The DNA here is from genome assembly GCA_019973975.1 of Trichonephila clavata. Classification (NCBI taxonomy): domain Eukaryota; kingdom Metazoa; phylum Arthropoda; class Arachnida; order Araneae; family Nephilidae; genus Trichonephila; species Trichonephila clavata. Next base: position 284,170 of record BMAO01008941.1, on the reverse strand, counting down.
ATAGCTTCACTTTCTTTACCAATAAATGCAACAAGAAGAGTTTTTCAAAATTAATATTTATAAAAAAATTCTTAGGAGCCACAACTCTGTTCTTCAAGATAGATTAAATGGTTTTGCTATACTGACTAGCAAACATGAATTAGCTGGGGAAAAAAAACTGATTTTAAAAAATTGATTAAAAAGTATTCAGAATTAAAGTCAGAAAAAAAACATTACAATTTTTTGTTTGTTTTGGTTTTGCTTTATTTTTGTGTTTTAGTTCTTAATATATTGTTATGCTGCCTTTTTGTTTGTAAGAATTATTCTTTATAGGTGTGTATCTGTGTGAACACACACAATTTATCTTTTTGAATAATAATTTTTTACTTTGGGGAGAGGGACGGCATTTTCCATTTTTGTCGGAGAAGGCAGAACTTCTAGAGCCAGTCCGGCCTTTCACTTCCATGCCTTCCCTTTTTCAACTATAGCTGGCGATGTATGATGATTCTTGAACTGAATTCAATGCAGTTTTGTTCTGACATGGTTTTGAAAACACTTTCAAGGAAATCAACAACTTTCACTCACAAAGAAGTCAATTACTTTCTTTGAGTCGACATTAATAGTTATTATTACATTATTGAGGGACTAATATCCTCTTTTCTGCCACGAAACATCTAAGGCGACAGCAATTTCTCCATTACCTTCTATAATTGTTGCCTCCTCAACAAAATTTCTCATAGATTTATTACAGAAAAATTTAGTAAATCTAAAGAACAATTCTGTATAGGTACCGAAATTTTCAGGAGGAGACAGTAAATTCATAATTTCATAGAAAGTTTCTGCAGCTGCACGACCTCTTTCAATAGATCTGTAGGCAAATATCAATCTGACATTTGAATGGAAAAGCTTATTTCACTCGGCTCTTAAATCAGTTGAGGTATGGAATCCTTTTTTTAATGCAAAAAAGTGCAATAAAATTCTATATAATACACAATCCAACTCTTTTAGAAGCGTCCATGTGATGGAATGGCTACAATTTTTACAAACGGCAAAGTTCAACATAGCATTATTTAATAAATTTAATTCTATCAAAACAATTTTTTTCCTAAGCACCATATTTTCATATAAACTGTTGACCATAGTACAAAATTACGAAGTCCATCGTCAAAAGCCCTCATGTAACTGAACAGTGCGACGTTAATATTCACTCACTCATAAATTCATATAAACTTTTGTTTGAAATAAGTTTTTATTTTGAAGCACTTTGAATAACCATTCCTGAGCTCTCTAATGTGCTAGCTGGATCATTATGAACATCCATTTTTCAACACCTACATTTTTACGTTTTTTATATAATATTTTATCTCCTCATTTTTGTCGCTGATAAAACGCTAACGAACAACTCAATTTGATGAAGAATTTAGATTAAAATGGAGAAAATTCAAGCGGTATAAATTAGCATTCACACAGTCAACAAGTTGAAACATAAAATTCACATGGGACAACAAGCTAAACGAATAAAAATAGCTGTGTTGAGTCGTCTCTTTCATTCTTCAAAAGGAAACGTTTTGTTCATGTTGAAAAAAAGATAATACAAACTGTGCAGGCAAAAAACCGCTGTCATCCAAAACCTTTTTCCCTTGCCAAAGCCATTTGAAGATGCGCATCAAGATTTTAGAAAATAAATAAAAATGCTTCCAATTATTGTATTTCAATATATCGTATAATTATTTTAAACAATAAGCATTCAGAAAATGCATTTTTTTTTTTGAAAATTCATGTACTACATTTCCCAGTAGACTTATTAATTTAGACAGTTTTTTTTTTAATTTGAAGAAAATATTGTTGCGTAGATCAAAGTTTTATGCTACCAGTGCCAAAAAATAAAACAGTTCCTTAAGAGCGATGAAATTTACTTAAAATTCAGGATATATCAGTGAAATTGGCACAATAAATTTCCGAAGGTTTGCCAAACATGTACTGCACTTAGACACAACTATCAGTGTCCAAAAATACAGGCACTCAAAGTTCATCCTCTCTTTCGTAGGCAAGAACTCTTCAACAGCTCAAATAAAACCCAGTTTCAGCCAGCGACAACTATTTATAATCTGTGCGGCTACCTTCCAGTGCTTTCTCGAAAAATCCGTTGACGTCAAAGGCCATGAGGTTATATACTTTTTCATTAATTTCGAGCAGCAACCATTGGATCGCCAAGTCACCAACATGGTCACTAAGTCGCCAAAAATGATGCCAACTTGTATATACCAATTGTATTGCCAATATTTCGCCTTGTTCCCATTGGAACACCATTATAATGTAAGGGATGGTACTGCTTCCAAAATTTACAGTTTTTGTTATAAAATAAATACAGCAGAAATTATTAACTTATTAAAAATATGCAGATTTAAATTACTTACACTATCTTACACTATTAAAATTCGAAGATAAACAAACGTATCTATGTATCTATCTATCTATCTATCTATCTATCTATGTGCGTCTATCTTCTCACGAACAGCACCACGCAGAAAGTCGCGGAAGGTACCAAAAGATCGGGAATTTTCCGGGGAAGCCGTATTGCCTATTTATATTCCGATATTGTAATTAGTTAAAAAGATATTAATTAAAAACCTTAAAACGCCGAATTGTTTTACTCCTGCCGGTTGCTTACTTGGCGGAACTTCCCTTCCGTTTCGGCCGAGCGGTAATCTTACGTTTTCCACCATATTAAAATTGTCATCCGATTTTCGGTGTCGAAATTAGACAAAAAATAATTACAGAATCGGAAAGATCATTTATTTCGCCACAACACGGTGTAATTTTTTTTGTAAAATAACGATATTTTCTATTTTTTTCGAATTTTTTAAAATAGTGTTAAAACTGATGCGTTTTTATGAAAATTATTTCTAAATCGTTGGGTATGAATTACTTTTCGTGTTATTAAATCGATATTCTACACTAATTAACTTCAAGCCTTTCTCTTTTAGATCCATTCATTTAAAAAATAAAATTCCCAAAACTTTTTTTTTATAGAATTTTTAAAAAGTAGTCTTAATTTTTACTTCACATTGAATAACTTCGTCATTTATGAAGATAATCTCACAAAACCTTTTTTCCGTGTGTACAGTAATATTATTCGTAACATATACGAAGATTGAAAAAATTTCTTCAAAATTACGGATTTAAAAAAAAAAAATTGTGATTTTCGTAAACTTATGTTTTTCTGAGAAATACATTAAAAAGTAGTAATTTGTACATTTTTTATTTCAAAGTACGTAATTTTTGCAAATTGTTGGTGATGTTTGAGAGCATTAACGTAAAAATTATGCCCTTAAAATGAAGGTAATGATTTTTAAAATAATTCAAAATATGCGATTTTACATTTAGCCAAACATTGGCGTCGAAAATTAGCTTTGCGCCAAAGACTTCAGACCTGTTTCGCCTTCGACCGCTCTAACTCAAGGGTTACACTAAAAAAATTCTGCCTTAAACAGGGGGCAATCAGTAACTTTGGCGAGTAAAGAAAAATGCGAGTGAAAGATGTATTTTATCAACTATATATGTCAGATTAAGATGATAAAATGCATTCAATGCATTCCTGAGATTCATTTAAAATATTTATCAGTATCGAAATTTTTGTTCTCTTTCATATAACTTATAGTTTACTTTAAAATAATGCCTAATGTATATTTCTTTTTTTGACATATAATTTCATAATAAAATCGAAGAATTTGCCCATTTCGAAATTTTTTTTTGGAAATAGTCAGTTAAATAGGTATAAATTCCTTAGGAAAAAAAAGCTATGTTCGTATTATATATTCTTTATTATTAATTGCTTTTTTTTAAAAATATCAAAAATCAATAAATTTTTTGCAATACATTTAAATGTAATCTTCAATCGAAATCTTTCAATCGATATGTGAATATCCTGTGGATCCCCTCAATTAAAAATTAATTTCAATTTGAACCTTCCATTCATTATTATTGCCTATTTTCACTCTCCGCTACGGGTCTGCGTGGCGTAGTTGCAAAGCGCGTCGCTTTCGCAAAGTATCTAATTCTTTCTTGTGTCTGGGTTCGAATCTTGCGAATTTGATTTTGTTCGTTTCTGCTTATTTTTCCCACGTAAATTAAATTTACTGATAAATACTTATTTTAACATGATCCTCTGTTATTTTAATGTATTTTTTTTTTTTGCCTTCAAAAAGGTTTTTTTCTGATTTTTAATCATTCAAAGTAATTTCTATCTTTTTCAACAATTCCTAACAAGAAGCTTTCATTACTGTTTATTTTTCCCACGTAAATTTTCAGTGCTGCCATTATTTAAGCAAACGGAAAGTCACAATTAATTGCTAAATGAATATTTTTAATCAATTTTAATGTAAAAATATTAATAAGTTATAGTTTTGTATTTTTTAAATATCGATGAATTTAAAAGAAAATGATTTTTAAAAAGTTCATTGATATTTAGAAACAGTGATTAAAAAAGTAAAATGCCGAAAGCTATCTTTTTTTTTTGAATTTAAAAAAAAACTTTTTTTTTAGAAAACAAAGATTTTTTGCATATTTTATGATTTTTTCCAAAATTAATCAACATCGTTACTTTTAAATAAAAATGATTTTTAAAACTTTTAAAATCAGTGATTTTTAAAAAAAAGCCAAAAACTTTTTTGAACAAATTTTAATAAAACACTCAAAATACTTAAATCAATCATTTAATAATTTCTTCATTTAAAAGGTAATTGCATGAAACTTCCCCCCCCCCCGAGTCGAATATTTCAAAAAATTATCACAATTTTACTCCAAGAATTAGAATAGTAGTGAAATTTTGTAATTTGAAAAATTTATACTTTCTGTCTTTTTTTCAGCATACAACTATTTTTAAAAAAACTACATTTTCGTTTCCGGGAAATAAAAAATTGCAACGAAAGAATTAGAAAGTGAGTGGGTGATTTTAAAATTCACCCTGTTTGCCTATTCGAAAATTTTTGGTGACGGACCTCGAAATTTTCAACCATTCTCAAGTGACGAGGACGACACCTGAGCTTTCACCCATCTTTAAGAATTATCACACCACACCAACGCAAGAACAAATTTCGAAAAAGGGAGTTTTTATGACATAGTTAAAGAAATCACTCACATCGCGCGCATACACACACACAAGTGCTATCGGCCTGAGGGAAACACGAAATTTCCATGGGGATGAAGTTATTCACTCGCTAAAACGAAAGAATTCGAAAGTGAGTGGGTGATTTTTAAATTCGAACTGTTTGCCTATTCGAGGGTATTTGGTGACGGACCTCGAAATTTTCAACCATGCTCAAGTGACAAGGACGACACATGAGCTTTCAGCCGTCTTTATAATTACCACACCACACCAAAGCAAGAACAAATTTCTAAAAAGGGAGTTTTTATGACATTGTTAAAGAAATCACTCAAATCGCACGCACACACACACACACAAGTGCTATCGGCCTGAGGCCCATTTCCATGATGGTGAAGTTATGCACTCGGTAAAAACCCGTGCAACGCCGGGCTAAGCGGAGAGGAAAGAAACAAAGAAATCAAAGTAATTTCGGAAAATAATATTGGAAGTGCTGAATTTGTGAAGTTGAGTGATTATTAACGTCCCACTGTTCAGCAACACGAGGCCTTTTAGGGACGGTCCGCGTAATTTTGAACCATGGTCAAGTGACGCGGACGACACCTGACACCACACCAATGGGAGGACGTTTGAGCTCTCGATTTATTTTACGTGAATCCCGCCCCTACACGGTGGGTCTTCAGTGGTACTAAGATCGAGAATTTGTGAAGAGAAGGGAAAATTTTAAGCAACAAAGCCATGACACGCACTCACGGGTCATGCACTCACATCGTATGCGTCAAACCCCACAAAAGTGTTGGCGTTAGAATAAAAGGAGGAAATTAACATGGGGATTAAGTTATACCCTCGGTATAAGCCCGTGCAACGCTGGGCCATGAAAGCCAGGCTACACTATTAAAATTCGAAGGTAAACAAACGTATCTATGTATGTGCATCTTTCTTCTCACGAACCGCACCACGCAGATAGTCGTGGAAAGTACCAAAAGATCGGGAATTTTCCGGGGAAAGCGTATTGCCTACTTATATTCCGATATTGTAATTAGTTAAAAAGATATTAATTAAAAACCTTAAAACGCCTAATTGTTTTACTCCTGCCGGTTGTTTACTTGGCGGAATTTCTGTTCCGTTTCGGCCGAGCAGTGATTCGACGTTTTCCACCATATTAAAATTGCCATCCAATTAGCGCTGTTGAAACCAGGCAAAAAATAATTACAGAATCAGAAAGATCATTTACTTCACCAGGATAAGGTATAATTTTTTTTTGTAAAATAACGATATTTTCTATTTTTTTCGAATTTTTTTAAAATAGTGTTAAAACTGATGCGTTTTTATGAAAATTATTTCTAAATCGTTAAGTATGAATTACTTTTCATGTTATTAAATAGATATTCTACACTAATTATCTTCAAGCCTTTCTGTTTTAGATCCCATTCATTTAAAAAAGAAAATTCTTAAACTTTTTTTTAAAAGAATTTTTAAAAAGTAGTCCCAATTTTTACTTCACATTGAATAACTTCGTCATTTATGAAGGTAATCTCACAAAACCTTTTTTCCGTTTGTACAGTAATATTATCCGTAACATATACGAAGATTGAAAAAATTGCTTCAAAATTACGGATTTTAAAAAAAAATTTGTGATTTTCGTAAACTTATGTTTTTTTGAGAAATAAATTAAAAAGTAGTAATTTGTACATTTTTTATTTCAAAGTACGTTATTTTTGCAAATATTTGGTGATGTTTGAGAGCATTAACGTAAAAATTATGCCCTTAAAATGAAGGTAATGATTTTCAAATAATTTAAAATACGCGATTTTACATTTAGCCAAACATTGGCGTCGAAAATTAGCTTTGCGCCAAAGACATTTGACCTGTTTCGCCTTAGACCGCATCTAACTCAAGGGTTACACTAAAAAATTCTGCCTTAAACAGGGGGAAATCAGTAACTTTGGCGAATAAAAAAATGCGAGTGAAAATTTTTTTTTTCGTCATCCGACGTTTTCGAACATCTTAAAATTGTCATCGAATTTTCGGTGTTGAAATCAGACAAAAAATAATTACAGAATCGGAAAGATTATTTATTTCGCCGCGATACGGTATAAAATGTTTTGTAAAATAACGATATTTTCTATTTTTTCCGAATTTTTTAAAATAGTGTTAAAGCTGATGCGTTTTTATGAAAATTATTTCTAAATCGTTGGGTATGAATTACTTTTCGTGTTATTAAATCGATATTCTACACTAATTAACTTCAAGCCTTTCTCTTTTAGATCCATTCATTTAAAAAATATAATTCCCAAAACTTTTTTTTAAAAGAAGTTTTAAAAAGTAGTCCCAATTTTTACTTCATGCGGAGTGATATCGTGTAGCTCGGAGTAAGAATCAACGGATTACGATTTTTTCATTTCTGCTAATTTTTCTCACGTAAATTAATTGTACTGATAAATACTTATTTTAACATGTGATCCTCTGTTATTTTTATGTACTTTTCATTTTTTTTTGTTTAAATATACCATCCTTTAAGCAGCATATCCAAGATCACTCGATTAAATTTTTTGATTCACTCAATAGCTCTGATAATATTAATATGCAAAACCTTGAAAATTATACAGCCAATATTAAGAGGAAGCGACCCAAGAGCATTCTTCTGGACTCGTACAAGCCTCCATATTTTAAATTTCTCTTTTTATTTGCTAAATTCAATTCTCTTAACTATTTTTGATCCACTTTTATTTATTGCATTCAATGTTAACTACTCTTGTGGCGGCTCCCGCTACACTCAAGACTATAACTGCTGCACGGCCATGCGGGGTCAATGCGAAGGAGGGTGTCCGCCTTGCAGAAACCCGCCGGTCGCTTTTTTCATACTTGTCTTAAATTTTTTCTCCTACTGGACATTGCGTCGCCACACATTACTTTTCGTGTTATTAAATCGATATTCTACACTAATTAACTTCAAGCCTTTCTCTTTTAGATCCATTCATTTAAAAAATAAAATTCCCAAAACTTTTTTTTAAAAGAATTTTTAAAATGTAGTCTCAATTTTTACTTCACATTGAATAACTTCTTCAATGATTGAATTCACTTGCTGCATCCCCACTGATCTGAAATTTACTTCATTTTCAGTGCTGCCATTATGTAAGCAAATGGTATGTCACAATTAATTGCTAAATGAGCAATTTTAATCAATTTTATTAGAAAATAATTAATAAGTTAGTTTTTTATAATATACTTTTTCGCAGATACGTGTTTAAATAATTTAATTAACACAAAGTGGAATGAAAAACTATAAAATCAAAATTAAAAAAATTAAATGTTTTTATCAAATAGTATTCTTTTTTTTTTTTTGAATGTTTTTTTCAGTGAAGGTTAGCACACAACTAGGTTTTCCCCCAAAAGTGGATTTTTAACACTTACATATGTTTAATCAAACACCAAACGTTTCAAGAATTATCAGTAGAATTTTTTTTATTAGTATTTATTGATAATGGATTTAAATTAATATATTTTTTTAAAATCAAAGGAATGTTTCTATTATTTTATTATTAAATTATTTGTTAATAAAAAGTATATCGCCTATTATTTAGGATAAAAATACGTTCTAGAGAGATATTTTTAAGCTAACTGTAAGTAACGATTGATTGATTAATGAAAACCTGAAAATTATTTTATTATTTTAGATTCCTAAAAACTATCTATTATAAAATAAATGATTTTTTTTAAATCAAGCATCAGAATAGTTTTATGAGTTTTTATGAACATTATTTCTAAATCGTTGCGTATGAATTTATTTTCGTGTTATTAAATCGATATTCTACGCTAAGTAACTTCAAGCCTTTCTCTTTTAGATCCATTCATTTAAAAAATAAAATGACGAAAACTTTTTTCTGCGATTTTTAAAATATTAGACCAAATTTTTACTCAACGTTGAATAACTTCGTTATTTATTAAAATTATCGCACGAAACTTTTGTTTCGTATGTAAAAAAATATCATCTGTAATCTGTACGAAGATTGAAAAAATTGCTTAAAAATTACGGATTTTAAAATTTTTTTTGTGATTTTCGTAAAGTACCTTTTTTGGGATCATGAAAAGTTTTAAAAAACACTGGGAAGATTTTTTGAGTTTTTTGCGCATGCGCGGTAGAATTAGTGAAGGTCAATGTTACGTTTTAGTTTTTGAACGAATTATAATAAAACACTCAAAATACTTAAATTAATCATTTAATAATTTCTTCATTGAAAAAAGATAATTGCATGAAACTTTTTTCCCGTGTGTCGAACATTTCAAAAAATCCTCTGAATTTTGTCTTCAAGATTTAAAGTAGTAGTGAAATTTTGTAATTTGAAAAATTTCAACTTTTCCGTCTTTTTTCAACATACAATTATTTTTAAGAAATCTACGTTTTCATTTCGGGGGGCTAAAATATTGCAACGAAAGAATTCAAAAGTGAGTGAGTGATTTTTAAAGTCGCACTGTTCACCTACTCGAGGGTTTTTGGCGACGGACATTGAATTTTCAACCATGGTCAAGTGACGAGGACGACACCTGAGCTTTCACCCTTCTCTCCTAATTACCACACCAACACAAGAACAAATTTCGAAAAAGGGAGTTTTAATGACATAGTTAAAGAAATTACTGACAACGCGCGCATACACACACATAAGTGCTATCGACATGAGGGAAAAAGGAAATTCCCCTGGGGATTATATATATATAAGTTATTCACTCGGTAAAAGCCCGTGCAACGCCGGGCCTGGGGAAAGGAAAGAAACAAAGAAGTCAAAGTAATTTCGAAAAATATTATTGGATGTGCTGATTTTGTGAAGAGAAGGGAAAATGTTAAACGAGAAAGCCATGATACGCACTCAAGGGGCGGGCACTCACATCGTACGCGTTACACCCACATAAAAGTGAAGGCATCAGAAAGAAAGAAGGAAATTAACATGGGGATAAGTTATACCCTCGGTAAAAGCCCGTGCAACGCCGGGCCATGAAAGCTAGTATGAATATAAGATGTGCAATATAAGAAACGCATTAAAACTAAGCAACCAATTATAAGTAATCGTTTGTTTATTTAAAAAAATGGGAAAAGCAATTTTTTTTCCTTCTGGTTTTTATAAAAAAAATTAAACAAAATTAATATTTTTATTTATTTTTCTAGAATAAACTACTGTAAAATTCTTCATACAGGTTTATTACAGGTCCATGAGATCTGTAGTGTATTTTTATATAACTGACAAACTTAGGAGAAGCACATTTTAGAATTACAATTATTTATTTTTAGCATAATAATTACTTATAATTGAATAACTGATTTATCTGAGAAATTTTTCCCTTAATAAAAAAAAAATATTTAACACGTGCATTTTTGATTTTTATTGCTAAATACACTAGGCGCATTTGGAACATGGGGTGAGTGAATGTAGGGTTTAGTGGCGCAAGAGTCGATTTCGGCTATACTGCGCCAAACATTTGTTTAAACTTCCATCAAAATTTTAAGAAACACACTTAAAAATTTAAATTAATGACATGATTAATATGTATAGATAGGAGCTAAAATTCATTAAAATCGTATTAAAAAATTCATTTAAATGTTATACTATGCTAAAATGGTAAAAAGTGAAATTAAAAATGTCGAAAATCATTTAAAAATACATATTTTATATATCCAAATTTTCTCTGTAAAATTTAATTTTTTCGGTTCCTGGTGGGGGTTAAGAAATGTGAAAACCCATTACGATGGTGAAAATCCACTAAATGTTCACACGCACACACACACACACACATCTACATCATATATAATCATGTCTTCATCTTCTGAATCATCTATACTAATAAAAGAAAGAGTTTGTGTGTGTGTGTTTCAGCTGTTCCGGCGAAATTAAGCAATACAGAAGTATGAAACTTGGTATGTAGAAGCTATAGATTGTTATGCTATTAACCTCGAAGAGTTTTTTTCGAAATTCACTTTAGATTTTTTTAAAATTCAATTTTTATGCGATTTTTCAGTTAAATGGAGATATGACGTCATCAGCCATGCCAAGTCATAACTTTGCGAAAATTAATGTTTCGAGCTGTTTTGGGGGGAATTTCAACACATTTTATAGTGAATATACTTTTTTATGGTTGTATTTATTCGTTTTTTTAACTCATAGTGGAGGAATTACAGTTGTTTTTCGAAAAAAATCATCCTAAGAAAATGTTTTTTCTAAATTTTATTTTTCCGATTGGCAACACTAATTTGATAACAGTTGGAACATGCATTGGTTTTCCAGTTAAGCCTATTATGTATTTTTTCAATAACTAAATTAAATTCGTTTAATATACACTTTTGTTTTGCTTATATTTTGAATGATTATTCCGAACCATTTATGGGCTTAGATTTTATTTTGTTGTTGTTTTTTCAGCTTAAAAATTTCTGATTTGTGTGTAGTTAATTGTAATTTCTGTTTTGGTTTAAGGCAGAGTCACATTTATTATTCTTTTTTTCGTTTTGACCTTTACATATATTCATTTGATTTGTGACGGGTGCTTACGCGTTTCACTAACCTTCTCTTATAAACTTTTTAAATTGTATTTATTTTGACCAATCCCCGCTGAGAGCTGAAAGTGTGACTTATGCAAATAAGATAGTTTCGGGTTTAGCGAGTTCGAAAGAGATATAAAAGGGAGAAATGAAATGAAGAGTGAGGATGACTAAGTGGTTTGATAGAGGAGGATTCCGTGTTTTGATTAAAGAGTAAACTACGCGATTGCTTAAGAAAGTGTTTCTAAGAGTTTAGTTTAATTAAGTGAAGTTTGATAGCGGGAAGAAGATTATTGAAAAAGATTCATTAATTCGATTCAGACGTAATTGAAGATATCCTGGATTGAAGCCACTTCATAGTTTCTACTAGTTTCCAAAGTTCATTCCTAAGAAGATATCAGGTCTGTAATTTTTGTAGATTAGATTTAAATGTGTAGTTTGATTGTATGCGTTATTCCCCTCGTGATATCAGTTAGTATTCCGTAGTCCATAATTGAATTCTGATCGTACTCCATGATAATTTATTGTTCTTAAAGTTGATTACTAATTGTGAATTTCTATCCTAAGGAAATAATAAAATAACTGATTTATTATTTGAGTAGTCATTAATTATGAATCCTACATATCCAAACATAGATAATATGCAAAGGGTAATTAATAACCCTGGGGGTAGTGGGAGACTACGACAGATTCTTCTGTATTGTTTCTGGTTTTAGATTAAACTGTGTCATTTATCTTCCAGAATTTCTGATTTTTTTTGTGGTCAGAGGTTTCATGTTATAATTTTTTTTTACAGTAATTCTAAATTGAATTGGTTTAATATGCATTTTTATGGTTTTCAGTTGTTAATGTTGATTGTTTAGATGTTTGTTTAAATGTTGTATTTACTATTTTAGGTTAAGTGCCACGTTTATTTTATGAACTACCATTAGAGGTAATTATTTTCAATTGTTAATGTTGATTAATATGTTGTTCTAAACAATGACCCAAGTATACGGGCTGTTGAATTTTAGGTATGATACATCCTCTTGCCAAGTTGTCCCAAATGATGGTGATGGCTTCTGTCTCTTCAGTTCAATTTCTTATTTGTTGTGTGCAATCCAATATTATTGTTCGACGGGCTGTTCATTTTTTATCAACAACTGGAATAGATTTAAGGTATTTACACTTGATCATGAATTGAACAACTACTCATCTGGCGAAGCATATAAAACTGCCATGTTGAACCCTAGGACTTACTGCTCCGCTTCTGAGTTACAGGCTGTCTGAACTCTGTTCTTTCGGTTTCCAGATTTTTCATAAGGGATATCTCTTTGCTGTATTTTGGTGAGAATTTTCAAACTGTTAAAAACATGAGGTTCAGTGGCAAAAACTTGGATACCTATGTGTTTGTTTCTTCTTATATTGAATCGAAATTTTTGAAAGCAACACTTAAGTCATCAGAAATTCTTAAGCTGGGTAAAAATGACTATATAAAATCTAAAACCAGAAACAGTACAGAAGAATCAAATGTATACATAAAGGTCAAAATGAAAATAGAATAATAAACCTGACACAGCCTTAAATCAAAATAGGTATTACAATTGACTACATAGAAAATAAATCAAATTTTTAAGTTGAAAAGAAATGACAGAACTAAATCTAAACCCAGAAAAGGTTCGGAATAATCATACCAAAAAATAAGGTAAAACAATGTATATTAAACTAATTTGGTTATTGAAAAAATATATAACGTTTAGCTGGAAGACCGATGCATCTTCCTATCAGATTACAGTTTTAACCATTTGGGTCCTAAGCAGTAATAACAAAGATTCTTGCGTGTTTTTATATTAAACAAAATATCAATCATTGGCATGGCCAAGTAATTTTAGCGCGTTTTCACATGTTGTATTTTACAATAATGCAACTAATGAACTTTTTACTAACAGAATGTAGTGTACTATGCTTTAAAAAAAATTTAATTAAAATTTTTTATATTTTAAGATTTTCTGTCAAAATTAAGGCTTAATTTTTTTTTTGTTTTCTATAACCTTTTAATTTAAATTAATGCTATATTTTCTATTTTAGTGTCTCGCATATTATTGCAAGTTGGCGATTGTTGCAATAATACATCATTACCTTTTCTTTTTGTTATAAGCTACATTCTGGTACTATTTTGCAACATCGATGAAACATGGAATTAGCCGATATAGGTAAAAAGCGATAACCTTTTTTGGTACTTGCGTATTATTGCAAAGATTGCCAACTTAATTAATAACTCACCAAATTGGCAACCATATGCTTCATTTCATGTAATGTCGCCAATAGGTTGCAACAATATGTAAGTACCATAGAAAATGACACTCCATTCAAACTAATTGGGATTATTAGATTGCCAATATCGTGATTTAAATTAGAATTTATGATACTTACATATAAGTGTCATCACAGCCAAATTGGCGCCATGCTAATCGCTCCTTGATATCAAAACAACAAAGATTCTGTGTTTGTGTTTTTATGTGAAAAAAAAATCAGTCAGATTTTGTTGGGATGTAGTGTGATTTGCTTAGTGCCAGTTTGGCTGTGGTGATGCTAATATGTAAGAACACGAAGGGCTAATACAAATTTTTATTAACGTATGAGATTTTCTGACATTTTCTTTTTGTTCTGAGATGTTTATTGTAGTTTCGTCAAAATTAGACCTTTATTTTTATATTTAAGGTTTCTACTATAATGATGATTGTAAACTAATGTCATAATCTATACTAATATGTAAAAGAAAGAGTTTGTGTGTTTCAGCTATTCTGACCAAATTAAGCAACCCAGAAGTGTGAAACTTGGCACGTAGAAACTGCAGATCCTTATGCTATTAACCTTGACGGTTTTTTTAATTAGCTTTAGATTTTTTTAAATTTCAATTTTTAAGTGATTTTTAAGCTAAATGTAGATATGACGTCATCAAACATGTCAAGTATTAACTTTGCAAAAATGAAAGTTTCGAGCAGTTATTTGGGGGATTGTAGCACTTTTTTCAGAAAATATATTTATTTATGGTTGTATTTATTCATTTTCTTAATCTTTGTGATGGAATTTTATTTGTTTTTCGAAAAAATCGTCATAAAAAAAATGTTCTTTCTAAATTTTGTTTTACCGTTTGGCAACAGTTGACTTTCGATGTGTTATAACGTATTTATCCTTTTCCGAAAATTCAAAATAGATAAAGGATGTTATTTTTGTGCAGCTTTTTCATGCTATTACGGTTTAAAATGGACATGGTGTACTGTTATTTTTTTACAGCTTTTTCAAACTAATTGGTCATGCTATTTACGGTTGAAAATGGACATGGTGTACCGTTTTAAAGTGTTCTGTTATTCAGGTAATGATTTAGTTCTAAGCTTGGTTGGATTGTGTCGAATTGGACACTTATCCTGCCGTGAGTAGGTGATACTAAAGCCTAGCCACCGCATTAAATTTATGCATCTGTGTAATTTTTGTTGATGATTATTTCTTTTTACTTTTGTGGTTTGTAATAATGTATGTTGATTGAATGCAACTAGCAACTATCCAGCTTGCAAAGCCATTTCTATTGTTCTGGCCACTTTCAAAGATACTTACTTTCCGTAAAATGTTTTATTTCATTTTATGCTCCTGATTCTCATGCCAGCTGAACTATGATTATCAATAAAGCCTGATTACACTCTCTAAATCTTTTTGCTGTATCTGAAAAAATTTTGCTTTCCCCATGTTCATTATTTTTGTTATTTTTAAAGAATCAACAATGCAGAAAACATTTGTACGTATATTGGTACTAAACAGTTGTAAGGGCCTTGGGTTTGTGTGGTTGCTTTTCCTTATTCTCGCTAACTTGAATGTTGGTGGTATTATCAATCTACAGATGCATTTGCGTTACTATTCATCTGATGTTGATATCACGGTAACAGAAGGTAGTTGGCCCCAAAGTAAGTAAAACTTGGAACTAAAACATTGCCTGAATATTAGTACACTTTAACGGTATGTCTTGCCTACTTCCATCCTAATAGCTTATATCAGTACATTTCAGCAGTACTTCTTGCCTACTTCCAACTGCATAGCATGACCATTTGGTTAAAAAAATAAGTATGATCACAACCTATTGGTTGCAACTGAACAAAGCATATGGTTGCCAACTCAGGGCAGACGACACATAGGAAATTGTGGTTGCCAACTTAGTGAGTTATTAATAGAGTTGGCAATTGCTGCAATTATACATAAGTACCAAAAAATCTTCCTACGACATTTCAATTCTTACGTATTGTCGCAACCTATTATTATTACAACATTACATGAAATGATGCACATGGTTGCCAATTTAGTCCATATAACACATTTGAAATCAGTGTTGCCAACTTGGCGAGTTATTTTGAACGTTGGCATTGGTGCGATAAAAGGTTAGCACCAACATTTCCTTCCATTTAAAAAGAAAAAGGGTACTGCTTTTCCTGATACTTATGTATTAGAGTCAAAGCGGCACTTTTTCACCAAAATTTGACTCTTTCTTCATATAAAACATATAAGAATCTGTTATTTTGATATTGTGGTACAAATTTTGTTGCGGTTACTCCAATATGTACCCTTTTCCTTCTATTGGCAAATTCCATGTTTTTCAATTGTAACAAAAAAGTAGAAAAATGTAACTAAAGAAAGGATTGCATACATACACATGCATTGCAAATATTTTTTACGTATAAATGTTTCATGTTTTACATATCTATGCCATTTTCTGTCGTTGAAAATAATGATTATTGCTATTCTTCCTTCACCGGCATATTCAATGTTTTCTTCATTGTAGAAAAATATTGCTTAAAATATAACAGAAAGAAAATGGTACCAAATTCAAATTAATTGCTGTTAACATGTTGGTAATATTGTGAAGATAATGCTTCCTATTTATGAGAAACCTGAATGTACAATGTTTTTTTGAGTGTCACTGTTTTTTGCCTTATGGTCCCTATATGACCGATAAGAACTCATCTTTGTTTTAAATGAAAAAAAATCAGAAATTTTTTTTTAACAAAAAGGGGGCTATTCGCTGAAACTATGATGAGATGCACCCCTTGAACAGATTTTTCATCATGACTTAAGTTTGCTTCTGACAATCTTGCAAACCAGAAAACTGTATCATTTGTAATGGTTAATTTTTTTAGCAACATGGTTTATTCTTTGTTTCATTCAGTACTGTTGTTGGTTCTGGGCTATTTCAATGGGGACCTGTTTTTTTCTGTTTTAGGTAGAATTTTTTTGGTTTTAGTTCATACTAATTAAAAATTTTTTAGTACTGAATTACATTTCAATACTCTATATTAAATGTATTACAGAGATGTCAGATAGCATTGCACCCATACCTCATATAATACTAATTTAATTTTTTTTCAGTTGAAAGTTTCCTAATATTTCTTATTTATGATAGCATTTAGTGAGAATCACTTCATCATCATTAATTTTTTCTTTCGGTTTATCTATTGCAAGTTATTTCACCCATAGCAGAAACTTACTACTGCTATCACATTTCTAATAATTTTTATTTATATTTGCATTCATTCATTTCTATTTACTCTTTAGCATGCTAATTTTCTCTCTTACATTGAAATATTTGTTTTTGTTAAATTATTTATTTTAGGCCAAATTGCAATTTGTTTAAAATTATTTAGAATGTGAACATTCATTTGAAAAAAATATTTTTAATTTTTGGTTATACTACTTAATACAGGGTTTTACCCTCCCTAAAAAATATTATGATTGCAATAATAGATGAATTTTGGTTTTTAAAACTTAATCCGTCCGAAGAACGGGCATTTCAGCTACTAATGAAATAAACTTTTCTTGGGCGTGTGAGGTGTCATTCATCATTTTTATTTCAATTGCTGGCTTCTGTGCTTTTGTGCGCTTTCGTCTATTTTTTTAGTTTTGTTTCACACTCTTCGGAATTTTAGATGCATTAGATGGTTCACTATTAAATGTAGTAGCGTTAGACTCTGGTAAAGGAACTGATGGCTGAACTTCAGTTGATATTGCGGCAAATTTATTAACAGCTGTAGGAAATAGGCTTGTTTCAGTTGGTAAAAATGAAGCAGGAGCATTTACGCTATTGTCAGAGGTAGTAGTAGTAGAAATCGGAATAGGTAATTGAGATTTACTTGATATTGCAGAAGATGAGGAAGGAATTAGTTGTACTTGAGTTGATGAGGAGGATGTTGAGACTACAGGAACTGCGGTTGTACTTTTAATCGGATTGGCACAATATATAGGTTCAAGACATTTTAAAGGTGGACAAATTATGTTTATTATGTTTGGATCGGTTTGAGTAGTAGTGGATATAGTTGGAGGTTTAACGGCTTTAGCATATGTTTGGGATAACTGCGGTAGTATGGATTTGCGAGCTTCTAAATAGGATATATTTCTATTAGTTTTAATTTCCTGAATTTGTTTCTCTATTTTCCACTTGGGACATAATTTGGAATCTGATGGATGGGATTGTGAACAATTAACACATTTTGGCTCTAGAGTGCAATCCGCGGAAGAATGCCTAACGGATCCACATCTAGAGCAAGTTAATTGACCGCGGCAGGAAGTTTGGGAGTGACCGAACCTCTGGCACTTGAAGCAGCGCAGTGGGTTCGGTATATATGAATGGATTTTACAATTTAAGTAACCGGTTTTTTTTGTAGATGGCAGCTTTGGGCTATTAAAAGTTAAAATTAAGCGTTTGGTTGGAAAAATGGCAGCGTCTTTTTTTAAAGTGATTGTTCGCACCTGAACTACACCCTGGCCCGAAAATCCCTCAAGGATTTCAACCTCAGAAGTGCACAATAGATCAGGTTCTGAAATAACACCTCGACAGGAGTAACGAGAAGAGGAGGAGAGTCAAGAAATGTTTTAGCAGACAGATAGGATTTGGATTGCATTGCTGATTTTGTTTCCACCAGTAAATCACCGGATCGCATTTTTTTTTTACAGATTTTGGTTCTCCAATTCCTTGAAGAGCTTTAAAAATTGCAAATGGAGATTTTCGGGGCAGTTCATTATTAGGTAACGACAAGATAAAAAAACGTGTATGGTTAGAGATTTGATCGATGGTGAGAGTTGTGGGTAAAACAAGGTCTTTACCCGGGCACTTCGTTATTTGATCCATAAGCGTTTAAAAACCTTCATTCTGGCGTGCCTCCACCCACCACTGAGTCCAACAAGGGAGGCAGTGTGCCGGTCATCTGGCAAACACCAGGCACGGCGCTTACCTGGAGTACACCCAGAATATAGTGCTACAGCATCAGGGCGAGGATCCAAAGGGTAAACCCGCCACCCCTTATCTGCAGCCCTAACCCTACAGCAATGTCTTCGAAGAGACTTATCACTAGCCGATTGACAGGAGCGGGCTCACTCCTGCCTCCCGTCTACATTGAAGCGTGGGCCAAAGGGAACGCAAAGTATTCCCAGGACACCATTTTCCTCCTTACGGGTCTCCGCACACGGCAAACATTCGGGTTGGCAAAGCAACGGTGTTAGTCAAAAACAAACAAAAAATGAAACAATGGGGGGGGGGTAAAATTAAGTATAAATGAAATTAATATAATTCGATACAAAATGAATACCAAAATACATAATCAAACACCAAAACATATCCAAGATCAAAATTAACAAAATCAAAATATTTAAAGGAACTTAAAAAAGAAACAAATTAATGCAATACAAAATGTAATGTAAAATATGTTAATAATACTAAATTGAAATTTGTCCAATAAGGAAAAACTTATTCAAAAATTGTAACAATGTTTTTAAATAAACACTTGTCTGTGGTCTAGACGGGAAAGGAAAGCAAGGACGAATGGAATGACAAGACGAAGGGTCGAAAATAGAGAAGGATCACTAGGGTACCCCAGGGTCGTGACACCCGTGTTTACCAAAGACAGTAAACCCCTTGGGAAAAGGAAAAGATCACTAGGGCACCTCGGGATTGTGACACCCGTACTAACTTAAAGAAGGTGAGCCCCCGAGGGTTGGAACATGGGGTATCTCAAATAATTGCTTATTAATTTTGACTCAATAAAATCCCTTCCTCTTAAGGGATATATATAAGTATTGTTAAGTAATCACTGTGGGGGTTTGAAAATTTCAATATTTCAAAGGAATTTGTCTTATACACTGCTGGACCATAGAAGGCATGATACTTCACAGCCTAATTTATTTGACAAATAACAAAATACCAGAGTGAAATTATTGAAATAATAGAATTATTCGACTTGCGGAATGCGAAGAAATTAATATATTTTGTATCCCTCATTGCTCTTCTCATCTTTGAAAAGAAGAGGTTTCGAATGTTCTTGAGACTTGTTAAGTCCATGATACACTTGCAAACATTGCCAAAGTTCTCTGACTTAACAGAAAGTGGTATGTACTATAAGCTAGTAATTTTTTCTAATCAATGACTCCACATGTGTTTGATGGGTGATAGATCAGGGGAACGGGTAGGTCAAAGAAAAAGTGCAATCTAGTGGGCAATGAACATTGTTGAATGTTGTGTGCCACGTAAGGTTTTATAGTCCTGTTTAAAATTGGTCGCAGTCAAGGCTTGATTGTAAGGGACGACAAATGCTCCATATTTTTGGTGACGTGGTAGTGGTTGAGTGTACCATTGATGCGTATAAGAGGGGTGCGTTAGTAAAACACAATGGAGCCTTTTTAAAGAAACTATTGAGATCTAGAACTGAAAGATTTTGTGCAAAAGCAAAACTGAAACTAAATGTTTCGTTTTAAACATTAACTTTACAAATAAAGTAAATGAATTTTAATCTATTAATTACCCTAAAATCCGGCGTGAAACGCGTTTTTTTAACACAAAAAAATAAGATCAAAGTTCACGAGTGCGGGTTATCGCCAGATATAAAAATGATAACTTCAAAAATACAAAAGGTGTTTATAATAAAACTTAGACTTCTACATCGATTGGAATACTGTTTATTTAAAAGAAATGTTATAACTAATAAACATAAAGGGTAGTAGTTCTAGAAGTGTACTATTTTTTCAAAATTCTGGGATCAAATCTAAAATAAAGGACTTCAAAACATAATAGCATTGCATATGCACATTTTAGGTTCCATCGTAAAAAAAAAAAAGGGGGGGGGGTACGCGTTATATCGCAAATATAACTTAAAATTAAAAAATGCAGCTTGAAAATAAAGATGCGCGTTATACGCCGAATTTTACGGTAATTGAATCTTAACAGGTTAATTTACTAACAATATTTCTGAAAACTAAGAAAATAAGAATGAATTAACACACACATCACTCGTTTTACAAAGGAAAAGCTTTATTTTAAGTTTACACACATTAACTTTTTTTACATTTATAAAAAGACAGACCTTTTTAAAAATGAGAAGGTGAACTGATATACAAATCTTATTGCTTTCACCAACTAGTTAAAAGATCAATACAAATAGATTTTGTCAAAGGATAATGAAATGAATGACTATTTTTCTTTGGTGAGGATGATTCACAGAACATAAGAGTTTAAGACCTGATTGTTGCATTTCTGGACATGACTTGGCAAAAATTGAGCTTCGGAAAGTGGAGGGGGGGGGGATATGTAAAAAAGGAAGACCTGTTTCTCAGGGACCCTATACTTTAAACACACTATAATCTTAATCGAGGTATCTTAATCTTATGTATTAACATGCAATACATAAATTAAAAATGGTGATATTTATTTTGAAACTTTACCGGCATATACATATTTGTGCGTTTCGCCATTATTTGTTCGGTAAAGTATTTCTTTTGGAAGCCCGTATACCTTCAGAAAACAAACCTTTCGGTACAAACGTTCAATTTGACAGTTCACTTTCTGTAGTAGTTTCCTATTTCCATACTTTAGCACTATATGTTCTTTGCATTCTTTATCCTTTAAATGTGGTATAAAACTTTCTTCTTCAGGTTGACTGTCTGAGTGTGACTCATTTTCTTCCTCATTCTCTGAGGATTCATAATTATCTATTTGAATAGCGGATTCATGTTCTGCCTGATGATTTGCGGGATCACGGGGATGTGCTAACGGACTTCCATTATCCATTTTCGAAACAATAGTAGTGGATATAGAATATCAATTTTTCTTACTGCAAAAAAAAAAAGAGAATTATAACACAATTTTTGAGAATATTCTTGCTAAGTGTACCTGAAAATTATGCGAGACGTTTGATTTTTATTAATTAATAATATTTGTTTATTTCAAATGGTAGAGGGGTTTGACAATAAATAGCAAAAGAAAAAAACATTACAAAAGAACAAGAGAATAAAGATAAAACGGTAAATTACCGTATTTACTCGAATCTAAACAGCCGTCGATTCTAAGCCTCGTACTTAATTTTCAATAAGTTTTTGAGAAAAATGAAAAATAGTGTAAAATGGCTTATTGATATTCAATTTTAAGAAACTGAAATTTATTTAAAATGTGAATTATTAGTTAATTTACTCGTATTATAAAATTTTAAGCCCATACATGAACAGGTAATTGGTCGCAATGCCCCCTCCACAACGAGGTTTTTTCCCTTTGATTCTAAGCTTCACTCTATTTTCAGTAACATTAACATTGGAAAAAAAGTGCGGCCTAGATTCGAGTAAATGCGGCAATAATATACTAATCCAAATAATTAAAAATGATTTGTAAATTGCGTTCACAAATTTAATTATAAATAAAATTACTTCATTTGTATTTATCAACTACTAAGCTGAAAATGCATTAACTATTATAATACGAAGATGGCTTGAAAAGTTATCACCACTATCAACAGAAGTAATAACGTAATCATTAGTCATTCGTCATGAGTAAGTACGTGATGTATCAGTGTTCTGAGTGGAGGTCTGTGGCGTGGATGCTTCTCTATATTGTTGTTTCCCTAAAGTGATTTTTGAAGACGAGGTCGAACAGTGATAAAGTGCTTCGCAAAGAAAAGTATGAATGAATATAAAATTCATCTTGATTTTCAGAACACACTGGGGAAGTCTGCACCTTCATATTCAGTTGATGCAAAGTAGACTAAAGATTTTAAGTTTGGTCGCAGGAACACTAACGATTATCCCCATAATGGTCGGCCAAGATATATAACCAGAATATTTTTTAATACAAAAGTGTATAGAGAGAGAGAGAGAGAGAGAGAGAGAGATTGCACTGAAAAATAAAAATAGTTTGAATAAGGGGTCCATTGTTATTTTATATTTCATTTCGAGAACTTGTGACGGGTCTATACGCGATTATACTAATATCTTCTTTTCCTTTTAAATCAAAATATTTATTTCAACCAACCTTCATCGAGAAACCAAACGTGATTAATGTAAATGAGGAATATTATACAAATTCGGTTTTCGCGAATTGAAAGAGAGTGAAGTAAGAGGTAAGTTAAGTTAAGTGAAGTAAAGTGAAGCAAGTGAGCAGTCGACACGTAGTTGTGGACAAGTTAAGCGAAGCTGATACATTTGATGTGTACAAGGAGAAGTGGTTAGTGAAGATTGAAAAGCAGTGAAATTAAATATTGCGGAGCGTGGAGTCATCGTCATTTGATCCAACTAAAGATAGCGCCTGAAGTTCTCCGTGAAGGAACTGAAGCATTAAGGTATCAGGTATCGTAAAATTGATTAAGTAAAAGCTGATTATTAATGTGCGGCGTAGTTGTAAATGAGCGTATTTAAGCTATCTTAGATTCAGTTGAAGTTCTGTAATATTATCCCCGCTTTTGTGTATGTCACCTCTGCCCTCTACCATTGTTATATACCTTAATTAGAATTGTGTTGGGCTTGTTCATAATCAGTAATAAGAACTAATAAATCAAATTAGATTGGCATTATGTCTGTAGATTATTTAGTTCCTCCTACACATCTAGCTGGGTTTACAGATAGACAGGAGGGTTCAAATGTAAGGGGTAACTACAGGTCACCACAAACTTTTCAAACTATCTTCGTATTAAAATAACTACATTTATATAATTTTAATATGATTGTATTGGTTCATAACAATTTGTGATGATAATGAATTTATTATATAACAAAAATATGTAAATAATATTTTTTTAAAAGTATTAGTATAGTTTCAAACAAAACGGAAGTGAAAATTACTAAAAAATTTTCTTAACTTAAGTTGCCATACGGGAAGAATAAGAAATGAAGAATTATTTTTTTTTTAGCATATATACAAATTTTCAAATATATCGAAAAAATTTATTTTATTTTAGCTTTTGAAGACATTGAACAAGTGTTCGACGCATGCCTGAAATTTTAAAAATGGCCGACCTAATCAAGAAGCCATTTCTGAAATAGTAATATGGACCTGAAATTCAAAGTACCCTCTCTCGGGTTAACCTGGCCCATGTGAGTCTCAATTTTAAACTGAGTTCGGGCTCCTAGAGGGATTGAGAGGGATCTTCTGTGAATTCAAATACTGTCCCAGAGAATCCTTTCATTTTAAATCAATATACGTGTAACAACCTTGTCGAGGTTGTTGGTGTTTAGGGGTTGGAGTAAAGATCAGCCATAACCAGTTTCAAATTCAAATTTATTACCTCATTTACTTAAACTAAAACAACTAAAGGTAGGAAAGGCACTACGCAACTAATTAGAAGAGCACTCACACACACCACACACACACACCACACACACACCACACAAGGTTTAAGGATACTTAACATATGAGTATAATCTACTCCATTTACTCTTGGAGCACTCTGGACTTCTACGTTAGACTTCACGGTACTCTTACTTGTACGACCTAAGGTCATTTCTCATATAAGCTCAATTTTATAACTTATTCTCCAATTATCAATAATTGAACATCCACTGACTGTACGTTGGTTAACTTTCCACTAACTTTACGTACCTAAATGTCCACGCTTAAATATAACAACTCATTTGCATAAATCAAGTCTTCTTCATCGGAAGAAAGTTTTCAATAGAACATACAGTTAAAGAGGTATAAGTTTACCCCAAAAAGATTAGTTGACGGTTCGCGGATAGACACGTTACATACGTTAGCTACCAATAACATTATTTTTATCTCAATTCAGTGTTACTTCTAGGTATACTTCCATAATCCGTTCTAGATCCTTGGACGTATAACAGAGAGGACATATACCAAATGAATTTTTTGCATAAGTAATAAAGGGGGAAAATGCTTAATCAATCCTGAAAAAAATTTATTGTTATTGCCATATTATACATTGATTAATTGTATACAATTCTTTAACCACTGCTTAATGCTAAAAGACATAAATATTAAAGCAATCAGATGAAAAAAATGAAAACGAAACAAACTTTTCCTTTTTCCTGTCTTTTCTATACTTGGATCTGGTTAAAAATCATTAGGTTTATCCTTTACTAAAACATATCGAAAGAGCTTAGTTTCTGTGGGTATCAGGTCTTTCTCTGAAGGTGTTTTTAAAATGCAATATCTTCTGATCATTGCAGACAATATTATCACTGCTTGCTTATAGAGTTTGTTAAGGTTGTATTTCTTCGCAAAATTTGTGATAAACCTCTATTAGGTTGATTTTGGATTGAGGATGCAGAGATTTCCTCTGTTTCCTTCTATGTGTCCGAAGAGAGTGTAGCTTCACTCTTCTTCAAGTTCCTGCAATTCCTTCAAGATTAAAATTTTCCTTTGCCTCTCCACTTATTCTTGAACATAATTTTCACTAAAATAAAATTTAATGTTCGGCAACCCGTGGGGGTGCATCCCCCTGGGAGGCGTGAGTGTTTTGCAAGGGGATGTGTGGTAATCAAATCGGTGTTGTAAAAAGTGAATCGGTTGAATAGTTGTAGTCTCACTTTCGCCCTCTAATTCGAGCACAGGCTAGGTGAAGTACGAATTAATGTCAGCTCTTATCTTATCCCGGATAATTTTTCGTTCAGTGCTTTTTTTTTTGCATATGCATTTGCATTTGAGGAAGCAAATATTTATTTACGACATAAATACATGATAACATTTAGAATGATAATATTTAGAATGATACCCCGCATCGAGAAACTTAATGCTGAAAAACAAAAACAGCTATCACATTAAACTAAATATTGCTATGTTGTATTAAAAAAATTATTTTTTGTATGTATAAAACTGGTAAGATATATGAAATTGATTAAAAAATATTATAACACTCTATAATAAATAAATATTTTTTGAGGTAGTGAGCAATATAGGCATAAAAGGTAGTACATTGTTTTAATATCAGTTAAATAAATTGTAATATAAAAACTATTTATGAAAATAGTTTTTTACGAAAATTGAAAGGAGTACAGCAATTTTTTTTATGATAAGGGGAAGGGGGAGGGGTGAAAATACAGAAAGGTTGCAAACCATTGTACAAACCCAGAAACTCATCCTGTACTACAAACCCAAACTCAAAATCATTTTCATGCATTGCTTCTTTTTAGAACAATGAATCCTAAAACTCTGGGGAATGGTTTTTTATTGAATTCTCTTTTTCAGACTTGTCAATTAGATTACATAAAGTAGGAAAAGTAAAAGTGATATTCCGATAGTAAAGTGATATTCTTCAACATCTCTCAATATTAATTATATATCAAAACCGAGTTTAATCGACTGAGGACTCAAGTGCTAGAGGACTCATCCCTATGACGCGCAAAATGAGTCATATTCCAAACAAAAGAAACTTTGCACCCAAATAAGAGTGTTGTCGTTGCTTATGCCACCTAATCGACAGTAACATCAGATCAAGGTTCACGAAATTCATCGCAGTTAAGGGCTAGATTTTTACGCCTGTCGTTAGCCTTAGCTTTGAGCACTATGCAGGTGACAGTACGATTTGGCTCGGTTCCGCCTCAATTTTGAGGGAGAACACCCTGAGAGTGGTCAGGGGCTTCCCACCTCTCTTTCTCTTCCACTAACCTCACGAGAGGACTTGCAGCTTGACGGCTATTTAGAATACCCTCCTGCCGTGAAGGCACTATGCCTTTACAAACATCCATGTCTTCTCCGGGATTCGAAGCCAGGCCCTACGGCATCGCAGTCAGCGTCACTAACCACTATAAGAGTTATATCAAGTAAGTCATATACCGAGGCAGCACTGTATGTATATATGTACTGCTGCAGCTAGACATAATAGCTGGATCCTTCTGGGGAAGTTAAATCCTGTTTAGCCTCCCCTCCCCAAAGTAACTCCCTATATATTCCTATATAGGGAGTTTCCCGCCCTATAATTCATATGTTTTAAATATTTTCAGAAAAAGATACATTTTTTTAAAAAATTATGTGAGTACTTTTATTCTAAGCAGTACTTAAGTAAACAATTATAATTTCTGTGATTTATATACTTTTTGTATATATATATGTGCATGTGTAAGCTTTTAGCTCATTCAACCTTTCATTTGCTTTAAATATTTTTGGGCCTGAGTTCTTCAGGGCGTCATGTTAAAAGTCTTCAAGTAAACAACACCTTTTTCCAATAACTATAATTGTAACTAGCATATACCTGAACATTCCCCTGGGTGGTGTCACTGAATATCTAACTTTCAACCAATCAAGGGACATTGAAAGTTGTAGAATTTTTTTCCCATACAGTGTTGACCAGAACTGAAAAAAATGGATTGGTTGTGTCATCCGAAGTGATTAGAGTGCGGTCACTTGCTATCTGTCTGTAACTATTTTTGATTTTGTCTAGCTTTCTATATGCTCATTTTGCAATGTTTTGCAATATATATATACATATATATATATATATATATATATATATATATATATATATATATATATATATATATATATATATATATATATAATCAAAATTTCTCTAAAAGAGAGATGATTAAACATGATTAATACTTAAAAGAATATCAATTGCTAGATAACAAGACAACAGAATTTAGAAGGAGATATGAAAAATTGAAATAACACAGTAAAATATAAAAGAATGGATGCTTCAGTATTATCAACATTGCTGACTTAGGACAGCTAGTATACATAAAATTTTCTTTAAAAAAATCTTTCTGTATAAAAGTGGGGTTGAACATGTTTTTTGGCCAGCCAACCTTCCCCCTTTTTTCTGTTAATAATACCGAGCAAATATCAATTGGAAATAATGGATAGGAAATCTAAATCCATTATATGGAAAAGATAACTTACCCAAAAATTGCTTACTGAAATGCAGAGCCCGCGCTAAATCTGAGTACAATAAACAAGTTATTGCCAGATTCTGGACCCAAATACAATGTAAAAACAAAGCAAAGGCTGAAAAATAGCACTTAGCAAAAGTATGAAAAGAATAGAAATAATAAAATAAGAAATGTAAACATACTACAATTATCTTAGAGACTCTTAATATGGTTTAAAAGTTATAATAAATTCTAAAAAAGTAATTTTATCTAAAACTAGAAACTGGGGGTATTTAAAACTATCTAGGAAGAATAATAAATCTATAATATAAACCTTTTAAATTTATGGAAATTTAATCCTTACTATTTAGAATATCATTATTTAAATATCTATTAATAAAATTAATTGGGTAGTTTTGAATTAAACAGTATTTAGTAAAATGTTTATAATTTTTTTATTTTTTCTGGTTGATTAGAAACTAGAAATTTATTGCGTAGTGTGTAATTAAGAACAATATTTCTGAATATAGATACATGCACATTACTCTCCCAATGCGGTACTTTTATAATATTGAAATTAAAGTCTTCTCGTTTATCATAAATATTAGTAACTATTTTATAATCTTTTAATTTAATTATGTATATATATATATATATATATATATATATATATATATATATATATATATATATTGCAAAATGCAATATATAAAAATTTAATTTTTAATAGTGATAAAAATTATACCGATATCATGTTTTATTTTATCCCTATGTCTTACTTCACCAATTTCTTGTCAGTCAGTCGCAGAGTATTAGTACCTTTTGTAATTTTTGATGTGGGAAAGGCTTACAGATAATAGACTAACTTTATTAAAAATTAACTTTCTCTCATGCCAAAGAAGAAAAAATCAAAACGGAATCGAATGTTATATAAGGGTTTAAGATAGTGGGAAGATGAATATGAAATAGACTAAAGTATGACACAACTTATTTTACTACAGATATTGAAAATAATTTGATACTTCATGTATTATCATTTGAATTCATTAAAATATTTGCTAGTTTTGAATATAATCAAGCCGGAAAAAAACTTATAAAAATTACAGAGAAGGGAAACTTAAGAACAATGCATGTTAAACATTGTATTTCAAGTCTTTCAAAACACCTATATAAAAAAATTCATACAATTTAAATTTCATTCACAAGCTTCATTTCAGTTTTTAAAAAAATAAATGTCTCAATAGTCTGAAAAAAAAGAGAAGAAATGTTTGCAGAATCGAGAAACCTTTAAAATGTTATGGAGGAGAACACTTTACAACTTTTATGTGTAATAAATATATTATGTATTATTGAAAAGTTATTATAATTTGATGATGAAAACATAGCATTATCTAGCTAACTTGCATTTCAT
Organism: Trichonephila clavata; assembly: GCA_019973975.1. Taxonomy (NCBI): domain Eukaryota; kingdom Metazoa; phylum Arthropoda; class Arachnida; order Araneae; family Nephilidae; genus Trichonephila; species Trichonephila clavata. The sequence continues at coordinate 255,055 of BMAO01008941.1, read as the reverse complement.
ACTTAATATTGTACCAATATATATAAAATATTCTATATATTATATATAAAATATATCAATATATATAAAATATTCTATTATAAAATATCTATATATTCAATAATTATATAGATATATACATTCTGTAAATCCTGTGCTCAGTATTTACTTTGTTTCAATATTTAAATATTGAAGAAAAATCAGAAGAAACTATAAAAATGATTAAAGGACAGTTGTACACAATGATATGAATGTGTAAGTTAATTAAACTGTCTGAAAATATACGAAATCTATTGTCTGTTAGAGTAAAAAGCAAAAAAGAAACCTTTATTATTTTTTTAAATATAAAATAATCTGTGCTTTCTATATCACAATATAACTAGAAAGCGAGATCCAAAAAACGCTCTGTCACTTAAAAAAAACATATATCAATGCCTTTTATCCACGATCAACTTAAAATAGCCTTTTATTTCATTTTAGAAATGTAAGAAAAGATTCGCCATTTTTCAATTTTTTTTGTTTTCTGTTATAAATTGTTGAGTTCTTTGTAATTCGTTATCGTACGCAAATGTTAGTATGATGGTCGGAATCAAAATTTAAAAAAAAACATTATATTTCTTCCCTCCTAAATTTTTAATGTTGAAAATCGTCGAGTGAGTGTTGTATTCAAAGTGAAAGGGCAACCTTTTATTACTAAACTCGATGAATACCTGAATGACGATATCGCCATTCGGTACTGGGAGGCTCGGCGTCAAATCGTCAAGAAGCAAAGCATGGGCGTTGGATAAATAAATAAATAAATAATTTTTATTGCTGAGATTCAATAAAAAGAATTTTAAATCTTAGATGCACATAATAAACTTTGGAAAAAAAAGTCTAACAGCGAATTTAATTTTCCAATTGTAATGTTGCAGTACATAAAACAAAGGTTAAGTTTGGGAAAAATATACACTACCGGTCATCCAAGATGCAAGGTAAAAGATATCAAAACCAAAATTATAGTACAAATAACGTAAGAAATAAGAGTGGAATGATTAAAATAGTTGACCCTGTTTGACCCACATAACACAAACAAATCGGATGTTTTTACAGTCATCATGACTAATAATTACTTCACCACAACTCCGCATTAAAAGAAAAAAGCTTATGGTGTGTTCTTAGTGCATGTCGGTAAATCTTTTTTCTACTCATTGGCAAACTTTATCTGGTGCATTAGCAAGTGGTGCATGCTGGACCGTTTCAAATCACTGATCACGTGTGTTCGATGGGTGACACATCAGAATGGATGAGCCAAGGGAAGATTGCAATTTAGGGGCAATGAAGAATTGTTGGACGTTGTGTGCCACTTACGGTTTAGCACTGTCCTGTTTAAATCCGGCCACATCCAAGCCTTGAAGGTAAGGAGCGACAAAGACTTCAAAACTTCAGAGACGTAGCTTTGGCTCTTGATTGTATTGGCAATGTGTATTAGAGGGAAGAGGTGCAAGTAAAATTTAACAGCATCCCAAATCAAATCATAACACTAGGTGAAGAACCAGTAGGACTATCATAATGCAAGAGTCTCTCTATCATCACGATGCCACCAAACTCAGATACAACCGTTGTGGTGTTGTACGCAGGATTGTAATTCATCCGATAAGGCAGTGTCGAGTCATTCGTTTGTCTATGTTCAAAATTTACGGCCACTATGGAACCACATATGCCTATGATCGCTTTTACTCTCGCTGATTCCATAATTGCATCACTGCTGCTTATATTTGTCCAACACGAGCATCGATTTCTCGAAAAGACATTTCTTCATTTTTATCTGCCTCAGTTCTTCCTATGTCAACATTATTCTTCGAAGAAGCATACCTAATCTTAGCACGTTAAAAATACCGGATAAATATCATTCCAGAAATTAAAAATAGATTTTTGTTCTTCCTTTATATAGCACTTACAGATGGTACTACTGGATCGCATGATTTGCATGTGCATGGCAACGCTAATAATTTCAATTCTTTATTGAGGAATTGGGAATAGTAGGAATAGAATGCTTAACTCAGCAATATATATACTATGCAAAATAAGAAGTAGGCATGCATACAATAATTAAATTTTTTAAATTAAAAGTAATTAAATATGATATCACAAATTAAAATTAAATAAATTACTAATAATTATTAATAAATGCATAACTATACAACGGAATTAGACTCAAAAATTTCTCTAGAAATTTATTGTAATCGATTTTTTAATTGTAATTATATGATTTTAAGCATTTGTCTAAATATTCATACGTAAAAAAATTTGATTTAATAATAAATAAATATGCCTTTAGTAATAGTTAACTAATTTTGCAGAATTTACTTTGAAAAACTAATTCGTTATAGAAAACAATACGTGAATCATAATTTCATCAAAAAGGATGAGAAAACATTGTGCATACCATAAAACTTCAATGTATTTACTGCTATTGAAAATAAAATTTATGTTATATTTATGCCGCATAAAAACAAATGGCGTAAAATCGTTTTACAATAACGATAATTATGAGAAGGTACTACTGAAACTGATCAGCTAAATATATAATATGAATGAGAGATTATTAATATCTCTTTCTAAAGTTGCATTAGGGCTATTGGCGGTATGCCCAAAGGGATCGAGATTCCCCAAAAGGTTTAAGGCTACAAACCGGCCTCCCGGAAAACAATCCCCTCTTCACTCATCTTTTACTGAGAAAAAATATTTCCTTTTTATATACATGAGAAGAGGATCTGAACTGGCGCCCCATTCTCCAAACATCAACACCAAACCAAAGTGAGGACTTCGAGTTTCGACGGATTTCACATGCATTAGCCCTTCAGCATCGTAGATTTTTGGCACCAGGACTCGAGCCCACAACTTGACAGAAAATGATGGCCACGAGTTCCTGACTACGACCACAGGGCTACCCTGACCACAAAAAGGACAACATATTAAACTTAAGGTATCCAACTGGTTGCGATAACTTTTTTTTAAAGGAGGTATGGGGATTTTTTTGTTATTTTTAGATTTGTTTAGTGGAGTTTAAGAAAAATGTGCTTAAGTTAAGAACAGAAAAAGAAATTATTAATATTAAAATGGGGGAAAAAATTGACAAAAAATAGCATAAATGCGGTCCATTCTGTACCAAAGGTTTCTAAACAAATTTTCACTTTTTTTCAATCTAATGTGTTGCTATATTATTCAATTTTGAAATGACCTCAGGATAAGAGATATTTTATTTTTTGCAAAAACTAGAGCACTTTATCTCAGTTATTATATGAAATTGAGATGGGAATATATCAGTGATTATATTCCCATAAGGAACTATAAGTTTTGTAATAAAACAGTGATTGATGAATCTGAAAGTTAAAACAATTCTATTATTATACAGAACTTACAGAAAAAATTTCACACAGTTAATTATGTTCAAAACTTTTTTAGCAATCGATGACCCCGTTTGATTATTTTTAAAAAAAATCACATTTCGAGTAAAACGCGTTTTAAAGTTTGACATCTTGCTTAAAGTAATGAAATCTGCTTTTACTAAAACACTTGTAGTTTTTGTTCTAGTGAACGGAAAATGATAGACTTGGTATTTTTATGAAGCTAATAAGATGGCCCATAAAACTAAATCATGAAAAAAGTTGTCCCTTTTTGGCAAAATTCACCATTTTAGGGTAGTCGGATACCTTAAGTAAATATATGAAAAAAATTGAAAAATAATAAAAAAAACAGGATAGAATTTATGGAAACTTAACTTATTATAAGGGCGATCCTAAAAAGGCGCCACGAGCTTACCTTCGATGTATAATCCATTTTATGATAGTCAGATGAACAGCTCATGGCTGGTAGATTTACTAATATCTTATTGTTAAAATAAAATTAAGAAAACATATATAACTCCTTTTCGAAAACTAGAAAATCTCTAAAAATTAAAAAAAGAAAATTAACTATCGATATTAAAGATACATATTTTGAAAATGAGAGCATAAGATGTATGGGAAATAACTCATCACATAGTTGAATATGCTAACGAAAATTATTCTTTTTCAACCGAATTTAAAATTAAGCATAAAGAGGAAGTGAGATTTGTTCTCAAAGGATAGCGTATATTTAAAATCTTTTATAATCTTTTAGTTCTCTCAAAAGATGCAAACACATTGCGAAAAATGCAAATAGAAATAATATATTATTTTATAAAAAATAATTTTAAAAAAAATGTAGTGCCGCATGTAGATTTCTTTCTCTTTGCATGAGATATAGGAAATATCTATATTTTTATGCTTCAAATAAGAGCATTTTATATTTAAATAAGTCGCGATATTTTCATAATTTATTTTCGTGCTATATAATTTGAAAACGCTTTTTTCCCGCACACATTTTAATGATTTATTGTTTTACAAAATTGTCAGATACTATTCATTTTAATCACTAATTTTTCCACTTTTCTTGAAGCACGAGCAAAGAGTGCAATCTGTTGACTCGCGAAGTTTTGGATTCTAGAGAAGAGATATTGGCTGATAAAATTCATGTAGAAAACATTGTAGAGTCACAGTAGCCTGATTTGTAAAAAAAACGGACTCGTGATCTTTGGGCCTCGGGATCAAGACATATTCTTCTAAAGACCGTTGTGTATTGGGGCTCGTTACGTACGTCGGGCTCAAACCCTAAAATTATCATGGTAGGGGAGTTGAGGAAGAGTGCCGCCACTCAGATGATGTCCTCGTCATTTAACTATGACACAATATTACGAAACTCATTGCCAATAGTCTTTTCCTACGATGTTATTAATAAAGCAATCAATTAAAGCAGTGGCGCACACAGGAATTTTTTGAGGGAGGATGGAGCATATGATACGCCACCAATAGGGATTGCCGGTATTTGGAGCCATTTGGGCAGTTTCCAAATACCGGTATTCACAAGTTGAAATACCGGTAGTTACCAGAATTTTTTTTCATTGTTTCTTGCATGTTTAGGGATCGCAACATATTGTCGTCTTTGTGTTTATGTTATAGTGTAAAATACTGCACCATGATTAAAATGTATTATACTTGTAAATGAAATAATTTGACGTCCATTTCAGAAGGTGACAATACTGAACGTCTCAATTCCGCTCATTCTGTTGTTCTTATTTTTATTTTTCTTAGCTGATTCTACACTTCTAAGGCAACTCATTGAATCCATCATCTGATTTTTTCATTGCCAGATACAACGGGATAAAAGACTATTAATCTAAACTTAAAAATATAGACGTAAATTATTTCTCTGACAAAAAGAACTAAATACACTACTCCTAAGTTCTCGTTGAAAGAGGAATAACATATGCAAGCTCATCTGCCTTCCTTCATCCATCAACACCTATTACTAAAATGTTTCCCTAACGGGCGAAATTAATTAAGACTGTAAATGCAAAGTTGCATCGTACAATCAAGAGAAGTTATAAAATATCTGAATCATCCATGGCCAAAACTGTCCTATTACAGCTCAGGTGCACTTGTACAGGATTCGTAGTTTGATAAAGCAAGATTGTGTGTGTACTTGTGAAGAAAAGTGTGCGTAATGTTTCGATATTTTCCAAATTGGTGAGTTTGTTATTCACATTGTATCATACTTTTGGGTTTAAAATGTGTGTTTTTCAGATTATATATATATATATATATATATATATATATATATATATATATATATAAATACTCATTTGTTATAACCCATAATAATAAATTAGAATAACTTTAAAGAACATAAAAAAATCAGTTGATAATACTTCGGTTTGGTTTCATTTTTAAAATGATGAAAAGTTTGATCAAGTTCAAGTTTCTTAAAATTTTGATCAAGTTTGATCAAGTTTCTTAAAATTTTTTACCCACAAACCAATCCACATTCAGAAGAACTCGGTACAATTATCGAAGATGATGATGACACTAATGTCAATAGTGAAAAGGAACCGTCTCTGGAACAAAAATTAGAATTAGCGATAACTGAAAAAATTTCAACAAACCAAAATACATTACAGAAATCAGCTATATCCAAAATCATCCGACGAGAAATCGATTTATTTAAAGATGGGGTATTTAGAGGTAAACACTTGGAAAAAGTATGTCGCGCACTGCTAACAGTACCACCAACTAGCGGAGAGGCCGAAAGAGTGTTTTCCCCGACAGCTAGTAATTTTCGCACAAAATTATGATCCAAGCTTAATGACAGTAAAATTGATGCATTAAATTTTTTAAGAACACTTTTCAAAAATTTAACTTTTAAAACACCAAGAACATTTCAAAAATTTGTAATAGTACCACAGAATGAAAAAGAAGTTTGTACTTTTTTGTGATTTAAATAAATAAAATGTTCCTTGTGATTTATTTAAAAAAAATTTTTTTTTGTGATTTTAAATATGCATTTATAATTTATAAGTTACAGATTATTTCTTGCGATATTTACACTCTCTAATAAAACTGGCTAGTAAAACAAAGAAACACACCTGTGTTTCCTTTGATTTTCTAAAATTTCTAATACTGGTATTATAACCGGTATCCCGGTATTAAGTTCTAAGAAATACCGAATACCGGTATTGAAGTTTTGGTCCGATATTGCAATCCCTAGCCACCAAGCATGTTATTTTGATTTTATCAACACAGTCAGGATCAAAAAAATAAACAAGATATCAATCATTGGCATGGCCAAGTAATTTTAGCGCGTTTTTCACATGTTGTATTTTACTATAATGTAACTAATAAACTTTTTATTAAAAGAAAATAGTACTATACTTAAAAAAAAAAAATTTTTAAATTAAAATTTTTTTAAAATAAAATTTTAAAATTATTAAATTTAAATATGATTCGGCTCATCTAGGGCACAAATGCGACCCAATGCCGAAAACCCGAGGTCAATCGGTTAATTATTGGCTGAGAAAAAGGTACGACAAAATATGGAACGAAGACGAAATTTGCTTCCTAATAGCGCTTTTTTTACATTACGTGAAAAACGCGCTAAAAATAAATTATTGAATAAATAGCATTAATTAATAAAATGAAATATTAACGAAATTCTTTTTAAAATTACTGAATTATTGTTACTAAATTATTTAATTATTATTGTTTAGTTATATCTCTCTCTCTCATTACCTTTGTTATCCTATATGCATAGGATAATAATAAATCCGAAATAAAATAAATGGTGACGGTCTGGAGCTCCTGGATATCCCCCACCCTTTATATGCTCCACTGATCAAAAGCATTGCCCATCCCAAAAAGAAATTAAAATGAATATATATATATATATTTAAACTTTAACAGATAAGTTTTTAGTTTTTGTTTAAGTACAAAATATAAATAAAAATTTAAATGTCCCGGTTTCAAAAGTAAGATGTTAAAATAATTTGAATCTCATTATTGATTTTAGTAACTCATTAGCAAATTTGTACAGTAAGACAGCCATTAAATATTAGAATTTGAACTGAGAAGATGAAGCCGAAATGTATCTAATAGAAAAGCTGAAGAATTTCAGAAATATCATATTTAATTCGCTAAAAGCGTCGATAAAGCAATGATACAAGTAAAAGATTGAAATATGTCAAAAACAAGTTGATCCCAAATTGAATTTTAACATAAATGTTCCGAGCATTTTTTTTTTTTTTTTGCTTTAATAATTTTTACTCACAAAATTTTATTAAAATTCTAGACATCTTGGGAAAAATATAATAAGGCAATCCAGTAGATTAAAAGCAATTATTTTGCCAAAAAATATAAATAAAAAGTAATGCAACAGTTTTGAATAAATATCACGAAACAAGAACATCTAAAATGTTCTACGGAACATAATAAATCCAAAATGTTCCACGGAAGATACCAGAAAAGTGTCTAATGAATTTTTTATCACAAAAACGAATTAGAGCTTTTTTCCTGGAAAATGAGTTAATTTTTTTACGTTGAACAGTTTAAATTTTCTCTCATGTAATTTTATTTAAATAATATAAATATTTATACACTTTCTCTTTCTATCTGCGTGTATTGCGTTTGGATGAAATAATATTTTACGCGTAATTATTTGCATATAATTAATTATCTATACATTAATATTATTATTTTATAATCTCCATTAATCTAGTTTTACAACAGTGTATTAAAAATGTCTCTGAAAGTCTTAACCGTGACTTATTTTTGAGAGCATTGCATAATCACCATTTTGAAAAATTCATACAGGTGATTATTTTTGTAAAAACACAGCAATAAATTTTATCCATATTTATCTTCTTATATTTATATAATTATATAAACATACTATTTATAACATTTTGCAATAGAGCACTTTTTTATCAAATTAATCTGCCATTTGGGGGATTCTAAGAAATTGAACTTACCGTTTCGGAGAGAAATTTAAAATGCCCGACTCTTCTTGATCGATTGGCGATGAATGCATTAAACGTGTTTTTGCATCGCGTTCCTCTCCCGGTAACAATGAACGCATCTGGATTATGCGCATGCTCGTAAAGGAAGCAGCATCCTTCATCCGTAATTACGCGCGTTTTCTTCTTTTTTCTTTTCTTTCCTTCTAATATAGTCACTCCTCAGTCGTGCCAATTTGGTATGTTTTTCGTATTTGGAATTGGAGTTATTTTTTTTACAATTATTTCATTTGTTATTATTCCTTCATAATGAAATTGCTTTTTAATTATAGCACTGCATATCATAGAAGTAAATTATTAGATTAATTCATAAATTTACTAATACTTTGTAGATAAAGATACAAATACTTGTTGATTTGAACCATGTGAACTGGTTTGGTAATCAAGTATCAATATATTAAGCTGGAAAAAGCTTTTAAAATCAAGAGAAACGTAAATTAATGATATTGTTTAGAAATATTGTTCCATTATTTGAAAAAAAAATTTGATAAACTATATATAATTATATGTTTTTGTTTTGTTTATATCAGTTACACACACATTTACAAAATATTTTTGATACATAATTCAGAATGATTTAAAAAGATTTTTTTTTGTTTATCATTATCATTAATATCTATTATAAATTTTATTTATTTTCCCCTCCAATTTAAATTTTGTCCTATTAAATTATTTAAGACCAAATCTTTATATTTCTTATTACAGCATTCCTTTTTTTTAGATTATTATGTATGAAAAATCTGTAAAGTTTATGAAAAACATAGTATAGTTCTATGTACAGTTAAAAAGCTAAGAGAAATGAAAATTATAATAAGACTGAAAGAAGAAAAAATTTCTTTTTAATAGTAGTAAAAGTTATTTTAACACTCATATCATATTTTAATTTATTAAAATAATAAAAAATATTATATATAGTTCAATTTTAATGGAATAATTATTGTAGTTTTCCCTATAGTTATTATTTTTTAGTTTAATCTAATATTTTTAATTATTTTCTAAATTTCTCAAAACGCTCAATTAGTAAACAAATAGTAGAAAAAATAAATATTGTCAAACAACAAATCGCAATTTACAACACCTTGGGTATTGAAATAAAATTAATTTAAACTCATAATTAATAACAGGTTTTTTTTTCAACGTAAGCTGTTGAAACATAGGCATAAAAATTTCAATTTTGCTTATCAAGTGTTAGTTCGATATATGGAATTAATTCTTATATTCAGTGAAATATATAGCTAAAAGGCGTATAGCAAAAAGCATGTTGAGAATTTTATTTATTTCCTTAAGGGTCTGAGGGGTGTTAACTTTCTCTAGAGGGCTGAAAATAAAAACAATATTCAAATACATATAACTCTTTGAAATTACAATTAAATAATTCGAATCTTTTATACGTTATTTATAAAGGAATGGGGCTTCAGAAAAGTGTAAAATGTTTAAAATATAATCATAATTTGAAAAATTATAAGCATATGAAAATAAGAAATATTTCTATAAGAAATATGAACTAAGTTTTACGTTGTGCATGCTATTTTCTAAAGTAATAGCTTTAATTACTTGCAATAAGTTGATTTATAAAGTTAAATGTATCCTTATTACACCGTAGTATTTTTAACTAGATAGAATAATAAATTATATTTAAAAAAAATTCATTTCCAAATTTTTTTTTAAAATTTCAATTTTTTCCAAATATTTTTTGAAATTCAAAAGATATATTATTCTTAAATTACTAGGGCTTAAGGAGTACGATACATTTTTATAACTCTATAAAGTTTTATATATCAAACGCTACTATTTTAGAAAATAGCGTGCGCAACGCAAAAATTAGTTCTTATTTGCATATGCTTATAATTTTTAAAATTATGATTATAATTCAAACATTTTGTACTTTTTTGAAACCATAATCCTTTGTAAATAATGTGTAAAAGATTCGAATCATTTAATTTAAATTTAAAAGAAGTATACTTGTTTGAAAATTGTTTATATTTTCAACACTCCAGACAAAATTAACACCCCTCAGACCCCTTAAATATTCTTTTAAAGATATTTTAACGAGAACTAATCTCTAGCAAAGAGATTAATTCAATTCACTGCCAGCCAGAAACGAAAGAAGAAATTTTTGTTGATTGTAGGATACCAATTCATTTTATTATTTTTATTTTTCCTTTGTGAATTTTTTTATTTTTCATGTAATTTTTTTCTTATAAAATGAATACAAAAGCAAAATAAGGTGCTAAACCAGTGATTCTCAGCCATTGTGCCGTGGCACTTTTGTGTGCTGCAATTTTTGGTGTGTAACATCTTTCCTTTCGGTTGCTGGATATTAGTAGAAGTGATTTAGTTAAAAGGGACAGAAATGTGTAACAGGAAGTCGGGGAAGTGTGCGCTATTTGATTTAACCAATCAGCGCGCTTCGTGGTGTCTCTTCGCTACCCTCGCATCGGGGTCCAACTCTAGTAGCCAATAAGCTGCCAGCCTTTTTTTATTGTTAAATTTAGCATTTCAAAAGATTCGAATTCAAAAACTCGATTTCATTTTCTTGACTCTAAATCCACTTCGCATATACCAGCAAGTCTTATTAGACTTCATCCAGGATAAACTTGCAATTCTTACGCTCAATTGTCGAAGTCTCAGGGCTCGTTGTATATGAAATCTGAGGACAGTGATTTCGGTTGTCGTATACATTTCTCCGGATCAAACGGTTCAAAATATTAAAGATTTCCTGCATTTTGTACTTTTACCATATACCGAAGGTGGTTCTGCTCTTTTTTTTTAATGTTTTCGAGTAGTGATTCTAACGTTAACTTCAGTTTGCCAGAAGCTGAGCCGTTCATAGCTTTCTTGAATGGTGAACTCAAGCTCAAAATGAACACAAATCGAAATATTTCGACAACTAACAATGTTACTGTTATTGAAGCTGTTTTTCAAAGATTTTTAAATACTTTGAAATCACAAGTATTTGTCTAATTTTAGTTATAACCCTATTGTCTCTGCTCTTCCCCAAATTGAACAAGAATAGTTATTTTTGATAAAAAAAAATTCATTACTCCTTGTGTTAATTAAATAAAATTTTCATTAAAGATATAATTATTCGATAGAAAATTATTTCCAATCCTACCCGATTCATTTTTTTCAGGATTTAAGTTACTATTGCATATTTACCACGATAACATGTCAGATGTTACACATCATATGCGACTATTGTAAGAGACTCGTTTATTTTTTTTAAAAATTATTAATAATACTCTGAGGGAAAAAAAGAAGAAAAAATCTGCAGCCAAATCACATTTGGCAGTTTTATAGAAATAAAATATTAATTGTTAAAAACTATTCATTGTCTCAAAATTGTTATTGACTATTTGACAACACTAGAGGAGAGGTTATTCATTACTTTCCAAATTTAGATGTAAAAAATTTTGATTGGTCTGAATCCATTTGTGATAATGAATACATCTGTATATGAGTCAATTTTGAATGAAGAGGAATGACAAATTTCTCTCTGTAATAATCGAGATTTAATTTCAAAACATTCGAAAGAGTCAATTACAGTAGAGCGTCGTTTATCCGAATCAATTGGAACCGGACAACGTTCGGATACGCGATTGTTCGGATAACCGAAATCCGAATGCGATCCATGCAGTATATCAAACCGGACAATATAGGAATATGGAAAATCATCACATGCGGGAAACGTGCTTGAAGAAAAAGCAAAATAGGTTCCAAATGTCGCAATTTTATCTTTATTTGTGGAAAATAATCAATTATTTTTCGCTGTACCTATATACCATTGTACAGCTTCGTTTTTTCGCAGCAAGGTTTCTGATTTTCTTGAGCAGCAGTAGTTGAGTAGGACAGCACACAGAGTGTTGTTCGTACCACTCCATAGCTGTCTCTAACGCAGAAAACGTATTTGATGGACCCTTGCTACTTCCGTTGTTGTTGTCCTCGTCTTCATCCGTTTCATCGTCGACAGTGTCGGATTCTTGCACGGAGAAGTCACTATCTTGTCATCATATAGCACTTGAAATCCACATGCTTCTTCGTTTGCTTCCTTCATAGTTTTCCTTTTTTTCGCATCATCTTCTGAGTCAAGTTTTGACGCAAAATTTAAAATGGTTTCTCGGCTGTTTTTATGTCAGAAATTGTTGCTTTTCCAACATTATAAAACTGTGCTAGAGACGCTCCACTTTCTCCCTTCACGAGACTGTTCAATATTTCAAGTTTTGTCTCTATGTTCAAAACGTTTTAAATTTGAAACCATGGCAGTTCACAACTCAACAAACGAGAACGTATACACCCCCTCACTTGGAAACAAACTGACCTAATATTCCGCACAGATGTTTACAAAGTTACACACAACTGAAATTCCCCAAATATCCCTCACCTTGGATTTTCCTGTCCCTTTTGGCATCACGCGAAACAACTGTTGAGCTGTTCGAAAACGTATCCAGACTTTGGTTCGGATATTTGACGCTCCGGATAATAAACGTTCGGATAAACGACGTTCTACTGTAATTTATTTTAGATAAAAACTAGAGGCGATTTTCTCATATTATAAAAAAAACCAATTTAAAAATATTATTACGATTTTCTACATCTTGTTTGAGTGAATTCGGATTTTCAGCTATAACAATACGAAAGAAAGAAAGAAAAGAAAAGATTGAAACTTTTAAATGTAGACAACGAAATGAGAGTGGCATGATCATTTTTTATTGGACCAAATATAAGAGAAATAATCAAACAACATCAAGTTCAAATTTTGCATTGAAAGTATTCTTATAATTAATTTATACTTAATTACTCAGTAAACAATTTTTTGTCTTTATCATTAGTATTATTTTATTTAACATTGAAAATTACTATCTTTAACTATTTTTTTATAGATAAGTAAAATGGTTTTAGACTTATTTTATTGTTAGTGTTCCGCCAAATTTTGAAATTGTTGAAAGTGTACAGCAACAAAAGGAAGGTTAAGAATGAAACACTGACTTAGTTGAAGGAACTCTCATTTTTTTCTGATGCATATTCTAAACACAGTTTTAACCAGAAAAACAGGAGGAAGAGTTGCTTCATTGACCAGACCTCCCACAGCATCCGATTCGAACCATTTACACTGGGGTTGATTAGACAGGTCAAAAATCATTTCACTGTTCAGGTAACTGACCTTTACCAAAGAAGAAAAGATAAACAAAAGCAAAAACTAAAAATTCATTTTCTCAATTCTTCAACCGAATAAGAATATTAAGTTGACTATTTTGTATTGCATTATTCAGTCTTTTATAAATTTACCTAGATTTTTAATGAAAGCTCATGTTCATTCCACTCGAACTCAAGAGAGAATTTAACTCATATTTCCGCTCTAATTTATAACAACATCAACAAAAATTCTACTTAATGACTATGTGAAAATGGAATTTCTGAAAACTTACTTGAATACAAGGAAAAAAGCCAGTGGCGTAACGAAGAATATTAGAGCCCCCCTCCTGCAAAGTCAGGTTTGGGGCCACAGACCGGCTCTTACAAAGGGTACTTGGCGTCAATCAGGCCTTGGGCCCCCTAAAGACCTGGACCTCCGTGCTGCGGGGATTGCGGGGGTGTACGTTATGCCGCTGATGAAAGCCCTCTTATCTATTTTGTCTCGTCGTGGTCATTTTGGCGTGGTGTAACAGTTTGAAGAAGGGGTGCCGGCTCAGGTGACCTACTCGTCATTTGAACGAGGCTCAAATTTACGAGGTCCAATGCCAATTGCCTTCATGTTTCTTTATAGTGCGATGTTATTAAACACTTACTCATTTTGGTTTTCCGAATTAGTCGTACTTTTTTATTTTAATACTAATTAATATACTCTTGATTTTCCCCCCTGTTTTATTCCTTCTCCTTCTTTATAATCTCTTCTTTTCTTTTGTTCTGTTCTTCAAGATCTATTCTGTTCTCTTCTTTTTTCATTTATTCTATTCTTATTTTCTTCTATTCTGTTTTTATTTAAGAATATATTCTATCTCGTGTTGTTCGTTTCTGCTCCACATAGGATCAACTTCTCATTTTTTAATGAATTGATACTCTTAAAATTCTCTGATGTGCTTTCTCTTTTCAAAAATGAATTTTCTGCATTATGAAATGTAAGATTTCTATTGATGTCTGAAAAAAAAGGTGAATCACTGCAATAAACCAAAGATGTGGCTCTTTTTTACGAACTTTAAACTATTTGTAACCTAATAACGCCACATCTAACATTAATGTTGTGTAATCAAACACTTTAAAATGTATAAAATGAAACATTAAATGCACGCATTGAAATATATTATAAAACATAAAAGATAAATAATGAAATATGTGTGCATTACATTTCTCTACTCTTAGCTTCTTTACCTTCAATGGAGGTCATTCCCATTTGATGTAAAGAAAAGTCACGTATATATCGTGTCATTTTCGTCACTTGAAAGAAGTTCAAAATTATTTAGTCTCTTTCTAATATAAATTTTAGTTTTATCTAATAGAAAATACTAGGTCTGTTTCTAAAAATTTAAGTCCCTGTCTTCTTACGGAGTTTCTAAGAAAGCGTGAATTCGAATTATCATTTTCTAAGATTTAAGTAGTTTATTTTAATACAAAAAAATGTTAGTTACCATTTAATCAAAAAATTACAGTAAAATATGCATAACATTGTGTGGCATATCTATCCGCGACTATATTAACACCTTGGGGACTCTTCTGGGGAAAAACAAATTAATTCAACCGTGATTATGTAAATGAAGTATATTATATAAATTCTGTTTTCGCGAGTTTGTGGGTTGGCACGTTGGAGTTGGCAAGTAGGAGTTAGCATAGAGTCTGCGAGTTAATTTGTTAGTTGAAGATTGAAAGAGAGTGGAGAATTATTAAGAGGTCGTGGGGTTGTCCAGGAAAACGGATTACACCAGTGAATCCAACGACATTGATCAATCCCGATAAAGATCACCTGCAAGATTCCAGTGTAGGATCCGATACATAAAGAGTACATGTATCGTGAGCTTGATTAATTAGAAGTTAGCTTATTAGTGTGCGACGTAGTTATATTTGAGCGTATTTAAGCTATCTTAGATTCAGTTGAGGGTCCGTAGTAGTGTTATAGAATCTCACTTCCGCGCTCTACTATTTAATCACCTACCTTAATTAGATTGCTATTTTGTCTGATTGATATTTTGGTAACAATAAATTAATTAGGTTGAAATCATGTCTGATGATCATTCAGTTTCTCCCACACACCTAGCCGGGTTTACAGGTAGACAAGGGGTTTTAGAGACAAGCAAGAGCCGACAGGTATTACAATTGTAAAGATTCTTTTCTTAAGCGAATTTATTTATAATATCGCTGTTTCTCCATTGTTGAAAAATTTTATACAGCTAGGGTATGCTATTCATGAGCATGAGCACGAAACGCAGAAAAAATGCAGGAATGAATATATATATATATATATAGTTATACTTTAATTTATTGGTAGCCTGTTTTATGGCATAACTACACAAAATAAACATGACATACTACATTAGATTAACTACACAATAAATAATTTTGAAAAACTTAATGTACCCATAACACAAAGTAGCTCATCCAACTCTGCAAGGAATAAAAAAAGAGAGTTTTTCAAAAGTATAAAATCTTTTATAAATTTATTTATCGGTCTGTCGTTTTGTTCATTATATAGTTTGAATTCTCCAACATGTAGACCGATGTGAATATTTAAAGTAAATTTAATAAAGTTCACTAAATTTATATCGTTGTCAAAGAATAATTTTGAATCGTTTTTAGAGCATGCATTAAAATTCTGAAGCTAGTATACATTTCCATTGCAAAAAACAATATATTCTTTTAATAAATGTTTATATATTTGCAAGAATTTTGAATCACTACCGATTATAAAAAATTAGAAAATTTAATGCTTAGCAACACTAAAAATTGAGCAAAATATAACTCTCAAATCCGATTGAATTCTTTGATTGATTTATTTTACACACATACACAGATATAATCAATATAATTATAAGTAATGTATATTATAACTTACGACGTTTCCCTTTATTTATTCGGTGCTCCACCAATTAGTTTTAGTGAATCTTTGGCAGTGTACCTCTCATTCTTTAGTGCATCCGCGGTGTAACGGGTAACGCTAAGGCGAAAGCATTATCCTCAAAATTTGTATTATCATAAATAAATCAGTTCGTAGCTAAGTAAATGAACCAGAATAGGGAAAAGAAACAGGCACGAAAGTGCCAGTATCTAGAAATCGGTTGACGCTTGTGACGGGTCTATACGCGGTTCTACTAATCCCTTCATGACTCTTTAAAGAAAATATTTATTTCAACCCACTTTCATCGAGTAAGGAAACGTGATTATGCAAATGAAGTATATTATATAAATTCTGTTTTCTCGAGTTCGTGTGTTGACACATTGAAATTGGCAAGTTGGAGTTAACATAAAGTCTGCGAGTTAGTTGTTAGTTGAAGATTGAAAGAGAGTGGAATTAGAAGTCTTGGAGTTGTCCAGGAAAAAGATTACAGAGAATGGAACCAACAACATTTATCAAGCTGAGAGAGATCACCTGCAAGTTTCCAGTGTAAGATCCAATGCATAAAAAGTACAGGTATTGTGCGCTTAATTAAGTAGAAGTTAGCTTATTAGTGTGCGACGTGGTTATATTTGAGAGTATTTAAGCTATCTTAGATTCAGTTGAGAGTCTGTAGTAGTATCTCCATGTTATAAAATCTCACCTCTGCGCTCTACTGTTTAACATCTACCTTAATTACATTTGTTTTGTGTCTGATTGATATTTGGAATTATCTCCCACACATCTAGCCAGGTTTACAGGTAGACAAGAGGGTTCAGAGTCGAGCAGGAACTGACCGCTATCACACGCTGACTGATGAATAAAATGCATAGATAATAAATATCTCAGGGAATTCCGTACGGAACAACTATTTCAAGAATTTCTATGACTGTTACGAAAACATTCAAACAAATAATTTTAAATATTCTAGAATTCGGGGAAAAGTGCGATCGAAACTAGCGAAACTACTGGTGCAACATGCCAAACTCATTCCTCTTTTCAAATTAAAATTCCCCTCCCCCATTTCATACAAGCGCAGATTTCATTCGAAAACTTCCTAAAATTTTTTTTCAAGTACGTGAGTAGTATGTGTGTTTATAATATATGAATAAGTTTTATTATATTATACAATGAAACTTAAAGGACTGAAATATATTTTTCATTCTAAAAGATACTCCAAAAGAAAAAAAAACATATATCAACAAAATTAAGTTTATTAAAATTTATTTTATTTATATAGATATATGAAAGATGCATATATTTAATAAAAATCAATGCAATAAAAACATTCACAAGGACTTATAAAAATTTAATACAAAATTTTCAATTTTTTGGAAAAAACAAAACATTTATTGAGTTTTTGGAAAATAATCTGATATTTTTCTTTGCATGTCTTTTTTTAGCATCAATTGTCAAGAAACTGTTCCGTTTTGTTATTCATTTCACAATCGGAATATGCGCTTAAGTAACTGCGCATACTTTTCATGACATTCCTCATTTTGGATGATGTTGGGACAGGAGCTGCATGATTCGTTTCATTTTCATCGTATCAATGATACTTCAAAGTATCAATGATACTTTCTGAGCTTTGAACAAACTCCAAAAGGCTTTTGTTGGCCATAATTGGAGCTGTACACACATTATCATCATATACTGCAATGATTTCTTCCAATAATACAATAGGACAGTCCAATCCGGCTGATGTTTTCCGTATATTGTTCATTTTAGAAGGGAAACCTTTTCGGTGTTAAAGTACCCGACTGGTTGCGACAGCTTTTTTTTTTTAAAAAGGAAATAAGGGGATTTTTTTGTTATTTTTAGATTTTTTAGTGCATTTTAAGAAAAATGTGCTAAAATTAAGAACAGAAAAAGAAATTATTATTACTAAAATGGGGAAAAATAAGCATAAACGCGGCCCATTCTGCACCAAAGGTTTATGAACAAATTTTCAATTTTTTCAATCTAATGTATTGCTATATTATTCAATATTGAAATGACCTTTAGGATAAGAGATATTTTCTTTTTTACAAAAACTAGAGCACTTTATCTCGGTTACTATTTAAAAATGCTTACAAAGACAGTGATTATATTCACATAAGGGACTGTAAATTTTGAAATAAAACAGTTATTGATAAATCTGAAGGTTAAAATAATTCTACTATTATACAGAACTTACAGAAAAAATTTCAGTTAATTATGTTCAAAACTTTTTTAGCAATCGCTGGCCCCGTTTGATTCTTTTCAAAAAATCACATTTCGAGTAAAACGCGTTTTAAAGTTTGACATCTTGCTTAAAGTAATGACATCTGCTTTTACTAAAACACTTGTAGTTTTTGTTCTAGTAAACGGAAAATGATAAACTTGGTATTTTTATAAAGCTAATAAGATGGCCCATAAAATAAAATCATAATAAAAAGTTTGTCAATTTTTGGCAAAAATCATAGTTTTAGGGTAGTTAGATACCTTAAGCTATTTTCGTTTTATGTTAAAAGAAAAAAATGCATGAAAATACATAGAATTTTCCGAAACCGTTGTATTATTTCGTGTTAACCGATATTTCGTCTAAAGCATGTTCACATTAAATGAATTTTACTATATATAACACAACACACACACATATATATTATAGCTTTACTAACGATCATGAAAACGTTAACTGAAATATTAATCAAAAATACATTTAACATGGAAGAAAATTTAAGAAGAGCATCAATGTGTATGTGTATAAAGTGGCACCTAAAATTCAATATGTTCTTCAATACACACAATAAATATAGAAAGTTGCGGATACCTTTTAGCGGATAGTTAAACGTACACCTTTTGTTTAGAGTGCGAAGCGAAATCTGATGGAAAAAAATATAGATAGAAACTGATCTTTAAAAGTCCATTATAAAACACCAAAAATTGGTCCATACCTAATTTCTCCAAAATTGCTTGAATTCGGCAGGACTAAATTAACAATCAACAAATTCCAAAACAGGAATGCTGAAAAGCTTCATTACAAATGTTACCGTTAAAGTGTACAATTCTGTTATTTCATGGAATATAGACAAGTCAGGTAAAGGATAAATGAGATGAAAAAGTTCATACTTTACCTAGTTATTTTATGAAATAAATAGGTATTCTATATGAAGTAACTAAGGATAGATCGTTAAAGTGAAAAATAAACAATTTCAAAGATATTTTATATATTTATTGATCCTAAATAACTAAAATCTATCGAAAAATACATTTTATCTCTTTTGGGGATGAGTAATTGATAAATAATAAGGAAAAGAAGATGATATAATTTATTAATGCTCATATTGGTAACATTAGTTAAAAAGAAAAGGAGAAAAAGAATGTGTTGCAAAAATAGATTATATTTAAATATTATCAACAAAAACACTTTTGGGGAAGAAAAATTGTTGCTTCATGAAAACATTGGTTAACTTTTTTAAACAAAAATATAAGAGAATATTAGTTTAAATTTTATGAGATACCTTTATTTTACTTTTCATTATGAGCAAGGATTGCTGTGATGACAATTTGGATTGGACTGCTTATTATTTTTAAAACAAACCCACTTTTTACCATTACACATTTTTTTTTACACGAGCACTTTTTAAATCATTGTTCAGAACCGCAACTTTAGCTGTTGCAACAGATCGAAGCGTTGTGTCAATATTTGGAACTTCTTCAATGGAAATTAATTCTCGCTGACATATATTGAACTGATATCTAGAATACAATTGTTTTATTCGGCCATTTCTAGTTCCTAATCGGAAAAACCCTTCCTAAAGCAGCTAGAACCGGTTCAAAGAACTTTCGAGTGTTGTATTTCATACTTTAACGATCAAGTAATCGTTATTATATAGAATACCTAGTTAAATCATAGAGTTCAATAATTTTATATAGTTTAACTGACTTGTCCAGTTATTTCATGAAATACCTAGTTATTCTATGAAATAACGGATTTCACATTCTAACGGTAATATATATATAATTCATTTCTAACACTCAAAATGAATGGAAAGAAATTATTGATTTTTTTCCTAGGTGCTATAAGGATTTATAAATATTTTGAAAAAATATTATAAAAATGCTAAAAAAATTATCCTTAATTAATTATTTCTGTCTATGGAACTATTAGGATTCTTATGAGGTTGAAAAAATAGACCTGTTTGAATAATTTTTGTGATTGATTATAAATAATTAGTCAAGTTTTTTTAATTGAAAAAAAATTCTTTCGAAAATTTAACTTTTATTTATGTTTTTTTTTAATAAAAATAAATTGATTCTGAAAATTTTAATCAACACATTTCACGGTAAATTATAAATACTTCTAATATAATTGCAATAAAATTGCCTCCAATCAATAAAAGTAGACTTAAAACTTGCTAAAAAAGGTCGTAGAAAATAATTTGGTACTTAAACAAGTTAACTTGTAAGATATATTGAAAATAATGGGAATCGATAAGTTTCAAGAATTTCGTCTTGATTTTAAGATATTCACAGAAGAGGAAAAATTATTTTAAATCGAATATCTTTCATAATTAGATTTTCTTATTACTCATTATAATTTATCGCAGTTTCACATTAATTATTCTGAAGAGAAAATTCACTTAAAAATGCTTAAATCATTGAAAATAAATATTGAATTTTCATATAATTGCTAAATCTGTAAATTTTTGTACTTATTTCGATTATCAATTTGAAGTAACTAACAAATAAAAGTGAAAGAGCGTTAGGTTTGTTACTTAGGTTTCAGATATATATAAGATCTAATTTAAATATAAAATAATAAAAACTTACCAATTTTATTTGAATCCCTTTCAGAGACACTTCCTTAGAGTTATTTGATGTCAGTATCGAAGTTGCATTTACAGTGCTACAACAACTATTAAAACCCAAGTAGAGCGTCTCGAAAAACATGCCATATCTGTAACTATCATATCTAAACCGTTCCCCGAAAATTGCTTAAATTTTTCTGATAATGCAGCATTCTTGCTTCACTGTAACTGGTTCTCGAAGACCCACCTTTTTCTTCTTTTTGTTATGCATAGGCAACCCCAGAATCACACTCAGCTGTGAAAAAGGTTTCCTATAACAGGGGGGAAATTTCTCTTAACTTAAAAATCAGTAATAAAGTTATTAGCAGCTATAATTAAATTAATTTAATTATAAATTAGAGGGCTCTTAAAAAACACAGTACCTATTAATTTCAACTATTATCCGTGTTAATAAAATGATTTTTTTATCCATAAAATAGGAGAATATGCGAGTTTTTATTACTTTGGAGCCTGAATCTGTTTTTTGTTCTATTAGTGTTTTTTTTAAATATAACAGTCTGAACTGAAATTCATATTTTGATTCAAAACTATTAGCTCGTTTGTTAGCTACAATATTGCACTCAAAGAATATTTCAATAATAAAACAAAAAACTCTTTTATTTATAAGGGAAATTTAAGTTTCTCAAGAGGTGTAGAGTGTAGGTCATAAAATATCGAACTTCAGAAATTAAAAAAGTTTACTAAAAGCTTCTCCCAATTATGCATTGATAATAAGTGATGAAAAGGTATAAGAAGTAACGCATTAGAAAACATACTAAAATGTTAAAAAACTTCTCGAATAAGTATTTTTCAGTTAGTATGCTTGTGCTATTGAATATAGGGGGGGGGGATAAATGAGAATTATAAGGGGGGGGGAATTAAATCTCTCTGCTTGTGTGCGCTATGATATGAACGTTTAATATATATTTCAATATTGTGGAAAAGGACCTTCAATTATAAACAGACAAGAATAAAAATAATTCAAAGCTTTCATCGCATTTCAACATGCAGTGTGTTTGTTTTTTATTTTAAGATATTCTAAAAACTCTCAAGACATCTGCAAAGCTAAAACTTTATATATATGTTACCATTAAAGTGTTAAATCTGTCATTTCATAGAATAACTAGGTATTTCAAGAAATAACTAGGCAAGTCAGTTAAATTATATAAAATTATTGAATTCTATGATTTAACTAGGTATTCTATAGAATAAAGATTACTTGATCGTTAAAGTATGAAATACAGCACTCGAAAGTTCTTCGAACCGGTTCTAGCTGCTTTAAGAAGGGTTTTTCCGATTAGGAACTAGAGATGGCCGAATAAAACAATTGTACTCTAGATATCAGTTCAATATATGTCAGCGAGAATTAATTTCCATTGAAGAAGTTCCAAATATTGACACAACGCTTCGATCTGTTGCAACAGCTAAAGTTGCGGTTCTGAACAATGATTTAAAAAGTGCTCGTGTAAAAAAAAAATGTGTAATGGTAAAAAGTGGGCTTGTTTCAAAAATAATAAGCAGTGCAATCCAAGGTGTCATCCCAGCAATCCTTGCTCTAATAATTAATGAAAAGTAAAATATAAAGGTATCTCATAAAATTTAAATTAATAATCTCTTACATTTTTGCTTAAAAAAGTTTACACGATGTTTCTATGAATCAACCGTTTTTTTTTCCCAGCATGTATTTTTGTTGATAATATTTAAATATAATCTATTTTTGCAACACATTCCTTTTTTCCCTTTTTGTTTTACTAATGATAGCAATATGAGCATTAATAAATTATATCATCTTCTTTCCCTTATTATTTATCAATTATTCATCCACAAAAGGAATAAATGTATTTTTCGAGAGATTTTAGCTATTTATGATCAATTAATTTATAAAATATCTTTGAAATTGTTTATTTTTCACTTTAACGATCCATTCTTAGTTATTTCATAGAATACCAAGTTGTTTCATAGGTAAAGTAGGAAATTTTTCATCTATTATATACTTTAACTGACTTGTCCAGTTATTTCATGAAACACCTAGTTATTCTTTGAAATAACTGAATTATACACTTTAACGGTAACACATATACATACAGTCGAATCTTAATAATTCGAAGTAAATGCTCAGTCCCTAGAAAAACTCTCGATATTTCAAAATAAAACAATGCGTTTTGGTACACCAGTGCTTCTCAAACTTTCAATACTGCCAACCTAATTTTCAATCATAATTTTTATCGCACCCCCCTTATACAATAATAATGTATTGAGTGCAATAATAATGCCCTTTGACGCTAAAACTACTATACGACCTTTATTATAAACCGTACAAATCAACAAGATACGTATCACAAATTATGTATATGTTACTTTAATTTAATATATATTTTAAGTATAAATTTCTTTTAATTTATAGAATAATTATTATGTTGTTTTTCTTTGTCTAATTTTCAAATTGGAACAGATTTTTTGGGAAAATATATCTCGAGATTTTTCATCATACACGATTTTTTAAAATTGGGGAACATATCCCGACAAATGTACCATATGTTGCATGTACTTTTTTACACGATTATTTTTTGCATGGTTTTCTAAGTAACGTATCTATCGTGTAAAAAAAAAGAGTTGAGTATATATATATATATATATATATATATATATATATATATATCGAATATTTGCTTGGTTATATTTGTGTGAGGAATTTTAAATATATATATATATATATATATATTTAAATATATTTAAAATTCCTCACACAAATATAACCAAGCAAATATTCGAAATCATATTAAACCTAGAGTACGACATCACATTTCAAAATTTCAATAGCGAATAAAAATAATGAAGATCAACGTTTTCAAGCGAAATTAAAATTGTATAAGATAAAAATTATAAAATATCCAAGTGCAACCTCGGACTTAGGACCGATAAGTGGGGTTAAACTAGTTTGATGGCGCCAACCTTCCCCCTATTGCAACTTGGTAAACTAATCTGGAAATATCCAAATTCTCAAAAATTTAAAACTTAAAAATTTAAAAAAACTTTTCATTTAAAAATTTAAAATTAAAAAAATATTTCTCTTTTCAATACCTAAAAAAATTAAACTATTCGTCATTGCATTCTGAAAGATATAACATAAAAATGTTAAAATGCTAAAACAACTTAGTGCATAATAAAACAACCATAAAAAAATCAAAGAATATGCACCGATCCTTGAAATGGTTGTATAGAATGAAAAAACCTTAAAAGTTTGAAAATTCAAATCAAGAATGTAGTATATTCAAAAATTAAATACTTAACAACACCAAAACAGATTACATAAATCATCAAAATATATATATATAAAATATTTTCCAAGAAATAGATTATGTAATAAATGATCTAATTGTAGGTTTCATTTCTAGGCGTTAAAAGTAAAACACTACCTTGTTAATTTACCTTAACTCTGGGTGCATTATTGTATGCATATGCCTGCACGTATTAAAACATTGCATGTGGGAAACGTGCTTTTATGTTTCTTACAGTCATTGGAGCGCGGATCACTTTAAAGTACGTATTTAGTATAATTGTACGGGAGAGAGAGAGGTTTTTATTTATAAAGTAAAGATAAAGAAAAAAGTTTCTTTTTGAGAAAAAAGAAGTAGTTTTTCAATTTGTAACAGATCTATACGTGATTCTACTAATATCTTCTTTTCTCTTTAAAACAAAATATTTATTTCAACCAACTTTCATGGAGAAACCAAACGTGATTTATGTAAATGAGGTATATTATATAAATTCGGTTTTCGCGAGTTGACATGAGAGGGAAGTAAGAGGTTAAATTAAGTCAAGTGAAGTAAAGTGAAGGAAAGGAAGGGAGCAAGTGATTTGTTGACAAGCTGAAGTTGATACGTTAGATGTGTGCAAGTAGGAGGGAGCTTGAAGTTCGAGAATTAGTAAAAGGATTGCAGAGCGTGGAACCTACGACATTGACCCAAGCCAAAGATAGTGCCTGCAAGTTACAGTGTAGGATCCGCTACATTAAAGGTACAGGTACTGTGTTCTTAATTAAATAGAAGCTAGTTATGAGTGTGCGACGTAGTTGTAATTGAGCGCATTTAAGCTGTCTTAGATTCAGTTGAGGATCAGTAATAGTATCATTAGTCAGTAATAGTCATTAGGGTCAGTAATAGTCATTAGAGCATCTCACCTTCGCACTCTACCATAGTTCATATACCTTAATTAGAATTGTATTGTGTCTGATCAATATTTGTTAATAAGAATTAATAAATTACTTAGATTGGAAATAATGTCTGTGGATTATTCTATTCCTCCTACACCTCTAGCCGGGTTTACAGGTAGACAAGAGGGTTCGGATGTAAGGAATAACCAGAGGTTACCACAAATTTATTGCGATTTTACTGAATGACCAAATTCTCGCGAAGTTCATGACCCATATGCTAATTCCCCGATATCAATGATAAAATTACATTTATTTTTCTAACAATTTGTTTTTTGTGACACATGTACTATAGTCTTTAATATCACTTTTTTAGAAATTGATTGTCCCAATTTGATGTATAGTATATTAATGCATCATTAATTACTTTCAAATTACTTCTATAACTGTTTTTATGTCTATGAATCTTTAAAAACTTATTCATTTCATTGGTTTCCGTATTCTATGGCTCTCTCATCACCTTTCAAACATCAATTGAAACTTTTAAAATAAAAATATATCTTATTTTTTCAGTTCTGACATTGAAACTAGTTGAAATTATTGAAAATTTTAATATTTTGAATCGATGTAGAAATGTCAATAGTCCTTATAATAATATCATGAAATGATACAAGCACTGTATAATTTTTTTATTGCCACCCCACCCAATATGGTGGCTATGACACTCTGTTAGTTATCGAGTGGGCTTGGGTTCGAATTCCGAATAAGGCATGGATGTATGTTCGGGAAAAGATGTCGGACTTTTGCCTCAAATGGATTTCCGTCTCGAATGGAAAGCAGCGCACCAATTCTGTTCTATGCTGGGATTATCGTTTGTATAGTAAAAGTCTATATTCTTCTGTGTTTGTACTGTATGTTCCTGTTAATCTATCTCTCGTCTTTCAAATGTATCTTAGGTTGAAACACATGACAATAACATTATTTTTAATTGCATTGAAATCGTTTCAGTCAATCAAGTATTCATTATGATATAATAAGATTAAGTGGGTTCACCCATGTGACAGCCTATTTTTTAAGCATTTTTAGAGAATCTTTATTGACAACCAGTTAAAAGATAGAACTTTAAGGTTTTTTTTATCATTTATTTATATGTATTTTAAGAGTATGTATAAAAATGCTTAGCTAAAAATATCCAATAGAATGTGAGTTATAGCGCTCTGAACACACCCGCCTAGAAAAAATGGACGCTTACTTCCACCACGATTCCGGCTGATTGGCTTATCTGAAATTAAAAAAATAACGGTGTTTCAATCTATAAGCTTAAATGCACAGAATGGACTATACTCAATTAAAAATATCAAAAACTGGATTTTTGCTAGACCTCTGAAGAAAAAGTTTTGAATTTCATGTGTTTTTTTGTTATGTTTTTGATATAAAAAATAGAAATATTTTGAATTTTGGAATAACCGTAATCCATTTGGTGCGCGTATATTTGCTGAATCTACCCTGTAAATTTAAAGTCATTCGGTCAAACCGTTCTTGAGATACGATGAAATAAAGTTTGAAAAAAACAGTTTTGAGAAAAACGCATTTAAAGTTTCAAGTCTGATTGAAACAATGAAAATCTTAACTTACCCTCAATCGGCAATGCCTGGTGGTGAAGACTAAAGTTAGACGAAATATCCAATAACCATAGATATTTCCTTTTAAGACGATATGGTACCTTAAAAATCATTAAACTGTCGAAAAAAAGTTTTATTGGCTTATTTGAAACCTCAAACCTTTACAAACATGCCTGCAAAATTTCAAAGATTTATCTGCATTTTTTATCAAGTTATGGAGCAATATTTGATGCTGGAGAGTAACTACAACACCCCCATTTCAGATTATCTGCTAGAAAAGAGCCTGATAACAAATGAATTAATTTAATCTCATTTTGATAACTCAGATAATTAAAAATCTAATTCGCAAGAATAGAAAAACTCTCCCATATTTATATATTTGTTTTTGGTGATATATATCTATCCCATGTGTCTAAAATTCAACACTTTTACTACTAAAATATTTAAAGATATTTATTTTAACAAATGCACATATGCAGTTTTTAGATTTTGATATATTTTAACTATAAACTGTTATTTGATTTTGCTTTCATCCGTGTACAATATTTAACATGCGAAGGCTTTTAAAATCATGGAAATAAAAAGTAAAGTCATAAACATCTTTTGTACATATTGTGCATTAGCTCTGAGCAAGGACTTAGCTCTGAAGTATGTGTATTTATTTTTTTTATAATTATTACTCGAAATGTGATTTTTTGAAAATAATCAGACGGGGTCAGCGATTGCTAAAAAAGTTTTGAACATAATTAACTGAATTTTTTCCTGTAAGTTTTGCATAATAGTAGAATTGTTTTAACCTTCAGATTTAACAATCACTGTTTTATTACAAAATTTACAGTCCCTTAAGTTAATATAATCACTGTCTTTTCAAGCATTTTCATATAGTAACCGAGATAAAGTGCTCTAGTTTTTGTAAAAAAGAAAATATCTCTTATCCTGAAAATCATTTCAAAATTGAATAACATAGCAACACATCAGAATTGAAAAATTGAAAATTTGTTTATAAACCTTTGGTGCAGAATGGGTCGCGTTTATGCTACTTTTTGTCAATTTTTACCTATTTTTTCCCATTTTAGTAATAATAATTTATTTTTCTCTTCTTAATTTTAGCACATTTTTCTTAAATGCACTAAACAAATCTAAAAATAACAAAAAAATCCCCATGTCTCCCTTTTTTTTTTAAAAAAAAAGTTGTCGCAACCAGTCGGATACCTTAAGCCTAATTTTTAAAAACGTACACTGCTTGACAATTTCTCAGTTACGTTTTTCGGTAAAATTAAGAATAGACTGATTGTGAAGAAATGTAAGTAATTGCATATTTAGTAGAGATGATGTGCATTTTTATTATAGTGCAAAATGGTACACATATCGCGCTAGAAGAATTAAAAACTCAAAAATAAAAAAAAGATGCTCTCCTTGGATGATCCAAAATTGATCTTCAGGTTAGAATGATGCAGATACGAGTACCTTGGTAAAATGTGTGCTGAGATCATGGACTAATGCACATTTTGCATCTGTTCTCCATGCTCTTAACTAAATTATCGAGGAACCCTAGGGGGATGTTGTCCCACTCAGTCTCAAGGTGGTTTTGAGCTCTTGCGCTGTATGGGAAGGGATGGTTCTTTGTGCAACACGTCTGCCAAAAGCATCCTAGGCGTGTTCAATATTTAGGCCGGGAGAGTAAGCAGGCCATTGTATGCGGAGAATATTTTCACTTAGCAGTGTGTCCGATACCTCAACGCTTCTGTGGTGGTGGCCGCGCATTATCGTCCATAAACAGAAAGTCTGGACCTACATCACCACTAAAAATACAAACATAATCCAGAATAATCTCTCTGCATAACCGTTGCGATGTAATGCTTCTTCGCTCAAAGATTTGAAGCGGTGTTCTGCTATTGTGCATGATGCTTGCCCATACCATCACACCTGGGCAGCACAGTGGGCAGTTTTCACGATCTGGTGCACGGAAATTATTTTATAGCCTTAAAGTCTTCATAATTATATCTAATCAAGAATAATTTTAATTAACCCGAGAGCCGGCACGCCCTCGATACTAACGTTAATGGTCACACAGGATGACTGAGTCGCCCCACACACACACACACACACACAATCCTTTTTTTTTTTAATAATTATTTTTACTGTACACAAAAATCGTGAATAATATATTTATCTACTTTTAAGGACTTTTCAATTTTCCTTTGATAATTTGAGAAAAAATATCAACCAAAATGAACCAAGAAGTATCAAATGTGCGTGACTTTAAGGTATCCGACTGGTTGCGATAACTTTTTTTTTAATAAAAGGAGATATGGGGATTTTTTTGTTATTTTTAGATTTGTTTAGTGCATTTTAAGAAAAATGTGCTAAAATTAAGAACAGAAAAAGAAATTATTATTACTAAAATGGGAAAAAAGTAGGTAAAATTTGACAAAAAATAGCATAAACGCGGCCCATTCTGCACCAAAGGCTTATGAACAAATTTTCAATTTTTCAACTCTGATATGTTGCTATGTTATTCAATTTTGAAATGATCTTCAGGATAAGAGATATTTTCTTTTTTACAAAAACTAGAGCACTTTATCTCAGTTACTATATGAAAATGCTTACAAGGACAATGATTATATTCACATAAGGGACTGTAAATTTGTAATAAAACAGTGATTGATAAATCTGAAGGATAAAACAATTCTACTATTATACAGAACTTACAGAAAAAATTTCAGTTAATTATGTTCAAAACTTTTTTAGCAATCGCTGACCCCGTTTGATTATTTTCAAAAAATCACATTTCGAGTAAAACGCGTTTTAAAGTATGACATCTTGCTTAAAGTAATGGCATCTGCTTTGACTAAAACTTGTAGTTTTTGTTCTAGTAAACGGAAAATGGTAAAGGTATTTTTATAAAGCTAATAAGATGGCCCATAAAATAATATCATAAAAAAATTGTCCATTTTTAGCAAAATTCACTGCTTTAGGGTAGTTGTATACCTTAATAAAAGACACAAATCACGGACACTTTCCGCTAACATTACAGGAATATATTTTGCAAGAAAAACTGTCGTATGCTGTTCAAGTTATTGTAATTTTATTGTTCTTTGATGATCGACAAATAGAGTGTTGAACTTTTCCTTGCTTATGTCTTTTTGACAGAACGAAGTATGTCTTTTGCTACACTTATGGCTTCATATTTTTCTTGATGGAGTTCTTTAGGTAGCATTTGAAAATTTTCTTTTCAGCTCAAACGTTTCATGTTTATCGGTTTTCTATTTACTTTCGCTATTTCAAGGGAAGAATATGCATTATTTCAGCAGGTTCTTCCCTTGCTTGGGTTCAACTTCCTTTAATAAAGATCACAGATACCATTTTTTTTTATTCTGCTCATTTACATTTTTATAAACTATAATGAGTTGTACAACACAGCAATCAAAACCCCTAAGTTGTTCACAGGGGGAAAATGTAGCATGTTCATAGAAAATATCTTGGAACAAAAGTGGTCACGAGGAGAACTCAGTCGAAACAAGTACCTAAAAAAACGGGGGGGGGATATGTTACAAATACATTTTAGTTTCCAAGAAGATAGTTCTTTTGGAGGATACTGTCAAAATCATTGGTGACAAATAAACAGTTTTCCTAGAATTAAGGATTTCGTGAGCCTAGGGTGACTCTGTGGCCCTCGTACCTGCTCCCGGGTTAAAGTAAAAATTGGGTGCACTTTTCTCTCTCTCTCTATTTTCTACCAAGAAATAAAGCTATTAGGGTCTCAACAAATTTATGTCAGGTATGAATTTGATCAAGAATAAATGACCCCTAAGTGGACCTAATTTTTGAACAAAGATCCAAGGATACTAACAGCAACAGTAATTTAACATGTGGGAGAATATTTGCAAAAAATAGGCTGGCAAGTTTAAGATTTAGTGTTAATAGATTAAACAAATACAATCAAACAAAAATACGCATTTACAAGCATTAACATTGTGCATATGCAAAAGGATAAAAGGTATGATAAGGAGGGATAAGAAAGGAGTGAAGGGGGCAACATAGAGTGTGCGTGATTGTGTGGGTAGGGAGGATTTGGTAGTATTTGAGCAGTAGAACTAGTTATTGCTTGATTCCGAGTCACTAGCATTATATTCGTTGAACTTGTGTTGACGCATCCTCTTACGGATAGAAATAAGAAGGCGAAACAAGCGTCGCAACAATACCAACGGCCAACGCTGAAAAAAAATCATAACTTTGGAGATAGTAAATTTGGCATTAAATTAAAGATCCATATCTACTCTACGTGACTTAAGTGTTACAGTGATCAATCCTGGTTAGTCCCAAAAGTTCTAGTTCATAAAACACAAAAAGCCGACATGCGTTTGTGGGAATTACGTACTGTGCTCAATGTTACGTTTTTACAATTTTGCATCAAATTTGAACCTAATTCGAGAGTGAAATAAAGAAATTATTTACCCATGACGTGTATTTTCAAAGAAAAATGCCAGAAGCTGTAAAATTTTGTTCAGACGAAATGATAGAACTTCCGACAGTAATAATGAGGCTCGCAGCTGTTCCTCGTAGTCCCCAACAAACCCTATTTAAACCGTCGACTGCTGAAGATTTACAATCGCATACTGACGAAAACTGATTACAACATGGCTAGGGAGCCTACGAGGACAATAAATTGTGGGGGGTTTTTTCCGCGTAATTTCATTTTTGGGGTTTCCGTGTGCCAGATCGTGAAAACTGCCTACTGTGAGCCGTACCGATCACGTTCACGAAGAAACTTTTGTGCATAACGTGTTCCAAGCTCTCCACAGTATTTGTTGGCCATAATCACTTGTCACGCTGAAACGATATTCGTTGGAAAACATCACTCTAGACCATTTTCGTGATCACAACATGTTCCTTAAACCACCGTAATCTCTCTCGACAATGCGTAATGGAAGTGGGATGCAACGAACAGGCTTCCATGCATACAAACCAACTTGATTTAATCGCCGTGAGATGGTTCTTGTTGAAACATGCGTACCGGGAGCAGTTGCAAGGTTCGCAGCTAACAGGCCAAGAGTGAAATTTCTGTTCACTTTTGCCACGAGGGCTACACAGCGATCCTCTAAAGGTTTCGTGTTGTTGTTGTCTAATGCCCCCTGTCTGACGTAGTCAAATCGAGGCCCACGAAATTCATCGTGGCATCGGGCTAGATTGTACGCCTGTCGTTAACCGTAGCTTTGAGCACCATGCAGGTGACAGTACGATTTGGCTTGGTTCCACACCAATTTCGAGGGAGAACACCCTGGGAGTGGTCAGCGGCATCCCACCTCTCTTCCCCTTCCATCAACCTCACGAGAGGACTTGCGGATCGACGGCTATTTAGAGTACCCCCATGCCGAGAAGGCACTATACATTTACAAACATTCATGCCTTCTCCGGGATTCAAACCCAGGCCCTACGGCACAGCAGTCAGCGTCGCTAACCACTATACCGGATGGGCGACCAAGGTTTAGTGTTCCTACCACGATCACCGGGATGCTTTCGCAAAGTGTTAAATATTGTGTAGCTTGATATGTGTATTAGATCTGTGTAAATGCAAACAAATGGCGCTGTAATAATTGTTAAACTGTTTTATGTAATGTACTTGTATATTCATTCTCGTCTTGTCTCCCGTCAGGGCCGGCTCTAGCAATTTTGCCTACACAGAATTGAACTAAAAAGTAAAAAAAAATAAAAAAAATAATAATAATAATTCTTAATATAAGAATAAAATGATGAACGAGAAAAATGTCATTGGGGTAAAAATGTGGGGTGTTCTATTAAATATATGAATTGTTGTAGTATCTAACTTCTATTCCGAAATGCTGAGTTAGTGTAAAAATGTACTACAAAGCACCCCACGCTTTTACCACAATGACATTTTTCTCGTTGATCACATTTTATTCTTATATTAAGAATTATTTCTGGCCTTTCATATTCACTCCGTTATTGTAGGCCTGCCCCCACATATCTAGCAAATTTAGCCCTAATTTTTTTTAAGTTTCTGAACTATTAAATTTGAAAGTTCTCTTCCAGTTAATCTTTCAACTGGAAGGAAACCAAAAAAACTCGCATTAGTTTTAACGATAACTTCGCTAGAATTAGATTTCTCAATACATGTACACCTTACCATAAATGTCATTTGTTCGATCTTGCTGGCATCAGGGGCGCAATCTAAAATTATCGAATAATATTCAGCTTGTTTAATTTTATGAACAATGTATAATTTAATATTCTCATATAAAAGAGAAATTATCTCGTTCGGAATATTTTTCCCTAGATAGTGTACTTCTTCCAAATTTTTCATAACAAAAAAAAAAAAGTATTTTTAAAATTTGGTCCAAATGCCGCCCCGGACATGGGTCCGGCCCTAGAGCCGCCTCTGCTCCCGTTATTAAATGTTGTGTTTCTAAACGTCTCTCTTGAATGAAGTTTCTATTCACATTAAGTTAATATTTTTCACACAAAGCATTTCCACCTTCAGCAGCCTTTTTTAATCGCGAGATGATACTCTTTAATACACCCATTGTAGCAGCTACAATGGTGACACTTTGACCTGCTTCCAATCGTCCAACTGCTGTCTTGCTGACATTTTACTCTAAATTATTGCAAGAACCAAACAGGATTTCAGAGAAGAAACTTTTACAACATCCAGCACTATTTTTATCAAACATTAAACAGCTTGAATTTTCATATGAATCATGAGCTCGTATGAAGTCTTTTGTACAGGTAACGCTCCTGGTCTACTACGCCTTCTGAACTTGAATTTACTTTTATTAGTCAGTGTCGGGTGAGTGAAGGAATATTAACGTCGCACTGTTCAGCTACACGAGGGCTTTTGGCAACGGACCTCATAATTTTGAACCATGGTCAAGTGACGAGGACGACACCTGAGCTGGCACCCCCTCTCCTAACTACCACACCAACGGGAAGACGTTTGAGCTCTCGACAGATTTAACGTGCATCGCTCCCCTATACGGCGGGTCTTCAGTGGTACTGGGATCGAACTCAAGACATGCTAGCCACGATCCGATGCCTAGACCCCGCGGCCACTTCTCATTACATAAAGAATAAATATATGCCGATACAAAACAATCCCAATTCCTGTTGTTTAATGTTACAAATTCTTAGATTTTTAACAAGCTCTGTGTGGTAGCGCAAACTCCACACGGAACGTGTTTTAAATGTTTGCATCGGCAACAAAATTTTGTTTTACACAAACGAAAACAAAAGTAAAATAAAATAAAGATATAGAATTAAAATCTCATTTTATTGCTTAGAAAATATAAAACATGCAAAATTGCAAGCGTATAGTTAACAACTTTAATTTAAGTAACATTAAATTTAAAAACTTCAAGTACTATAAATTTTGGCGCCCTTTGTGCGGTGAACAATTTTGCCACCCCCCAAGCGGCGGTCCTGCCGGTGAGGGGTTACAATGAACATTCCTTTCCCCTATACGATTTCCGGTGGTCAGCTATCCAAAAAGTGACAGGGATAATAAGAGTTTATGGTAGATAGAGAGACACAGGAGATATTTTATTTTAGTCCTGAGTGTATAATTTCCATAAGTTAAAATAAACACTTGCGATCCCCATCATCAGTAGACTCTTTTTCAAAGAAATTGGCTTGCTGGAATAGATTATTCTTTCTCTTACATTTTAAATAATAAAAAGTAATTTCCTTAATTTCGAATTATTTTCTATTCTTTAAGACTTAAAATAATATTGTTATTAAATATGCCACCTATTTGTTTGCAATAATTATTCAAGTTTTATAGGTGCGTATCTATATCTGAACAATTTATCTTTTTTAATTATAATATTTGCTTTTGAGAGAAGAGCGGCATTTTTAAATTTTTGTCCGAGGCGGAAAATCTGCTATAGTGCCGGCCCTGTAATGTACTGTCAAAATCATTGATAATGGTTAAGTCAAGAACACACTAATTTTTATATATATAAAAAGGAAACATTGGCACATTATTAGGTAATAAAAATTTTATTAAATAAACCAAAGGTTGTGACAGTAAGCAAATAAGTTAACATAGAAAATAAAAAAATACTTTATTTAAAACAATTAGCATCACAGCTATTTGTCAAAGCTTTCAATTGTTCTTCTCCCAGTTTAATTTTTTCAACCAACTCTTTGTAATCTATCAATAATTTAACTTTCATTTTAATGAAATGATCATAGTCTGCAAGTTCCT
This sequence comes from Trichonephila clavata, assembly GCA_019973975.1. Taxonomy (NCBI): domain Eukaryota; kingdom Metazoa; phylum Arthropoda; class Arachnida; order Araneae; family Nephilidae; genus Trichonephila; species Trichonephila clavata. The sequence goes on along the minus strand of BMAO01008941.1, from coordinate 219,782 downwards.
CCTTGGTCAAGTATTTACGTAAACAAAATAATACTTGACTATTTCTTTCATCAATATTTTTTTGCAGATGTAGAGCTTCATCATACTGTTGAGTAAGTTTGTTATATTTTGATTCAAGAAGCTTCTAAAAAAAAGAAAAATAATTAACAAAGCATATAAATTTACTATAAAATACACAATAAAAATTGCTACATGAAATTAATATAATGAATATGAGAATAAAAGAATACTTAAAGGTTTTTGGAAAATTTTGGAAAACATATCACTCATTTCAAAAGAAATCAGAGAACTTTAAAGCATTCATATAAACTTTTTTGTCTTAAATTTTACTTTAAAAAAATTACTTCATTCTATTAATTTATTCGTTAAAAATGTTCCCTTTTCCCCAATCAATGGAATAAAGCTCGGAACAAAAGGCAAATCATGCTTTTGTGTAACATTAAAAAATATCACTAAAGCAAATGAAGCTACACTAAAAAGGTGAAAAGAAATAATTTGCAATCAGAGCCGGTTTATCCACTGGGCGCTTGAGGCGGGCACCCAGGGGCCCAGATAAGATGGACCTAACCAGATTATCTGTTTATAAATTTCGATCCTTCAGCGCCAAGGGAGCTTTTAGTTCTTCTACGCCCAGGGTCCGAAATGAACTTAAATCGGCACTGTTTGCAATAATTTCTTACATATGAAGTAGATTTTAATTTAGGTACTTAAAAGTGTCTTATTTTCCACAATATTTTAACTTTCCTTAAAATTTTTTCTCTTTCAAATAGGGCTGTCGATTGGCAATTACCATATCAGACCTAGTACATTCCCCAAGCGCTGGAATCATTTTTTAAAGCAACACCATGTAATTGGATACCAATTTCCAGAGCGTAATTTTGATGCCTAGTTTCTACCCTAGAGGGAGACACCTGTGCTCTGATGATGCGAAATGGTACCAGGAATTGAAATTTTGCTGAGAGTACCCAAGCCAAACAGGCACTCAAGGATCTTTAACATGCCGCATAATCATACGACATGGACGTTGTGGATTTTCTGCATCATGAAAATCCACCGATTTGGGCGTACAAAGGCCAGCCTCTCCTTGACATCAATGTCTAAGAAAATTCAGGATAATGCGTTACATTCTCCTGCATGATAAATTTTTTGATTCATGTAACTCTGTAGTACTGAATATCGTAGGCCTAATTATTAGAATGCGTAACTCCTTCTGGAATGCTAATTTGATATTGTAATGCTATGCGGTATGTTGTTGTTTATGTTCGCCAAGATGGGCAATAATATTACAATATGGTTGCCTTGATATTTTTATCGTTTGGTAATGTGGTTGGCCATGGGGTTTAAAAATATTTGTGTTAATTTTTATTGGTTTTTTTCCTGCGGTAACCCTATAAATTTCAGACGATTATAACTCGATTTCCTTAAAAATTAAACCATTTCCATTGCATTTGCCCTTCAAGCTATTTCAGTCTTCTGTTGTATTTTATGCTATTTTCGAATATGGTGAGTACCAGGACATTTTTAAAAAAGAATAAGCGTTTTTAATTATTGTTATATAAATCGCACATTTTCACTTTATTTTACTTTTTAATAATGCTTTGTTTGAACGTTTCTTGTTCGATGAAATTCATTGAAGGAACTCGCAGTTTTTGGAATATTGTAAGTTAAAAGCACTTATTAATTGGTATTCATTATTAATTGTTATACACATATTATGTAATTATTTTATATTATTTATTTATAATAATTAATATTTTTAATTTACTTTATTTATACTGCAAGTATTATTTATTTATAATTATTATATAAAAATTTAATGAATATTATCATATATATCATAATTACTATTAAAATATATTACATAATATTATTTTACATATTAATTTTTTTCTATATAATTTTTATTATATTACATAGATATTCATTGTTGATTGATATTGAGTTTTTTTCATCTATTCTAAAATTCTTCATTTGAAATATATTTCAAAATAGTTATTTGCAATTATTTTCCTGACTATTTGTTACCGCTAGGTCGCCATCTTGGATTCCATGTAACTCGAGAACAACCGCTACTATGCGCGATTAAGGAATCGCGCCAAAACAGCGCTTGGCGCGTAGCACTCCTACATCAAATTAATTCCCTTTGTGGAGTTACGCGTTCTGGTTATTAGACCGACGATATGTAAAAATTAAGATTTCTCTTAAACATACTAGTGTGAAGTTGTTGCTACTAAAGTCACCTGATCGGTAAGGGCCAGGTCGAGGCCCACGAAATTCATCATGGCAAAGGGTTAAGTGACATCTGTCGTTAGTCGTAGATTTGAGCACCATAAGGGTGACAGTACGATTTGCCTGTTTCCAACCCAATTTTGAGAGAGAACACCCTGGAGTGGTCAGGGATCTCCCACCTCTTTTCCCCTTCCCCCAATCTTACGACAGGACTTGCGGCTCGACGACTATTTAGAGTACCCCCCTGCCGCAAAGGCAAACTATGCATATACAAACTCCATTCGAACCCAGGCCCTACGACACAGCAGTCAGTGTCGCTAACTACTATACAGGATGGGTGATCATTACATTTAGTAATTATAAGTAACTATTATATTTAACTCTTGCAGCACATATAAAAAATACATATGCTTTACCTTTTGATTTAGCTGATTGTAGAACAAAATTGCAGTTTTTTAATAATGAATACAAACAGCACATTTGTTATACTACAAATTTATTTTTTATGCATTGTAATAATAAACAACTATTTTACTTAGTTAGTTTATTTAGAAATATACATAGATATCTTACCTTTTCTTCAGCTGAAGTTTCATCAGGTAAATTATGAAGAGCATTCGTAGTTCGAGCTAATCTTCCAGATAAAGATAATAACAAATTAGTAATTTTTTCTAATTCCTCGACATGATTCTTGAATTTCTTTACTTCATTCTGTTTAGCTGCTTTCCCCAGTTTTTCTAAAAGACAGAGCCCCAATTCATCATTTTGCTGTAATTCATCCTGTAAAGCTGCTTCTTCTTGCAATAAAATGTCCAATTTTTTTCTAATGCTTGATATTAATTCTTCCTAAAGTAAACATAAGACAAAACGACATACATCAAAATCCATATAAAAACTCACAGAAAAAAAGTGTAATACTTGTAATAAAACTGCAAGGTAAACAACGAATTTTAAGTTTTCGTTATGAATAATTTAAGAGGTCAAATAAAACATTTATATAAAGTATATTTAACATTCTTTCACAATCAGCGATCTACTAGAAGTATCTAAGACTAAAGCTTTTCAATATACCACCCTTCACTTAACAAAGCTATACACCTACACAAATATTAAAGGCCTTCTTCACAGATTTATTATGACATACCATTACATATCTCTTAGCATGCTCACTAGCTGTGATAAATTTTAAATTCTATAAATTTGCAATGTTTACAAAAACGTTTTTGAATATAATTTTAGCTAAATATTTGTACATGAAACGATATATACATCTTCATAGTCATTAATGGTTTTTGTATACTTCGCACAATTAAGCTTTTTAGTGTATCATTTCTCCAATGTCCTCCATGCATGATAACCGAATTCAGATATAAAAACTGTAGTAAAATGATATTCAGCTTTTCAAGGGAAAAAAACAGATGAACAATTTATTAAACCATTGTAGTGTGTTGTACTACTGTCGAAGATTTAAGGAATTCGAGACATGAAAAAAATGTGGAAACTTTGATAGTTATGGTATGACTGTTTACACTACCTGTTTTGCCATATAATCTGAGAAATAATTATAAGAAAAAGGCTGACAAAGCATTTATGATGCAACAGCCATCGAAAAACGAATGTAAATCAATTTCTCAAGAGTTTAAAGTAAAGCGTTTACATTTCAATTCATATACAATAAACCTTATATGAGAAATATATAATGTTTATAATATACTTTTCTAAAATAATCCTATAAAAGTATACATCTATTTTGCTTTATTTTAAAATAAAAAATCTGAATAAATATTGAAGAAAAATATTATATAATTATCAATAAACCTAATCAATACTAAGCCTTGAGATAAAAAGACAAAATCAAATCTGTCAAAACTACATCAATTGCTACTTCTATACAATTTTGAATGATAAATTCTGCAATTATTTTTCAAATTTAAAATCTTAAAATAACTTTTTTCAATAATATGGGGGAAATATATGATCTTATAAACTAACTCAATCTTAAATTTAACGAAAACGCGTTTCATTTGAGTACGAAAAGAATCAAATTATCAAAATTTTGTCACATTTCAAAATTTTACAAAAGTTATTTTTTAAAAAATTCATTTTTTTAAATGTAATTTAGAATTATTCAGTTCTTTGAAAGTATTTGTGTCATTAAAATATTAGTCTGAATATTTCAGTGTAAAAGACTAATTTATTTTGATATTAACACATAGTAAATACCACAGATGTACATCTATCAAAAATGTTGCATAATGTACATCGAATATAAAAATAATACCTAGAAAGTAATTTTTTTCACCTAAAAAAATTAAAGCTAGACAGAATACTAGCAGAATAATTATCACACGAATCAAACTAATAAAAAAACTAGAACGTTTTAATTTTTTTTTAAATTTTGTTTTTATGGAATGGAATTTTTAGTCAAGAATTCATGTGATGGGAGGGAATGACACTGCCTTTATTATAGCTGGATCATTTTAAGAAGACTGATGTTAATAGTTCTTATATAAGATGTTTTTGAACATCCAAGAAATATGAGCTAACATAACGTGAATATTGGTGTCCGGAAGTTGAATATAATTGAAAAACTGCGGAAATAAAGGGTTAAATGAAATACAAAAGCCTAATATTGCACATGTGTTCTCTATTGATGCTAATCAACAATTGTGTATGTGCAGATTTTTTGTCATTGACGTAATAGGATGCTGAAAGAAGTAAGGAATTGTATTATTCACAATGTTGAAAATAAAAGTATATTGAGATTGTATCTGTGATGAACTAGAGATCGTTTCTGTGTAATCAATAAGCTCAAGCATATTTAAACTGTTGCAGAAGTATTGAAATGACAGAAAAGAATGATCACACATAAGGATCAAATGTGATCCCAGATGGAAGAATTGAATATCATAAATGTTGCACAATATGTGATTTTCAAATGTGAAAATTCTGCCAAATTATCGGAAATGTTCATAGACAAGTTTTAACAGGTTACAAGACAAATTTCTGTTTACAACTGTGCGACATAACCTGATGTGTGCTGCACAGCTGCCATTGAAATTTACTGCAAGCACAGGAACAATGGTTTCCAGTCAAACCATGTAGATTCAGGAACCGTGTATGCAAAATGTCTAGATGTTTGTATTTGTGTGGAAAAGAGAATATATAGGGTCGATAACATTGGAATGCACAGGCAATCAATGGAGCAAGTTGATGTTCACTGATGAATCCCAATTTAGTTTACAGTAATTCTCAATGCATATATGTTACCAATATATTCCACATTCTCTACAGGTCCTTATAACATCACAGAACAAAGTATGATAATGGTGGCTTTTTGATATAGGGGTGCATAGGCTCTTCATGGATTTGGACTTTTTAAACTATATCCGTAGGATGCACATACCAAATATTACAATAAAGCCTCCAACAATCTACATTCGAAATTCCTCTGTCGTTAGTCTCAACGATTTGCCACCTAACTAAATTGTTCAAATGTTGGTGGCTACACATTTTAACTATTGAATTTTGCCTACCCTATGGTTGTAATAAAGATCTGATGCACCCTGAAGATAAAAAAATTTCATACAAAAATTTATTAAAGAGTATATGTTTCATATTTATATCTCTAATATATCAAGGGTATGAACATACCAACCGAACATTGCAGAGATCATGAAATTAACGGAAAATTGCCGATTCGTTGGAGTAACATATGTGATATGTGGATGACGTGCTGTGGCCGGTAGCATTACTCTTCCATCATCTGGCTGAACCCAAAACAATTAGCCAACAGGATAGTTCTCGAACATTCATAAACCAGCCAAAAAAAAAAAGCCCTGCAAATAACAACCACCAGTGTCCCCTGACCTTTCATCCAATGTGTAACATCTGTGACGTGATTGAATTTCGTTTGCCAGTGCAGTAATCGCCGGATTTAGAAAACGAACTACGGTAAATAATTGAGATTAGTGGGTCGTCCATCCATAAGGCCACACACAATTCACTTTCATTCACCTTGTTCCATGACATGTTGCTACCTGTACCGGCATTCCCGTGGTGGACCAAAAACTTACTGATTAACTACTGTTGAAATAAACATTTACTAATTGTTGTAATTATCTTTGTGTGTCTATTTTGATTACTTTCTATGATTGCATTTGGGATTTTGCATTTTCACTGTGATATGGTGTTTATCAGTTTCGAGTTAGTTCTGTAGATGTTTATAATAAATCTTATACTTAGGTAAAATCATATATGAATTCAAATAAGAAATCTTATTTTAAATAAAAAGCAACAAAAAAAGTGTGTGCTTATGACCACACGATAGAAGTGAAAACTTCAAATTTTGTAATGTTATTTCAGGCATTAGTTCGGTGAATAAAAAACATAAGGGGATATTAGTATTGTCATATAATATTTATTCATATGTCTGTACTCATAAAGTAATATTTCTTGCAAAATATACAATCTTATTTGTGAATTAATTGTATTCTAATAAGGAAACAATAGGTTTATGGTAGCTGAAATAAGTTGTAAATACTTTATAGATTCAAAATTATTTAAATATCTAAAAGAAACTCCGTCAAGCGTTGTTCCATACTTTGTCGTGCTTTCACTTGGATTATTTGACATAATTAAATTGAATTTTAAAAAATAAACTAAAGTTTTAGATTTGTCTTGAAAAATCTACATTAAAATCCCTACTTGAAATCATAGGTAATTTGTTCAGAAGAGCGAACCGGTTTCAGTGTAAGCAACTAAATTTTTGTGAATGAATTCGATAATTTTCTCTACATTTAAATTTAGTGAAATATAAATCGCAACCATTAGAATTATTTGTCCATTTTCTGCTCTACATTTTGCTGCATAAATTTTTCCGATACATGACTCATTAAACCCAAATGTGATTCTGATGTATTTGATGCTACATCCATTCTCTATATAGTGTTAAAAAATGAATTATAAGTCAGTACATGCAAGTTGAATAAAATACAAATCTATAATTGAATATTTAAATAAATAAAACAGGGAAATAAAAAAGCAAACATTAATTTAATTGACCCTTTAATTTTCTCCATTTTTTGATTATCCTTTGCCGTTAAAATTTCTTCACTGCACTATTTTGAATAATTATTTAAGCATATATTCCCGAATGTAATGAATATTTTTTCAAAAATATGAAAATGCAGGTGTTACAGTTTACAGAAAATGAATGCAAGATATTCTACAATTTATGTAATTCCAGATATGCTTCCGTTATGCAAAGCAAGATAATTAACAATCAACTTTAAGATATTTTGAATCGAATCTTTTCGATATTAACAAATTAAAAATAAAATATTGCTTTGAAATGATTTTCAAAACAATATCTGTGGTCATTTTTAAACCCCCTCTCTCCAGAAAACTCAAATATTTTGTCCCTTCGAAATTTTCTGAATTGATTTTTTTTTATCAACAAATATATATTTGCAATTGGATTATTCGAATTTTATATTATGCACCCAATAACCCGCTATGTACATTAAAACTTGATACTCTTCTACATAAATATCCGATTTATTTTTAAATTCCCTAGAAATTGTCTTTTTTGAAGTTCGTATCAACTGTTCATCTTTTGGGAAACAACAAACTAACTATATAAGCACACATTACTCAAAACCCACGGAAAACAACCAGCACCTCCGAGATACAAGACCTGATGACTCAAATGAGATAGGCTTGTGACATCACACATAGTACGCATAGAAAACCCGCTTGAATTCAAGTTAGATCAGTTGACTCGCCTATGCCATTTTGGTGTTTGTGTCTGTGTGGTTACCTGCTTTTCCACATTTTTATTGTAGATTTTCATTTTCTTTTTGACGATTCTGAATAAGTTCACAAAATGGTCTACAGATGCGTTGTACCCAATTGCAATAGCAATTATAAAGGTATTGGATTCCCAAAAGAGGACTCCCTTCGAAAAAAATGGATCCATGCTATATCAAGAAAAGATTTTGCTCCATCAAAGTATTCAAAGGTAAGTTATTTAACTTAATTCTATTTATGAAAACTGTAAGAATATCTTAATTTTAAAAGTCTACTAATAACTTTATTAGGTTGTTCGATAAGACATTTGAAAATGTACTCATTTCCTTTTCTTCATGTGAGTTTCTTAACATGATAATTATATTGGTATAATTCATTTTTATTCATCAAGAAAAGCGTATTGCTTATCAAATAAATATTTTGTAGCCCTAAAAAAACTTGTGTTTAAAAATGAGCCCAATCAAGTTTTGTTAATGAGATAAAAACTGTGTAGTGTTTTTGCTATTGCAAACAAATATTTTTGTGTCATTTTCTAAATATCTTTTCACAGAATCAACGAAAGTACCTTAAGTATTAATTGTGTGTTAGCAAAAGAAAGTCCATTATATGATAAAGAGCTCATAGCTAATGTAAATATGGACATAAGAAACCATTTATTGATCATTTTGTGTATTAATATGATGTGAGATACAAAATGCATAACACATTCACAACAAAAAAAAAGCCATCTGATTTCTGAACTATTAGGATGACTTAAAAAGTAAGAAAAAATAAAGCTAAAAACAGATAAACATGACTCAGCGTTAACCTCACAACGTTAACTTGAAGAATGATTGCTATGACAGCAAATGTCGGAGAAGACACCAGGTTTAGAGGTAGTGAGTATCAATTTCTAAGCCCTTGAGGAGAACACTGACAATTTCTTTTCTAGAATTGTTAGCATTAATATAGACTATGTGGTTTCCCGACAAGAAGGATTTCATTACATCAAGTTTGCTTTGATGACAAACATTTGCTGGCAAAATAAACAAAAATTTCATTGAATCAAAGAGAGAGAAAAAAAAATTTGTGTATAAGCATAGTCAGCATTTTTTTTTTTTGTTGTATCAAAATTTTTTCGGTATTTAAAACAAAAGTTCCATTCAAAATTACAAAAAATCAAATTATCAGAGAAATATTTGTTAAATCCAACAAATCTTTCCTGTCATAGCAAAACAATATATATATATTTTAATTTTAGGTTTGTGAACTACACTTTGCTGATGATGCAATACGAAGAAACACAGAACTCTACGAATCCCATTCGAAAATGTCCTGAGCAGAGACTGCAAATATTAGAAAATGAGCACTTACAATGCTTAATCCAAGAAAGCATTATTTCCCAAAGAAGAATTTGAAAAAAGTAAATCATTTACTTCACTTCCAGAATTAGTTGAGTGTTTAAACACAGAGAATTTTCAGGACATATGGATTGTTGTTTGTAAAAAAGATCTAGTAATAATTATGATAGGCACACGGTATCTCCTGTTATTAAAGCATTAGTGATTATAAATAAAGAATTAGATTTGTCAATACACATAGGTCAACTTGGTAAGTACAAATTTCCTGTAAAAGTTAATAATGTTATTGTTGTAAATAAAATATTACATGAACTGGTTCTCAGAGTAGAAATGAAAAGCTCCCATGATTTTCCTACAACAATTGGTTTTATTTTTAATCTTTTAAAAAGTATGTTTTCAGATTTAGATGATAAAAAAAATTGTACATTTCTTAATTGACCAGATCAAATTTTTATCCTGTAACAAGTTTTCTTTTAAATATTCTTCTGAAATGATTGGGTTTTTTTTGTATATTACAATCCATATCTCCTCATGCCTATAAATTTTTAAGAAATTTAGGATATCTCAATATTCCCCATCCTAGAACTTTGCGCTTACTTTGTTCATCTTTAAAAACTAATCCTCAAACAGAACAATCAAATGAAAACTTTCTAGCATACATGAAAAAAAAGTAAACATCCTAAACTCTGTTGACAAAACTGTCATACTGATGCTTGACAAAACCTATTTAAAACTATATTTAGATTTTAAAGGGGGTAATATTCTTCGGATGGCATATAACAGTGAACAACCTGCTACTTCAGCATATGTGTTCATGATTCAAAGTCTTCTTTCTCCTCTTAAAGATGTAGCTCATGTAATTCCAGTGAAAAAAATCGATGGAGAAAAATTGTTTGCTGTTGTTAAAAAAACTATCATAGAACTTGATGATATAGGATTCAAAGTTATAGGTGTAGTTTCTGACAATAATTCTATAAATCGAAAAGCAATGTCCAACTTTTCTGTTCCTCCCAAATTGAGCATTGTATATCCACATCCTTCTGATCCTTCCAATCCTATATTTTTTGTTATTGATTCAGTACACATTTTTTAATGTATTTGTAACAATTGGATTAATCAAAAAAATGCATGCCAATGTTTTTATTTTCCAGATTTCGAAGATCATAAAAAGTTTCCTTTATTAGAAGCAAATTTTTCTACACTTAAACGACTATACGACATAGAAAGTAATAATTTAGTAAAGTTTGCTTATGGTTTAACTTTGAAGGCTTTATGTCCTACAAATCTTGAAAAACAAAATGTGAAACTTGTGCTTAAGATATTTAATAACTTTGTTATTCAGGGGCTTTAACTATTAGAAGAGCAACATAAACTAATTATTTATGAAACATCAATTTTTATTTCTTTAATTTGTACATGGTGGAAAATTGTTAATGTTAAAACACCTTTAAAGGGACAACACTTGCTTGATACTTATCAGCAACCGATTACTTTATCTCCAGACAACAAAGCATGTCAATTCTTGCGTAAAATTTTGTCATGGTTAGACTCGTGGAAGGAAAAAGATTGTACTACTGACACCCTTACTAAAGAAACACATCTTGCTTTTACTCATACCACATATGCTTTACTTGAAATGTCAAAATATTGCATTAAAGAATTAAAATTTCAGTATTTTCTTCCTGGAAAAATTCAAACAGATGCGCTAGAAAGTCGTTTTGGGAAATATAGGACACTTTCAGGTTCTCAATATTTAATATCAATTCGACAGCTTAATGAAGTAGAAGTTAAACGAAGAATGCAAAACTTTTGTCAGATTAACTTAAAAGACAATAATTTGGAAGATTAGTGTAATGAAAATCCTTTAGAGCCATCAGTATCGCATAATTTTAATATTACACTATCTGAAAAAGATTTTCATGATGTTCAGCCATATCTACCTGTCTTAACATATTTAGCTGGTGTTTGCGCTAGAGCAGCACTTAAAAAATTAAAATGCGACTCTTGTTCCAAATCACTTGTTCTTAATAAAACTTTTGAACTAAATTCTAACAATGATTTAATAATTAACTTACACAGAGGAAGTTTATTGTGCCCTTCCTCAGATGTAGTTATAGCGGTATATAACTATATAATAGTTCAGAAACTTCTTTCTAATGATTATGAAAATATGTTCCTTAAACAAAATAATCAACATCAAATTGCCTCAGAAATATCGATTAGCTTAGTAAATTCAAATGAATTTTTTTTATATGATGAACCTTGTAACAATGATGATGCTTCAGAGCTAATTTTAAAGCATATTATCCACACTTCTACAAATACATTATTACATAACTACTGTAGGGAGAAAAATGATATTAAAAAAGTTGAAACAAAGAAAAGAATACATACTTTATTAGCTAAATAAATTGCATTATTTTTATGTATGTAATAAGTTATATGTATTTTTATGTATGCATTGTTTCTCTCTTTCTATATATATTTATTTAGGTATATACCTATGCTTTTATATATGTATGATTTATTTTTAAAATATTTTTAACTTATTTTATGATAACTTGTTATATTGTTATTTGTGGGAAGTTTATTTTATGGTAATTTTTAATGATGTTATTGCAGAGAGTGAATTTTGAATTATTATTGTGCATGATACCAATAAAGTTTTACAATATATTTAATTCACACTTGTAACAATGCATAATTGAATAACTACTTTTGGCAGAAAAGTAACTGACAAACTGCTAAATAAATTGTGTAATCTATTTTTATGTATTTATTTTCATGCATATATCTATAATTATATTGGTATAAATATGTTTCAAAAGTATATTTGAAATTTATTTTATAATTCTTTATGTTGTGATTGTATTTGATACCAATAAAGTTACTGCTTTTAAAATTGTTTGTCTTTTTTTTTCTGTTTTAAAAACTATTTCTAATTTTATTTCCCTTTTTGTAACTATTCTGAATAAAATTAAAAAACTAAATTATAGAGCTAAGAAATAAGCACATTTTTGTAAAAAAATATACAACTACAAAAGATTCTTATGATTTGCTACAATGAATTAAACGTTTATGTTCATCGCAATACGTGTTCGTAGTAAATACATCGATAATCACATACTAGTAATTATTATTTAAATAGGTAAACTAATATTTACTCTTATGTTTTATGTACATGAAATACAATTTAATGAGAAATTAATTTTTTTAAAAATTCCCTGTATGTATGTTAAGTTTAATAACAAAAAGTATTTTTAAAAAAAATGCATCTGAAAAGTTCCATAGGCGATGGATGTCTCCCTACTAGTAGTGACGTCATAAATCAGTGTCATGGCTTTGTATATATCTAGGAGGTGCTGAAACATTCCACCTTTGGTCATGTGATTTCTTTTTAGGGGTGTGTATGTCGCGGACTATTGAATATTGACCAACCCTGTCCAAACACGATTTTCGATGAAAGACGAAAAAAGCCGAAAGAGCGTTACATTCCCGAGCGTGACGCGTTATTCAAGTTCACTTCAGTGAAACGCGTCTACAGAAGTTATCACTTCAAAAACACTGCACACATAATTGGTGCTTAACTTTAGAAAAGAAAAATTTAGACAGCAAACAATCCCATTTTAAATAATATAAATGGAACATTAATTTTAAATATATTTTTTATTAAGATAAAAATAAATGTGATGCATACTTATTAAGTAAAATACAGTTAAAAAATTTTAACTGGTTTCTAAAGTAGTTTTAACATTTTTAATAGTTTTACAATCTGCTTAATAAAAATCTTGCTTTTAAATTAAATTTGCTTTTTTTAATTTAGTTTCTTTTTCACTATCATCACACAAAAATGTATTTAACCAACTAAAATGTATTGATTAATTAAAGCACTTATAAAAAAAGTCTTAACAATATGTAATATATTGATTCATTAAAGCACTAATAAAAAAAGTCTTAACAATATGTTTGGTTCAAAATATTGATCTTTAACACAAAAGATAGGTGTTCATCAAGTAATAATTTAATAAAAAAAAATGATAAACTTTCTTAGTTTTACTCTCCAACACAAAATCAATAAAATGCTAAAGAAAATATTTACATTACTTGAGACAGCAAAATTATATAAAGCCTTCTGATTAAAACCTTGATCTTAACAGAATTTAATTTCTAAAAATTCACAGCTCATACTTCTTTAAAAGAAGTAAAAATAAAACAGTTAAAAATTCTGTAGTATGTGTTGCCTAAACCCTTATTATATGCCGGTATGTCACCTATGTGTTATCCAATGGTCTAGGACATGCTTGTCTAAAGTGCGGCTTAGAAGCCTTTAAAATGCGGCCCAAACACAAATTATGAAAATGTTTAAATTTATACATTTTTATTAAGAAATAAACGTTTGCAATATTTTTAATATATATTTATGACATTTGTTTTGAAATAAAAATTTAAATAAAACAGCTTCTTATTATATTGCACATCAGGGTAATTTATGTGGAGCATGTTTTAAAATAGAAAGTGCATAAGTGTTGTATTAAAAACAAACTTTATAACAGCAAAAGTACATAATCATAGACAACTTCAAGAGTTTCTTAAGGACACTGAACTTGCAAATGTAATTGATAAAACAGAAGTAAGATGGCTCAATAAGGGAGAAATGCTCAAAAGATTTACTCTTTGAGAACTGAAATAAATATATTTATGAAAACAAAAGGAAAACTTGTGGCTGAATTTGAAGACGAATATTGGGTTTTAGATATAGTTTTTTTAGTAGACTTAATAGAACATTTGAATGATTTAAATTTGAGACTTGAAGGAAAAAATCAATCTATTAATATGTTCCAAACAATAACAGCGTTTGAAAGAAAGTTGAAATTTTGGCATACTCAAATAAAAGTGAAAGATTTGACAGGTTTCAGTGCTTTGGTGCACATACACCTGTGAGTTGCACAAAATATGCTGCATTGATTTTTGATTTAATTCAAGAGTTTGAAAGTAGATTTCAAGATTTTCGAAAAATTGAAGAGTATTTCAACATATTTTCTACCCCATTTCCTCTAGAAATAAATTACCATCAAATAGAATTCATTGAACTGTAAAGTGACATTCAACAGAAAGAAAAATTTGGGAATGTTTCTTTACTGGAGTACCTATATTTGGCCTATATACTGGCAGTACCTATATTTGTGAACAACTATTTTCAAGAAGGAAGCATACAAAAAATAATAATAATAGGACAAAGCTCACTGACAAACATCTTGAAAATGCATTTAGAATAGCAACCTCGTCTATTGAGCCCAATACCGATTTGCTTGTTCAACAGAAGCAAATTCATCCATCTCATTAATTTGAATTTTTTCCATCATTATGAAATCCAAACGAAATAAAACGAAACATTTACAAATTTGAAATTTTTTGTACCTATACATATTTAATTTAAGTTTAAAAAAGTATAGTAAAAAGAAGTTAATTTATTTTAACAAAACTACATAGAGTTAATTTTTTAATTCAATTTGTTAAAAAAAATATTGCATGTTGGCCCAGCAATTTTTTTTCTTGCAAAATGAACCTCGAACGATCATAGTTTAGACACCCATGGTCTAGGACTCTATTGCAAAAGAAACCTCTATGCAGAGTGGACAAAGAAATTGAAAAAGATATATATATATAGCCAGTTAAAAATTAATATCTCTTCATATTTTATGTCATAAAGTTATCTGATGTTATATGCCATACAATAAATTGTGTTTTGCTTTGAACTACAGTAAGAATCATTTTTTCATACACTTATCCAATTAGTTAAAAACTAAATATGTGGCAAACTTTGCTATTGCTTACATAAGTGGTGATCAATGTCATAATGCTTAATTTCCCAAAACAACTGAGAAAGTCCAGAAAGAATAACCGAATGATTTTTTTCTTTTTAATTAATTTCGGATATTAAATTTTTGAAAAAAATGAGAGGTTTCAGATTATTTTGCTTTTAATTTAGTCTCAAATAGTCACAAGCTCATCGTCTTACGAGTAAAAAAAGTATTACGTTTTTATTTCAAACAATGCATAGTAATTTAAAAGAATAATTACAATTACCTTCTCATTAGAGAGTTCTTTTACACCAGTTATACTTCGAGCATGAAGCTTGGAAGTGTATTGAGTAAGCAGTTTTGCTTTTGGAACAGAGGTAGTAAAATAAGCACTGTTAAATGGAATATTTAGTATCCTCCTAGGAAAAAAAATCAAATTAGAAACTCAAATTCTTTTGCGGAAAAAAACCGAAATTATATAAACTAAATCATTTAACGTATTTTAAGAAATCTATTACTTTTCATAGTAAAAAAAATGTAACAATTTTAAATGTATATAGAGAAACAAGAGTAATTATAATATTTCTTATCTTTCATTAAAATTTTACTACAGTTGAATAATGGTCAAAAGTGATAGATCTTATAACATCAGGTAAAAGAAAAGACTATGATGATACCCGAGTTCTTTTGTAACTTATTTTTCTAATAACTGAACACCATTTACATAATTAACATTTTCCTTTTGTCTAATTCTCCATATTCTTTAAAGGTTTTGAATTAACTGTTATTCTCTAGAATAAAAATACAATTAGAGTTCCTTACCAATCCCAAAAGGCAGATCCGATAAGTTTTGGGTCAAAACAAAGGCTTTTTCCTTTTGGTTGACGACGAGAAAAGATGTGGATGCACTAATTGTCTTTTTACCAGTCAGCATCTTTTGACGAAATGTGGGTGTAGTGTGCCATCCATATTTCATTTTCAGTTATAGCATAAAAATAATTATTTATTTAAATAGTTCTTTTGAATAAAATAGAACTCTGCTAAGAATCTAAGGGATAGCGTGCCCGCTTTGTAAGCTCAAGGTTGCGGGTTCGATAATTTTCTGGATGCGAAAATCGCAGGCACAAATGTCATATGATTATGTGGGTTGTAAAAGATCCTTTGAGTATCAATATGTCTGGTACTCTCAGAAAAATTAAATCGCGGCAAATAATCAGCATTCGATGAAAGCTTGAATTGAAATAAATTCAAGCATTCAAATTCGGAACCGAGTGCCGCCATGAAATGGCTCTCACATTTGTGGACTTGCCGTGTCAGCAATGGCTAAGATGCCAATATGCAGCCCATTAGGGGGGAAAATTGAATAAAAAAATTCCCACTTAGCAACCCGCTCTTTTCAGAAATAAGAATTTAACTTGACAATGAAAAAATTATGATAATTTGTTTCAGACATTTGAATTTTTATGTTAATTGTATGATGTGGAATAACCTATTTTCTTTATTTGCTATGAAATTTTCAAAAAAAGTAAAAGCTCTCCAAACAAAAATGACTAAAAATATCAATACTAAGCATGCAACACATTGTTGTCCACAAAATTTTTAAAATTTCTTTTATATTCCTCAAATTAAAAAAATGTTTTGAGTTATGTGTTATTGCCGACTAAAAGAATTTAATTGCATCTTATTAAACTTAATAGGTAAAATAACTTTTAAAAAAGTATTCAAGATACTAAAAAATCCAGAGATTTCCTACTACAATAAAAAGTTGGAAATAGTTAATAGAAAAATTAAGACATGAAAATTGTGAAGCTCTTTTATTGAATACTAATTAAGATATCTTTCTTAGAAATAAGTAATAAACGATTACAGCATCTGATTACCAGGTTGAAAAAACAGCTGTTTCCAATTCTAGGATTAAACAACTTTTCTTTAAAACTGTACACTCAGAAATTTTATTCCAGAAATGCAAATAAATTTTTTTTCATTGGTTTTTAGTTGGGAGAGCAATTATTCATTTTCAATTTGATGAATTTTATACAAATTAGTTTAGTTTGCATTGTACCTGTACAAATGTGGTTGGTGAACTGATGAATGTAAATATCAAATTTGTACATAAGTTACAAAGTCCTTGTTTTCCAAAATATTATCACTCATTCAAATACTCAGTTTGGAAATGCAATCAAAACATTAAATTTAAAAAAAAACTCCTTTAAAATATTTTAAAGCTTTTATAAAGATTCGAATTCCGATTACCAAACAGTTTTATAAACATGGTTCTATCATTAGATACTAGATATTTATGACATTTTAGCATTACTATGCATAAACTGAAACTCTGCTAAACATTAAAAAAGCTTTACATTAAGAAAATATTCATGTATGATTCAATTTTTTATTCCTAATTGAATATGTATAATTTTGCTTTGATTTAATAGATAAAATTATATCCAGGAGTAAGCAAAAGAATTCAACAAATATTTTAAATTTATATTCTTTGTTCATAAATCTTTTTTTTCCCTAATGGGGCTGAGCATTTGTATTTTAACCTTTGCAGACCTAGAACATTCCCCAGAAGCTGGTATCACTTTTTAGAGCAGCACCATATAGGCGATACCAATTACTGCAAGTAATTTTGAGATGCCCAGTTTTCTCTCCAGAGGGAGGCACCTGAGCTCTTGACGATGTGAATCAGTACCAGGATTTAATTTTGCCAAGAGCACCCAAGCCAAACAGACACTCTAGGGATCTTTTACATGCCATATAATCATATCGATTTTCTGCACCATGAAAATCCACCGACTTAGGCCGGGGTCGAATCCGCAACCTTAGGTGCCGAAGGCCAACAACAAACCAACCACGCCACCCAGCCGGCTGTTCATAAACATGTATATTAACATTCATGAAAATATTTACTGAGCAAAAAAGGTTGCATTCTAGCTTCCAATTGATCTTTTCTTTGTAAGTTCAGCAATATTTAAAATAAGTATATAGTTGTTTGGTTAATATTTGGGGGACAAATTTTATAAAATACAAATTAACAATTTGTATCCAGATTTTACATGAAAACACATCACTAAACATATATTACACCCAGTGATATATTTGTGAATTTCTATCAATATTGGATGTAACACATGCATGGTAGAGAAACAACTTATTTAGAATTTTCATATTTAATATCTTAACAGATTAAAATTCAAAAATTTATATTTGTTTAAACAAACAAAAAGAAAGCGAGATCAATTAATCTGAAATACAAAAACAAATCTTACTTATAAAATTTTTCTCCTTCATTTTGAATAAGTTCTTCTATGAATGAAGTATCTACTTGAAGCTCTGAATCTATATATTTGGTTGGCAATTGTTGTGATGATTCTGTGGGGAAAAAAAACCTAAGTGTTTTAAAATAATAAATGATTTTTTCCCCCTTCAGATTTCCAAAATTTCAATGCAACTTTTATGCATATAGAATTTAATCAGTTTTAAGTAGTTTGCAATTATTTCTTCTGTGATATAAGTCTGTAAAATGTTATTAATTACTTGTACAAATTTCACATTATATTTTAAGACATACATAAACAAAAATGACAGAAAAATGTACAGAAGAGAGAAATAAATGCAGTGCAGTTTAATCAAGAACACTGAAAGCCAATACAGTTAATAACTTCTCATTGTGTCTTGTAGAAATCTATACACAAACAAAGCTAAATTAAGCAAAATAAAAAACATGCAAAAAATTCCTATCAAATCTGCAATGTAGCTCTGCTATGAGAAAGTATTGAACAGAAATTATCTCAAAATTCTCTCTCATTCCTTGCCTTACATGTCAAATGATATACTTTTTCATCCTCATTAACTTTTTAGCCTCTAGATCATTCTACATAAATCCTGATATCTAACCAATGTCGTATAAAACCATAAAATATTTAAAATTGATCCAAACTTTCAACTTAATTTTGCATATTTATTAATTCATTCAACAACTATTATAGGTATAGTTCTTAATCTTCGCTTTAAAATATAATTGAAACCTTCAATTTAATAAGTATATCATTAATTCACATTTATAAATTTAATTTAAATTGACGTAATTATATAAAAAGATCACTAATGTACTTTTTAATTCAATAGTAAAATCATATTGATCACAAAAAAATTTTCTTATAAATTTACAAAGAATGTTGATATTAATAAAAAGAACCCCTAAATAAGAAAAGATTTCAGTCTTTTTATGAAAAGAATGTTCTAAAAATTTAAACAATTTACTAAATCACCTCTAATTTTAGCATTAATAATTTGTATAAAGCGTATAGCTTTTTAAAATTACGTATAAAAATAGTGAAATTAAAGTCAATTATATAAATTTTTTCAGAAAATATTACATAGAGGCAGAATTTGGATCTCCCCTTCCCCTACATACTTATTTTTCAAACATGCCATTACTTAAAATGAGCCACTAATACACTATTCATACTGGTTTTAATGAGCATGAAAACTGTTAAAAGCAATTTATGTAAGCAAGCAACTGCACATTAAAGAAAAAAAATTTTATGGTTCTCATTTTATGGCCTAATAAAATAATTAAGCAACATTTCAGTGAATTTTACACTTAAGCTGAAATATATTAATATATTTATCAGCATTTATATATTGCTGCCAATGAATTAGAATAATTTGAATTTTATCTTAAATAAACTAATGTTTATATTTCTATTAAAATGACTATCACAGTTACATATTATGGCAACTTTCAGTAACAGTCAGATTACCAAGAAAATACACTTAAGTTTTCATTCACTTCTCCATTTCTTATAACTTTTAGCCTATAGTCGCAGAAAACCTCCATTAGTTATATACTACATGTTACCTTTAAAACTTTTCTAGATGCTTAGATATGTGTTTCTCAATCTGTGCGCTATATTACCAAATGTACTTCAAGGATTTATGACAAATAATAAAAGTTGTTTGAGTTTTGCAACTTGAAAAAAGTATACATAATCACCTCAATAGTTGCTAAGAGAAAAATCCTTTTAGATTCAGTTTTGCAGCATTTTTTTTTTCATATCATTCTTTCCCATATGTCTTCGTTGATTGAAATTAGCTTCAAACTTCACTTAGAAGTTATTTTCCTTAGCTCCATATGAATGGTTAACCAATCCATTCGTAATTTTCAAGCATTAAATTTCGAAACAGAAAAAAAAGATCATTGATTTATAATAAGAAAAGTTTACTGTTCAACATTTTTTGGAAAAAAAAAATTGGATGCATTTTGGCTTTGTCAAAAATTTGCAAGCTGCACTCAACTTGATAGCTGTTCAAATTTTCTGCCATTTGTATTGTCATGGTACCGTGAATTTGGATTTTGAGCCTTGATAGAAAATAAGTTGTCAAAAAGCAAGTAAAAGACTTTTAAAAGCTGATGAAAGGGATCTTGTCTGACGAATTTGGAATCTCTTGATTTGATTTGTTCAAGAAAATATGGTCACAGCTTTCTCATTGAATACATTTTATAAATATATATTTTTTGTATCAAACATTTTTTACTTTTTTTACATTTAGGTGTGCCACCACATATTTTTAGTGTGCCGTCAACCAAAAAAGGTTGAGAAAACACTGATCTTAATAGATGTGTTTCGAAAAAATGATAATAATGACATGACATTTATTATAATTTTTTTAAGACAAAAAAGCTATTTATAAACATTTACTTCTGTTGCTCCCTTTTTATTCTACAATGTATTGTTTAGGAAGTTATGAATATTAAAGTATTTTTTAAAACTAGTGTTATCTTATTCTAGTTGAAAAAGAAAACTTACTTTTTACAAATGAAAGATCAGCACCAGTACTGCTTATAGATTGTTTCCTTTGTAGAGTATGAGTTTGAGAAGAAGAATTTACAACAGAACACTGGATTTGTAACATTTCAAGATTTGCATAAATGGTTTCAACTAGCTCTTTGCCTTTTTCTACCTTTTCATACATATCAGTTTCAGATGCGAAACAACTATGGAAAGACAAAAGAAAGTTTTACAGGAAATTTTTCATCATTCAATATAGGTACCTTTACTAAAATACAGGCAATTAATAAAGCTATTTAATTTTTTACACTTTAAAAGGAAGAAAACAAAAGGATTAAAAGGAAACAAATGACCACTCACAGAGCACAACTGTTTATAAGAATATATACATATATATTTTCGAAGTTTTCAAAAACAAATATTTACAAGGGGTGATCAAATGAAAAGGTACGAAACGACACGGTGGGTACAGATATAGACTTTATTCAAAATATACACCATAAGCCTGAGCACAACGATCCCACTGATGAACAAGCTTTTTCTGTGCTCGAGTAATTCTGTGCTCGCATCATTTGGACGCCGCTTTTTATAAGAGCCTTTGCTCTCCTCCTGCGCATGCGAGCACCCGCGCATGATCCGATCCCAGTCAGAGTCTCCAATGGCATCCCGAGATGTCTCGCTACATTCTCCCTTGGCGGAATATGCAAATATTTAACTGTTTCATTTTTATGTCGTTTTGTACCTTTTCATTTGATCACCCCTTGTAGATTACTCATGTACACATGAAAGTGAGTCTTATCTAATTAATATACTTTGTGTAGAGAGCCTGGAACTAGTTCAAAAGACAATGTTATGAGAGTGCAAATTGTTAATTTAAATTTCTATCTGGAGCAATATTACTCAAACAGTTTATCTTAGCATTGTAATTGATTTATGACTAAGTATCAAATATTATAATGGCCTTACCTGATTTTATCAAACATATTATATCTAAGCAACTAATAGAAACATTGAAGAGTAGCTCAGAATTACTGATATTTTCAAAAAGCCTGATTATTTTTTTTATTGAAAATTACAAATTCCTTCACATTGTTTTATGTGATAATATTAAAGATTTAAAATGTTCATACTAAAAGAAACTACTCATATGTAGGAATACATTTGTTTATTACAGCAAATATCCATGAGTAAAAATTAAAAATTAAGTAGAAAAATTCATTTTACATTATTTGAAATTCTTATTAATAAAACAAAATGAAGAAATGTTCATGCTAGAAATGAAAAAATTAAACCAGCACATAAAGAGTTGAGTTTACAATACAATGCAATTTTACACAGTGAATGCGTAAATTACACAGTGAAAATTGAGTTTTATTTCAAATATTTAGAACATTGTTTTAAAAGAGTCTTCCAGTGACTTAGTAAAACTGGTGTAATTTATTGAAACAATTTATATCAGTTTTTTTTGTACGTACATAAAAACAAAAGTGCATAAAGAACATTCATAGTCAGAATGAAGCTATAGTGATAATTTTATATGTGTTAACAGAAGTTATAAAAATCAAACATTGATACATAAAATAAAGGTAAAAACTTTTAAACGTTTTCAATCAATGAATTTATGTAGACAGTAGAGTTCAAAATATTGAAATATTAACTTTCAAATATTTAGCTTAGTAAGTTACACAGAAAAAAATATATTTAAGGTAAGAGAGAGATTTAATAATATTTTAGAAGATAAATTAATAAATACTTCACAAGTATTTAAGCACATATTTTCCTTGCCATAGGAACATAAAGTTAAAAAAGAAATTAACACAACCAGAAATTTAGACATCATTAAAACTTTTGCTAAATTTTAATTAGAATGCTAAATTTCCAAAATTATTTAAATAAGTATAATTGCTTACGGAGGAGCAGGAAGAGGTTCATCAGATGGTAATAT
This sequence comes from Trichonephila clavata, assembly GCA_019973975.1. Taxonomy (NCBI): domain Eukaryota; kingdom Metazoa; phylum Arthropoda; class Arachnida; order Araneae; family Nephilidae; genus Trichonephila; species Trichonephila clavata. The sequence goes on along the minus strand of BMAO01008941.1, from coordinate 196,858 downwards.
CTCTGTTTCAGTTTCTTGTGGTGGTGGTGGTAAAGGTGGAGAAACATTGGGTGAATAAAATGATATTGAATCAGAATTTCTATTTTTATCTATTTCTTTCAACTCCTCATCCTAAAAATTTCATCAAAAAGGATCAAAATACTATATTTCTGTCAAATATTAAATCAAAACCAATATTGCAGTTACTGATATATTTCCTCAGAAAATAAAACCTAACCATCGATTTACTGAATGATGTTGCAATTTACAACAAAAAGAGAAAAAAATGTGATACTACTAAAAGTTTGTCTAATGAGCGACTAAAATGTAAGAGAAGTTTTAATAAGACATAAAATATTACAGAATATAGTTTTCACAGAAACCAAAATATCTCTACTAAACTTGCAGTCTATTTCAACATAGTCAGTTTCTATATTTAAGAAATACACAAAATAGCAATAAACGTTCAGCAGTATTGAAATTCATACAATAGTAATTAAATTCTCATAAATATAGTAATAGTTCAACATTTTACAAATTTATATATATAAGTATATTCCTTACAAATCCAATTTATATTTTGAACTGCATGACTTTTAACATATGATTAAAATATTCACATAATCAACAAAAAGGGTTGCATTGGATAAAATATATCCAATGCAAACAGTACACAATTATGAATATTTTTATTATCTTTTAAAAGCGATCAAAAACAATTTATGAAAACATAAATAAAAATAACTTTCTCTGCATTTTGAACAACATACACTCATGTCCATAAATTAAGGATAATGAAGTTCAGGCAAAGAAAGAGACAGAAGCAAAACAAATTTGACTTATTTGTAAAGTCTATTTATTAAACAAAAGGTAAAGAGCAAAAAAGATGCTATATGTTTGACATAATTAATAAAAATTGCGATTTTTACTCCCTGGAGTAAATTTCAAAAAAGAAACTATTTACAAAAAACAGTATAACATGGTTAGTATGATACGGAGTATGTCTCCCGGATGATGCAATACAGGCCTTACAACGCCTACGCATGCTGAGTATCAAATTATCAATCTGTTCTTGGGGAATATTACAACACTCATCAAGCAATGCCCTCCGAAGTTCCGGTAGACAGGTGGGAGGGGGTTGACGGGCTGCAATTTGTCGGCCAAGCATATCCCACACATGCTCTATTGGATTCAAGTCCAGTGAGTATGCTGGCCAATCCATACGGGGGATATCCTCCGATTGAAGGCATTCGTCTACAATGTTTGCACGGTGAGGACAGGCGTTGTCATCCATAAACAGAAATTCAGCACCCATGGCGCACCGAAACAAACGTACATGTTGTTCCAGAATGACATCCCGATAGATGTGGCCTGTCATCGTTACACTTTGAACATGCAGGTCAGTTTTGGAACCAAGAATAATTCCTCCCCAAACGAGCCATCCTGCACCACCATAACGGTGTTGTTCAATGGTGTTCTCTTGGTGGTAACGGGTACCTGGCGCTCTACATATGAAAGTCCGGCGAGAATCAGACTGTAAATTAAACCTGGACTCGTGGGAAAACATCACACAAGACCACTGTTGCGGTGTCCACAATGCATGCTCTCTACTCCAGGTTAATTGCTGGCGACAGTGAGTTGCGGTAAGGGGAACACATCCAACAGGCCTACGAGCATATAGACCAATGTGCCCTAAGCGTCTGTACACGGTCTGCCTTGAAACTGTTGTACCGGTAGCTGAAGAGAGCTGACGAGACAAGTCTGATGCTGTGCTCCATCTGTTTCTTTTGGCAGTAACTGCCAAATACCGGTCCTCATTCGGCGTTGTAACTCGGGGGCGACCTGTGCTATAACATCTACTCACATTACCATCATCTTGGAATCGTTGCCAAAGCCTGGAGACGACACTCTGGGCGATTCCAAGTTCTTCGGATACTTCCAGCTGGGTACGTCCACATTCCAGTCGTCCGATAATTCCACCACGTAAAAAATCATCCAAATGCTTCCTTTGTGCCAAAACTATGCGGTTATTGCACTGTAAGGCTTTTAAAGCGCTTGTGAACAATTTTACTTCTTTGAAACCATTCCTTATATACCTCCCTCTTACACTCTCGTCATTGTGACGTACTATCCGCGCCATCTGGTGGTTTCCTGTAATTTGCATATTCTTCTTCAAGATGTGTGTGATAATTCTACAGGTGAAATTTTTATTTTAGAGTTCAATTTCTGCGTGATTCTGAATTATCCTTAATTTATGGACATGAGTGTATATAACATAAATTACAAAAATTTTCAATGTATATAGAAAGTTTTAAATTATTATAATGAACATTGTTTAAGATTGAACTAAAATTTTCAAAAAGAAAAGGAACTAAAAGAAATATTTTTAAAGTTTTCAAACTTTTGTTCCTAATTTAAATAATTAGCCAAATATAGGCAATGCTTTTGAACAAAGTTTTGGTGATTTTTACTTGTGCTTTTGTAATTTTACTCTTAAAAATTAATACAAAATATGTCATGGTTTGCAGTTTAAAATAGAGAATACAAAATTAAATATTCATCTGAAAGCTACATCTATCCATTTGAATGGAATGAACTAACACATAGTTTTATGCCGGAAAAAAAGATAGGAATTCAAGTCATTATTATATATTTGATGAATTTCATATAACAAATGAACATTCTCTTAAGATGTTAAGATTCTCTCTCGTTTATGATGTACTCTTATATTCACACACCCAACTCATTTCAAATGATTCACAAAGCTTGTATGTCAACTGTATAAACTAATATCTAGGATCTTATATCAGTGATTTATTGCAACAAAATACTTTGCTTTTGTATATCTATCTCTAAGCAGCATATTTGGTAACATTATAAGAGTTAAATTTAATAAACTATTACTGGCACATGCATTTTTATCAACTTTTTTTTTTCTGTTTATAACACATATATTTCATTGTGTTTAAGCAATCCGCTCCCTTTCTTAACCCCTTTACTGCCAATTAAATACAACCTCTGACAATAAAGTTTGGTGAATAGTCCTGTAACATTAATGCAAATGAAATATTAACCTTACTGTCCTTTGAAATAGACACCTCTTATTAATATGGACCGCTGAGGTCTGCCATACATGCCCTGGAAACTTTGCAAGAAGTCTTTTGAGATGGAGTTCAAAAGCCTCGCCACGTTTCACTGGATATCAGAAATATCGTCAAAACTCTTTCCTTTATTAGCGAGTTTGAGTCGTGGAAATAGGAAGAAGTCTAGAGGATTGAGATCTGGCTAGAATGGTGAATGTTTAATTTGCACCACTCCCTTTTGGCCAGAAACTGTATGATGATATTGGCAATGTGAGGGCGAGCATTGTCGTGAACAAAAAACCATGAGTCCTGTGCATACTAGGGTCGTACCCTGCGTAGACGTTCCATGGACCAGATCCAAATTTCAATGTATTTTGCAGCATTTATCGGCCGTCTATCATGTTTGTTATTATACATATTGTTTTATTATTATAAAACAATAAACTGCAATTTTTTTAAAATCTAAAGCAAACTGCTCAAACTTTTCTTGGAAAATTTTAATTTATTATTTCACATTAAACATTTTAATAATTAAAAATTTAAGATTTTAGTTTTTCATATTATTCAATTTTATTTTATTTATTGTTTTATACTTCTTATGAACTCTATTTCTTGTGGGAGTGGGCCCAGTAAGAAGGAAATGTTTCGGGACCCAAAGTGGGTTAATCCGCGTTCCTGCTAATCTAACTGAGAGTGACAAATCGCCTTTTTTAAATCATGATTCTTTTTTAAAGTTCCACAAGTGAATTGTAATGCAACAGAAATTATTTTTATGAAATAATAACAATGGTAGACAAGACATGTTCACTTATTTTATTATTAAACAAAGTATGGTGGAAGTCTTCATGAAATTTATATAAATCTAATATTTTTATATATAATGATGCACTTTTGGCCAACTCTGATCACAACATTTATAAGTTAAAATAAATCACCATCTATCACACAAAGGAATTAAATATATCTCAAATATAACTAAAAAAAATTACGATTTCAATTTTTAACTGATCCTTAAATGAAAATAAATAATAAATTTAATACTTCATCCATATATTCTTCAAGATATCTAGGAGAAATGAGCTTCACAACTGCTGCTTCCTTAGAAATCATACAAAGAGAGTTGTTACTAGCATCAACGAACTAAATTGAGGAAATAAGAATATTTTAAACAAGTTATTTGAATCACTTTATGTATTTAAAAACTACAGTTCAATTAAATAAACACCAATATGTTCAAAATTGAAAACTTTGATAATGTATTAGTTGATTTTGAAGCTAAAACATTCTTAAATTAATGAAAATAAATTTTTATTTTGGAAAGTAACAGAATTTTTCCAGCACCTCAAGTTCCTATTTCATAAAATATTGACTTTTGAAAAATAAATTTACAGTACTTTTTACTAGCTATATTTTTGTATGCAGAGAAATATATATTTTTATAAAAATAATTTATACCTTCATATGATAAAAAAAACAGATAAAGAAACACAACAGTTAAAGAAAAACAGCTGAAAAAAGCAATATTTAAAAAATAAATTTCAGAAGAATTTATAATTTTAAATACCCCAAGCATTCATTGAATTTATTAATTCAATCCTAGTACTTTTATGCTTACTTTATAGCAGGAAAAAAATCACTAATGAGATTTTCTCCTTTGCAAATTTCCCATCCTAACAAACAAAAAATCCTATATTTAATGTGATTTTATATTTTTTATAACTTTTAAACTGTGGTTTTTTTCTTAAAACCTAAAACTATGGATTTTATGGACTTATTGGTTCTTTTTTTTAAACTTACAGCATTAAAATAATTGTAGGTACAGTTCATTTGATATGAATTCAAATATTCAAAGTGTGATAAAATAATTCAGACAATGAGGCTTTCTTAGCAAAATGGAGATACTTCCCCACAATACACCAAACACTCTGATACAGATTGAACTTTGTAAAAACCAAAAAGGAAGAAAAGAGGGAGATGGAATGACAAGATAAAAGGTCAAAAATAAATTATTGCAACATCCATGTTTTCCAAAAATAACTCCCATGAGAGAAAGGACAAATTACTGGGGTACCTTGGGTTAGTTAATTCCCTACCTACCTTTATACATACAAACATTACTAAGAAAAGTTATTCATTACAATATGTGAAGATTTATTAGAATACACATTGTTTTTTCAAGGAGAAAGGAAGTCAAAAATTTTCACCTATATATTATAAAACATTTAAAAAATAGCTTTTAATTATTTAGCACATAAAACAGTACTTTAAATTTTTATGTACTAACTAATTATGCCTATACAAATTATACGAAATTGTCAACCTATGTTTTAAAAGAATAAACAACTTTCACATTCACAGCAAATTATCAGAATGACCAAAATAAATGTAAACATTATTTAATATTTCAGATAAATGAGCAAGAACTTTAGTATGGCTTTTAAAATCAGTATTTGAATCTTGGTATAAAAATACATTCGTGATTTCAAGACAATACTACATAAAACATCCAAATTTTTTAACAGTAAAGAAATTTGCAGCACAAAATAAATAAAATAAACATGAGATTTTTTCCTTCAGTTTTCAGTTCAAAAAAGGCTTTTTAAAATACTATATATAGTTCCCATTACGAAAATATTCAATAACAATTATGTTTTCAAATATGAGATTAAAATATATTTGAGCTAAAAAAAATAATAAACTTTCATCAGAATAAATTGCAAATCAGTGGTGTAAATCACAGAAAATAAAACCTATCACCAGAATAAGCTAAATTGCTTCAATTCATTTATTTCAAAAAACTGAATTATAAGTAACTGGAGAGGCGATTTTTAACAAATTTCATCAACTTAAATTTCGTCATGACTGAAATGTACCAATATTTTAGACTAGTTACATTTAATACAATCTTTTTCAAATCTAAAAAAGAAAATTTAGAATTTTAAAAAATATTTTTAATATTAAAATAAAAATGATTTTTCCCCCACATTTCTTAAAGTGATCTGAATAAAAATATAGAAAATGGGTCAAAACCTTATAACAATTATTAACAATTCAATACTTTGCTTTAATGCTTTTATTTGTTAAAACATTTTACAATAGTGTGCATTTTACATTGAAACAGCAAAGTTTAAAGATTATTTAGAGTTTTATTATTAGAATTATATGTAAAGTAAGAATTAGAAATTTAGCTTCATTAAAAATTTAATTCAAACTAACTTCACATGAATTGAAATTACATTTGTACTTTCAGTACTACAGATCAACAAAAGAATTATTCTTAATTACTAATTTTTAAATTAATAATTAATTCACACACAGATATACACAGTCCTTAGTAGACCACAAAATCAAATCTAGGCATCAAATCGGACAAAAGATTAACGTTTTCACCATGGCGTGCAGCGGGGGGGGGGGGGGGGGGCTCAAAGCTTCTAGGGGGCCCAAAGCCTGGCTTACTGCATTATTGTAGATTAAAAAATATCCTATTACTAATAGAATATATTTATTAATTTAATTTTTTTCTGAAGCCCCAATTTTGTTAACTCGTGAATCTGAAATAGCTATTGCCACTAATATATTTAAAAGTGTAATATTATATATTTTAGTCATACGTAGGATATTGTTGGAAATGAAACACTACTGAATTTCTTCATTTAAAAGAGTGGAATGAAAGTTTTAGCTTACCTGTTATAAAGACAGGCAGGGGTTTTGATGATGCGAAGTAATTCATAATAAACTATTGCTTTCAAAATCAATATAAATTCACAGTTTCAGCCTTTAAACAATCACGTTAATCCCTGGTTAACATATTTAATTATGTTTCTTGGATAATATACGTAATGAAATGCAGTGGCCGAAACATGTTTCCTACTGCTCACAGACAAAGACAACACATGCACTACGGAAATTAAAATGCAGTATATCATTCAATTTAATGTAGGTCTGAATGTAATGTAATCTCCAAGTTTTTCACCCACATCCCGAACTACCGAAATATGTGAATTTTCGTACATATGAATGATATGGAAATGATTTAAAAACATACAATCAACTTAAAGTAAACAGTATTAAAGTTTACTTTTGTTAGTACATAATCAGTGAGTTTTTTTAGTCTTTTGGGTTAATCTGCCCAAGCTCCTTTCGTGTCATCTCAATGCCCCCCAAATTTTCTCTGGGTCTTTTACTGCCCCCCTGAAAGCCTCAAATGCCAATAAGGGGGTATTATCTCCCAGGTTGAGAACCTACGGTTAAATTTATAAGTATTCAATCAAATAACACATAATGAGAAGAAAGCATAAAGGAATGTATCAGTTTTTTATTTCTTTTTTCATGAAATCAGTTTTGCATCCTACAAAAAAATCTCCTTAGTAAAAGTTGCAATATTTATACTAGAATATAATAGAACTTTAGGTCAAGCTCATCCTGGGATTCAGAAACGAAGAATAAAGTAAGGGATACCTTTTTTCTTTCATAAGAATTTAAAATCTAAAATATTATTTTACAGTGTTCGTGTCTTTCTTAGTGTTCGTTTTTATTTAAGTTACCAGGTTATCTGTTGTTAGATTTCCCATTTTAATAAATATTGCAAGTACTCTCTAATGTTATACATTATTTACTTCGTTTACTCAGACCCCGGTTGATTTTGAATTCAGTTATAAGTTTAATATTAAATATTTTTATGTGATGTGTAAAGGTACATTATGTTATGGTTTGGCAATCCTTTGTATATATATATATATAAAGAAGAAAAAGTTGTGTTCAACCATAAAAAATCATACAAAAAAAGTAAAATTTAGTAGAAATATAATTTTTTTCTAATAATATTTCATGAATTTGTTTATTGTTATTTAAAAATTGAGCCTGTAAGAATTCATTATTTTTTAATTAAAACTACATAAGATAACTGGAGTTTCGTAGCAAAGTACACAAATCGTAGGCAGAAAAAGTGTGCTTTCACTATTTGAATATTCTTGATTCCTGAAATTTTTATCAACAAGTGTTACAGGTTAACAGAGATTTTTGCATTTAGTTATCAAGTAAAATAGCTTAAGAAAGTTGTGAAGCAATAATTTTAACATTTTTGTGAGATATGGAACAATTCAAGGCCGTGAAAAATAAAATGAAGGAAATAAGTACCAGTGAGCGTAAAATCATTGTGAATTTTTGAAAAAATGGAAAAAGTTGACGGGATATTGCCAGATCCTTTGAATGGCAGTATTCATCTATCCAGCGTGTTAACAATATTTTTAAATCTACATTAGTTTACACATCCAAACCTTGTTCACATGTCGTCCATCTAAACTCACAATAAGAGAAAAACCAAGTATGATATCCTTGGTGAAAAAAAATCCGCTTTTAACTGCAACTCAAATAGAAACAGACATTCACGAGAAGTTTCAACAAAATCATTTGTACGGATACTGAAAGACAAATCGTGAAAAAGGCTGGATACCGTAGTCGACTGGCTTGCAGAAAGTTCTCATATTTCGATGACAAATTGGCTGAAATGGATAGCTTTTGCAAAAAAGCATATTCATAAGCCTCCGGAGTTCTGGAGGACTGTGATATTCTCCGATGAGAGCAAGTTTTGCATCTTTGGCATAAAAGGTCATAAATTGGTATGGAGAAAACTTTGCACAGTGCTTCAAAAACAGCATTTAGTACCAACGGTAAAGCACGGTGGTGTTATGGTGCATGGCAAGCAATGGTGTTGGAAAGTTGGAGTATATCAAATCAATTATGAACAAACATTATTATCTCGATGTCCTAAAAAACAATTTAAAGGAAAATGCCACCAAACTCGGTCTAGGATTGTCGTTTCATTTCCAACATGACAACGATCCTAAGCATACCGATGAGATTATGAAACTTTGGCTCCTGTATAATTTCCCAAATCAACTGCACAGATCTCCACAGTCACCTGGTCTGAATCCTATAGAGCGGGATTTTCTGGAGCGTAGGATTCATCAACAATATATCTAGCAAGGATATGCTGAAAAGAGTTCTTATGGATGAATGAGAGAAGATAAGCTCTGAAGAAACCATTAAACTTGTACATTCAATGCCGAAACAACTTCAGGAAGTTTTCAAAAGACGGGTTATCCAAAGAGGTATTAAATAACTCAATCCTTTTTAAATAATTTTTATAGTTACTACTAAACAGTGAATGTGCAGATTTTTTCTACTTGATTTTTGTTAGTATCGCTACAAACCTGTCTTTATTTTAAAAACTATGTAAGCAAATTGAGTTTACTTTTGTTATCCTCAATACTTGGAATTAACTAAATAAAATATAATATTTTTAAAAAATTTCAAATTCCAGGTTTTAAATTTTGTTGTTGTTTATGTAAGCAGTAGTAGGTGAATGCAGACTTTTTCTAGCACAAGTGTGTATATAAATATATAAATGTCCGGCTTAGGGCCCAAGACCTGACCTCACAGGGGCACCCCAATCATTTTCCATTACGCCACTGGTTTTCACCACACATTAAAGGAACATATAAGCTGTTGTGAATTTTGCTAGAAGCAAAATTCATAACAAAATGAACATTACATTACTCCTAGCTAAGAATATAGTCCCAAGATAAACAACAAACATCCAATTTACAAAGCCATGTTGTATTCATCATGAATTATGCTATATGAAGCACTGAGGTCAAATAAAAAACCAAAAACACTGCAAAGAGATATTCTACATGTAGAATCTCTTTGCAGTGTTTTTGATTTTTTAAGCCATAAATTTAATACAATTGATAAAGATTATCAATAACAAGTATCAATTTAAGATTTCAACCTTTAGAGGAATATATTAAGATATCTGAATTGGATTAATCAAAATGATGCACATTTTTTTTGCTTTGAGTCTTAAAATCCCACAATTAAACATATCTAAATTATAGCCATGAAAATCCTGAACAAATAAGCCTTCATGCTCTTACTGAAGTTACACTATTTACTAGCCTTTAGTGCCTTTACCAATGGTAGCATCTACATTTTTTAAAACCCTGAGATAACATTAATTTTTGTTTTACCAAGTAATTTCCCGAGAAAAAAAAACCAAGTACATCATTTTAAAATAAAAGACACACATTCATACACACACACATATATACACTGCTTGCCATTGAAATTGCAATATCATGAAGGAGGGATAATACTCATGCAAATTTTTACATGAAATATGCTGGAATATATGCAAATCTTCATCATTTATGCACAATCAAACAATACAAAGTGAGTAATAACATCGCAAACTCTGTATAAAAGGAAAGTTTCACAGTGCGTTCCTAATTTAGAAATCACATTTGAATGCTGTTAGTGAAAAGTTCAAGTTCTGCCTTGTGCAAGGAGAAATAGCTACTAGCATGTGTTTGAATTTGATAGTAGCAGGATTATGGGCAATTGAGAGTGTGGTTCAGTATTCTGCGATATTGCTACTTGCACTGGTTGGAATTCAATGACTGTCATGTGAATTTGGAATTGATGGATTCAAGAGGGTTATACTGAACACCACGCAAGATAGCAACATTTTTATTGCTTTCCTTTCTGGTGATGAAATTTTAACGGCCAACAGTATATGTATACTAATACTTTCTACTAATACATAACTTTTAATATTAGTGAAAAGCAATAAAAACCCGATTTGGGTTATGGATAAAAATACAAATTTAAGTGTTTTATAGAAATTAAAAATAAAAGTAACAGATAATAACTTAGTCAAAGGTAATTTAAATTATTACAATTATTAAAACTTAAAAAATTACTTCAGTGATGCTAAAACTTAGAGTATTTAAAATTTTACTTTTCTGGAAATCAAGCTATTGAATTAGTAGTTCTCAAAGAAATTTTGTTAAGATATATTGATTTAACCTATCTAGTATACAGAATCTAATCAGAAAATTGATTTTCACATGCTATAAAAGAGAAACATGAATATCATGGTCATTAAGATCAACCCTTTTGGATTCAATTATAATCTTTACAAATATAAGTAATATATTTATAAGAGGTTGTTATTCTTGATTATATCTGCCAAGAATGATCTTCATATAAGAAATGCTTAAAATATCTTTTGGCTTTGCAACAGATGTTAAATTTTTAATGAATTTTGAAAATATATTAGAAAATAATGGGAACAGCTGCTAGCTAATAGGTATTTTTAACATCATTGAACACATCTTTCCTAATCTTACATTACTGATAGAGTTCATTTCATGTTATCAATATACATATATATATATAGAGAGAGTATAATAAAATTAAATAAAATAAAACAAAATTATACAAACCACAAAGATAAAAGAAACCAGATTCTAAGAAACATAACTAGAAAATAAATTGTGGAAATGAATATTGTACTAGATTTGAATAAAAATATGCATAACAGGAAACAGAGGTAGAACTTTTAAAATGGAAAAAACCAAAATTCTTTTGAGTTCTTATATATATATATATATATGAATTCAAAAGAATCTTCTGAATGAGATAATAATTTTAGTAATGACTTTTTAAAAGCAGAAAAAAAAGTTAAGTATAATTAAAAATTATAATGCACAGTAAGAATACATAGTAAAGTTTGTGCCTTACCACATCTTTTTCCTCAAGATAAGATGCCTTATTCATACATGTCAATGTGCTTCTGTTTAAAGATGACGATTTATGACAGAAAGAATATAAAGTGTCATTTGATGCTTCTGTTACTTGTGAATTATAAGAAAAGTGGTTTAATTGACCACACATTGCTGTATTTTGATAAATATCAGAGCTTCTGATGGTTTGATATGACAAACTTTGGGATTTATTCATATTAGACTTTTCACTATCAAAGCAATTTGAAATATGGCACAGAGTTGACGTTGAGTTTTGCACTTTATCTTCAGTTTGTACATCAGATATTTCTGGAATAAAGCAGTTTAATGATGTTTCAGTTTTGTTTTCAGATTGGATAGTTGGCGACTGAAACACAACATAATTATCACAGGGTTTTAAAGGCAATGATTCATTTTTGTACTTTGAAATTTTACTATTAAATATTTCTTTTCCAGGATAAGATATAGAATTTACTACTAAAGTATCAATATTTTGTTTGGTATTTATTTTATCACAGCAAGTTTGTTCCCCATATGTTACAGTAGAATTTGAAACAAATTTAACATTTTCATAATCATTCATAGAATCTTTAAATGGCTGGCTAAATGGATATGTAATATCCTTTTCTGGAGGTGAATGTATTGTACAGTTTATGTACTTATTATAGCATTTAGGATACTTACAACAGTCAGACTGAGATAGAGCTTTCTTAGTTTGTACAGTTGTTGAATGTTCATCAAAATTATTTGCAACAGAATCACACATTTTATCTTCTGAAATTGGCAGGAATGGTACATGTTGTTGGTAGGAAATTTCGTAAGGATTTGTTCGCCCATATTTTGATTTGGAAACACTATTTGTATTTTGATCCCTACTATATTGATGAATTTCATTCAATGCCTCAGAATAATTTTTTCTACCATTATTATACAAAATTCTAGACTTCCTTTCTAATTCATTCATTAAAGTTTTACCTAAACATGTATTTGGAGTTCTTAAATCTTTTTTGTAAGAGGTAGATATTTCAGACTGCACTTTGAAATCATTGGTATACATCTGTTCTGAATTTGCCATGAAACTCTTGTCATTTAAGACACACTTTTTTCCTTGGGGCAAATATTTTCTATCACACCTTAGTTTTTCATCTTGAAATGTAAAATCTTTCAGATTTTCATACAGAGCTAAAGTTGGAGAATTATTGTATGTAACAGAGCTTGAATTATAAGACATTTGATTCAATGGTTGATTTGTAGGATCTTTCAAACAAACATTGTTGGTCCTATAAAAATTCATCAGTTTATTATAAATAAAACAAAGAATAGTATGAATTAAATAGTAACAATTGTAAATTATTAAAGGATACTCATATCTGCATTTCTATATTAAATAATAATTTTTTTCTTTATGGAGATTACATATATTAAACAGAATCAAATCATGAACCTTAACACACAACAAAAACAGTATTTTTCAAAGTACTGCAGTGCATATAAGGAATAATTTTTAAAGTAAAGATCAAAAATCAAATTGATCAATTTTAAATTTAATTATTTTTTTTATTTGTTAAAAGTAGTTTTTTAAGAACATTAATTAGTTCTTTTTCCGGCCCCAAGAATTGTGGTATGTTTTTCTAATTATATTGCTTCTAAATTTTTTTTATCTGCATGAAAACTTGTAATTAAAGTAAAATTTGTTCTGTTATTCAGAAGAAAAAAATCATACGTTAAAACTTTTTTTTTAAAGAAAACATTTGATGAAATACCCATGTAAAAAAATCTGTTAGATTTTCATTAACATAAAAAAAACATGAATAAAACATAATAGACAGGAAACAGTACTGACCAAGCTCCTATCGAAAGCTTGAGGCACCGTCTGAAAACCCTTGCCCGAATGAGGTACCCATGAGAAAAAAAAGAACTAATTGAGGATATAATTGTTTCCTGGCATCCCTTAATAACAATGAAACATAGATGTGAAGCTGTAATAAGAAATAAAGGCTACCCCACTAAGCACTGATAACTCACTGCTATCATCAATATCTAATGTATATCGATAGTATTTGCAGCATAACTTTTTTTGCTTTGCAAATATTTGAATTTTGTTTTTTTGTGTTGAATTTAATATTAAATAGTCTTTAAAATAATATAAAAGACTTGTCATTTTGTGCAATTTAACATTTTCTATAAGCCTACAAACTTAAAAAACATAACTTTAAAAAGTGTCCACAATTTTGGCCACCACTGTATAACTCAACTTTCAGATGACAAATATTATAAGAAAATACTTAATATTCTTGCAAAATTCTTGAATTTTAAGCAATGATAAAGATAATCATAAAATACTGGGGAAGAAACAACTATTACACTACAAATATATAAAACAATCAATAATTCTGTTAGTTTTATTGCAGATTCATGTTAAATATTTAAAAATATATGTCATACAAGGGCTTATGAAGAATCAGTAGTTAGAGATTACTAAACATCAAATTCTTTCATCAGCAAACTTTCAGCAAAGTGATTTTGATAATAGTGATGAACTAAGAATGGATTTTATAGAGATCGACTTCTGGGGCTTAATGGGGCGTATTGACAACAACAAAAAAAATTCCAGTTTTCAAACTACTAGGGCTATAATAATGAAATTTGGTTTGCATATTTCTTTCGTTGAATTGAAATCCACTAAGAACGGTTCTTTTGGAAATCAACTCTCAATGGGGTTCAGCGCGTATTGATAGTAAAATTTTGTTTTTGGTCAATTAGATTTAGACTTGAAATTTGTCACACATATTTATTTTATGGAGTAGAGATAGACTAAAAATTGTTTTGTGCAAATCCACTAGGTTATTGGATTATGAGTGCAAAATATTCTACTTCAATTTTAGAGATTATTGGAAATTATTGATTAGTAGTTCTGCTCTTTTTATATCAAGAGGCAAGAGTTACAATTATGTTTTACAATACAATCAAATTCTTAATGATGGGAATTACAATCTTCAATAACTTATATATATATAGTATAATAAATTGAAAAATAACAAGACTAAACTATCAACTAACAAAGCCAGAAGATAATAACCAGATTTTAAGACACATAACTATAGAAAATGGTGGAAATATATATTGTACAAGATTTAAATAACCGTACATAAAGCAGGGAAACAGAGTTAGAAATTTAAAATGGAAAAAACCAAAAGAGTCAATGGACTAAAATGGAGACCTATTATGATTTCTAAAGCTGTTGCTGAATTAGGACCAGCAAATTAAGGTGAAGTATACTTTACGGATCCACCTTCCCCGTATATATATATATATACATATATATAAACAGTATATATTTTCCGATATCAATGAAATACCCAGTGAAGTGGGTAGGTAACGGCTAGTAAATATATAAATATTTGAATAATAAAAGAGATATCATATTATATAAGACAAATGGAAAAGGTTCTATTTAGGATGTGAGCAATAAGTATGGTTTTAGGGCACAAGAACCAAAATAGGTTATGTCCTATTAAAAAATTCTATAAAATACAGAAAAAACCAGATTCAGGATAAGAAATTAAAACAATGTGACATCAAAAGACATAATTCATTAAAAATATAAAAATGAATAAGTGTAAAAATAATGATTTACATAGAAAAAATAAGAAATCCCTTGTAAATTATGTAAAACATGAAGGCAAAATTAAATCTGAAACCTCACTTTCAGTTTCTACTTTCAGTCAGTGTCAACATATGAAAATAGCCAGTTTCAATATGCTATTTCTTATAGGATTCCTCCACATCTTGGGTAAATATGATGGATTATAAGGTAAAAAATTATACAATCAAGCTACAGTATGCTTCCTTGAATACAAAGAATTACCTGAAGGTGTATGGAAAGCTGTGAAAGAATCAGCAAGAGTATCCCTTTGAGAAAAAAAAAACTTTATAAAAGACAGCTCTTAAAGCATCTTCATAACCAATTAACAAAGACATGCCTAAAAAACGCACATAGTAAAATTTAGAGAATTTATGGTTAACTATTTCAGAAACAAGACAGTTACATAACCAAACAAGAATATCCCTGGTAAGGTACACAATAGAAGTGAGCTTATTATTGATATGAAACACACAACCATGTTAGCTGCTAGTTTAAACTCCAAGGAAGATAGAACATTAAAAAGCAGAAGCTCATTTGTAATAAAAGTATAACCTTTGAAAACAAAATCCTGTATAATAAGGATCCTTAAATATTTTTAAAAAATAAGTTCAACATTGAATTATTTTTAGACAGAGCAAAAAAGCAAACCTTTTGAGTTTCATTTGAAACTGTAATCCACCAAGAAAAATTTGAATATAATTGTTTTAAGGATATAATTGGTTAAAGTGTAGAACAGTGGGCCCCTTGGCAAAACCAATTTTTTTTTGCGACCTGAATCAATCACCAAGCTACTTTTTTATAAATCTTTAAACAATTTTTTATAAGTATTTTTTTTATTTCTCATTAATATTTCTTTATTTTCCTTGCAAAACTTCACATTGTAACTTCTTGGAACACCTATTGCTAAATTAAGTTGCTTGGCGACCAGAATCAGTCGCCAAAAAATTGACTTTGCCAAGGGGCCCCCTATTCTACACTTTAATCTTACATACGAGTATATACACATTGAAAAGAATGAAATTTAAATTTAAAAAAATATTTTTACTAGTTCTATTCATAGAAAAAGATAGCAAAAATTTTGGTTCAATACAAAAATTCCACATCTGTATTACTTAAACATATAGAATTTTAGCATTAAATGAAGGATTTGTGTGTGTGTGTGAGTATGACCTTTAAAATGTAAAATATAAAAATTCTAAGTCAAAAGTATGATATTAATATGCATATTGAAACCTTTTTACTAATTAAATTTCTAAATCATTGAAAAATTAATTTAAAAAAAGCAATAACATGGTTCATTTCCCTATGATTTCAAATTGATCACATAAAACTTACCTCCATACAACGATAGTTAATGTTCGAAATGCTGAATCAATAAGTTGTAATGCATCTGCCAAAGACAAGCACTGAATATCATTGATTTTTATTATATGATCACCAACTTTAAGCTGTCCTTGTTTGTCAGCTCTTCCACCTTGTTCAATCTGGAATACACAAATATAATGCATTTATAGTCTTTTTGTAATAAATAACATACTAAAACACACATAATGTCTAAAGCAAAAATATTAGGGGTACAGGTGTGATATTGTACTCACTGATCATCATGATTTGGCTTGGTAAGCTTTGACTGGTTTCAATTTAACAATTCTTATGTTTACTGATTACAAAATAAATCTAGACTATTCTTTTAAATAAACATTTTGTGAGTATGTGTTTACTGTCAAGCAGAATCAAGATCATTGATGTTGCCATCACCAGATAGTTCTTTAAAAAACTTACGAAGTTTTTACTTTTAATTTTCTAGAATGTTTTCCGTATTTAGTGTTCAGATAAACAAATTTAAATAGGAAAACTACAACGAAATGAAAGTTTTGATGTTTTCTAATTAATTGAGAGAAGATCCTAAAAGAGTTTAAACTCTGGCAGTTCTTTTTTGAATTTCGCTTTCAATTTTCTGGAATGCCTCCAGTATTGTGTTGGTCAAATTTTTAGGATGTTCCATGAGAAAAACTGCAACAAATGAACATTTTAAGTTTTCTAGGGATAAACCTGCTTTAAGTAAAAATGGTGTACCTAATAAATGATCTGTTTCAATTCATGCTATAATGTTTAAGTATACTTTAACAAATTTGTGTATGAAAATAATTATGATAAAAAGTAGGATAAAACAAAAGTTTTAAAAGTTTTTATGAATCTTTGCAGCTTTTTTCATTACTAAATTTCACAACAAACCAGTGTCGTATTTTCAAACAAAAAATTGTAAAAGTAAATTAACATTATTTAATAGATCTATAGTCTATTCTTCTATAGATCTATCTTTAATAGATCTATGTGTTTCATTAAAAGCATGGCTTTTGGCGTACCACAGGAAATATCTTACAATAAAAACTTTAAACTCATGTGATAACTAATTTCTGAATTCTTCATAGTTCATCAGATTATAATAAAATATTTAAAAAATAAATGACATTATCTATTTCACTAGATACTTATAAGATGAAACAGATTAGATATTTTAAGTACTTTCCATCAACTTCAAAAGAATAAATTTAAAATTAACTTTCCACATTAAAATTTTTTATAAAAAATGATTGCCTAAGTTTGGTCTATTACATATAAAAAAATAAATGTGGATACACTTTTTCTAAAAAAGAAAATATATTAAGTTCCATCACAGCATATAGGCATTTCATTTTTTTATTCTTAAAAATTTAATTTTCTCCTTTACTCAACCTATTTTAAATTGATAGACAGTTTCAATCTTTGATTATTTTTGTGGTTACACATAAAGGAAAAAAAAAAAAAAACTTTAATGCAATTTATGAGTATATTGAGAATCTATGAACTTTTTCTCTTATTGAGATCAAATACCGATCACTAATCAAACAAAGAATCGGAACATAAAAACACACATACTTCATCGACAATCACGACAGACCTGTTTTCAGCCTTTGCTTCTAAATGAAATCCCCAAGGCTGTCCACCTTTAATAACAATTTCAATTTTCCCGACTTTTTCCGTCATTTTTATAAAATATATTTAAAAACTGACAGCAACGTCGTGCATCCGAAAATTTTTATATTCGAGAAATACCTGCAAGCGAAATATACGTGTTTGAAGTCATTTTAATGCAATGCAGGTATGTGTGACAATGACGCGAAAACACATTCCTGTCACTTGTTGGAATTGAATACCAAAACTTTGAATGAAGTTTTAACATTGCCAGATTCACACAAGAAGCTACTAACTTGAAAAAAATGTAATTGTTCATTTCATCACTTGAGTTGATTTTGAGTTGACTTGGGGGATTTAATTTCATTGAAATGGAATACATTATTTATGATTGCACAAAATTGGATAAAAAAAGCACAAAGACACATTTTTTAAATACTATGTTCACAAACATTTAAGAGGACTTTCGTCAGATGTATGAAAGAGTTCTACTAGTACACAGTTTATACTGTGAGAGCTGTGTAAAAACCTTCCGTTCTTCAAAATCTCTATAATTTTCTATACGTTCTTTACTGGAAGCAGCTAGATTTTCTATATCTTTCTTTTAAAAATTAATTTTCTTTATAAAAATAACATAACACGAAGGTTGCGATTTAATCTACAATCACAACAAAAAAGATGTGAGAATCAATAAATAAATTTTAAAACCATTTTATTTACTCACTCCCGAATCATAAGGCAAATATCACTAAAAGAATCTATAGATTGATTTCGAAAAATTTGGGGTAAAAAGACTATTTTCTTAGTAAATCAATCAGCATTGCATATTAGATGAGTGATTACTAGTAATTTGTATCTCATTCCGAAATTTTTACAAAATCAAATATTTTTTTCAAAAATATCATTTGAGATTCGCTTATGGTAACCTAGTCTACAATTTTGGCGACATTTTGTGTGTGTGTGGGGGGGGGAGAATTCATCTCTTAAAATGTTTTAAGCCGCCATTTGATTGCAACCATACTTTTATACTCGTAATTAAAAAAAGAATGCTTGAAAAGTTTATTCCTTGAAGTAATGGATTTGCCCAGTTTTTTTCTTTTCTTGTTTGAAGATTGATGGTTGTCAGCCTAAATTCACTTGCAAACCTAAACAATTCCCCAGAGTATAAATATCTTAAATATTCCCTTTTGCTTTTGCATCTTAAATTTATAATTATTAAAACAACATTTTTAAAAGATGATTTATTTAACTTATATCTTCAATTAGTTTTGTATAATCGACTTTCATGGAACAAAACTTTCGATCAGAGGTCCTCAAACTTTTTGTCTCATACACCCTTTGTCATGTTTTTTGGTTTGGGGTAGACCCCTGCTGAACCAATATTGGATTTTTGCAAATTTATTAACTTGTATGTCTTTTTGACAGCTGGTATACAGCTACTTACTTTAAAAGGCTTAAATTTTTAACTGTATTGAAGTAAAGTGTTTAAAACTTAAGAAACACACGTTGACTAATTAAATTAAAATTTAATTAATACATAAAATAACTGATCAACAAACAAATGCTTTTAATGGGAAAGATGAATAGGGTGCTTCAATAACAAATTTTCAACATTTGGCATCATCCTTGTCAGGTTTAACCTTAAAGCTCTTCGGTTAATAATGTCCAGTCTCTTTCTTTTGCTATTTTGGAGATTGGCAATTACACTGAAACTCCTTCTTACTAGGAAAAGCAATTAAAAATTTTCTCGCAATACTCCACAATTCGGAATAAATAACAAGTATATCTTTTTAAAACCAAAATTTTTGACATCCGTTCCTGAACTTTACTTTAAGAACTCCGTTCGTGTCTATTCCAATCAGTTTCTTTTGTAATATTTTTTTTTCAATGATCATAAGAATTTATTGCCTACTGTGGTAATTACCATATAGCCAAAGCATTCTCAAACCTAGTTTCAAAATCTGAATAAAGAGAATAAGATTGTTCATGTTTTAATAAAATTTATACTGTCACCTTTTAGTTACAATTAGCCTCATTAAATTAAGTAAATAAATATGTTAAATAAGTAAATTCTGGTTTCCTATTTAACATTAGGAAAACAGGAAACCACGATTAAATCTTCTTTTAAAATTAAAATCATGATCTGGTTTAATGAGAGCCGCTATCATAGACCCCCCCATTTAGACCTCATGGACTCCGAAATCATTTTTTTACGCAGACGTGGATTCCTTGTAGTTTTTCACAGACCCCTGGGAATCGATATAGACCGCTTTGAGAATCACTGCCTTAGATATTCATAATTTTATATTTTAAGGTATCCGAACACTTTGAAAATAACCAAATTCAGTCAAGACAGATATTTTTGTTTTTTATTTTAATGAATAGAGCTATCTTTTGACTTTTCGAAACATACTTTGTTTTGTTTCTACACTACCTATAGACCAAGTTACAATCAATTTTATAAAGTTAGAGAAACCGGAAGTGGGTTTTTGATCTACCAGAAGTGGGCATTTAAATTGCTCAAAATCTATCATGGCGAGTCTGATAACTCAAAATATTACGAATGTATTTCTATAAAACTTTTTGAACCTGATATTTACGTTATTTTCTAGAGAATGTACTAAAATATTTCTTATTATATGAATACTTTTTGAGTTATGGCTTGTTATTTAAATAACGGTCTCCTAAAAAATGTAACATTTCTTATAATGTTTACTCAATCAGCTCTAAAATTTTCAAATTTTAATAAAAAATTATAATTTTAGTACATTTTCTAGATAAAGGCACCTAATTTGTTTTCGTAATACTTTTACTAATGTATGTTTATTACTTTTTTCTCTAACTGCTTTCAAGTTTTTCAAAAATATTGCTAAAATTTCCCTTATAATTGTGATTTTTGTAAAATTCAGGTAATTTATTTTAAATTTTGATAGTTAAATATATAGTAATATTTATTGGTATTGAGTCCTAAAAGAGCATTTATAATGTTTCAGTATGCTATTTTGTTAGAAAGTACTCCGAACGTGTTCGGATACCTTAATGCACTTTTATGTCGTATACAACAATTATGTACACTCACACAACGCTTTTTGGCTTACATACGTCTCAGAAATTGTTGGCCTTAAAGCAGCGATTCTCAAATTTTCATCTCGCCCCTTCCCCTCATACGATGGAAATGCATTGAATGCAATAAGAATGCACTTTGACGCTGAAGCTACAAAACGACTTTAATTATAAACCGTACAAATTATCAAGATAAGAATTAATTTTGTTATTAATTACTTTTGAGTAATAGACATTTTTAGTAAGTTACTTTTAAAAGAAAATTTTTTAAAATAATCTTTTTTAATTCCTTTTGTGACTGATCTATACGTGACCTTCTATTAATCTTCTTGGCTATTCTTTGGGCCAGTATTATTCACCAATCTTCTCCTAAAGAATGAAACGCGATATGCAAATTAAGCTTGTTATATATATTCTTAGTTCGCGAGTTATTGAAGTTAGTGAATTAAAAGCGAAGAGAAGAGTAAATGAAAAGTTAGAAAGTTAGAAGTTTAATTAACTATATGACAAAAAAGATTCAAGGCAAAGATTACCTTGTAAAAGATTATAGACAGGAAGATAAAGTTAATTTCAATTGATTAGAAGACTGCCAAAAGTCAGGTACTGTCCACTTCATATTATGTTGATATTTACAGTGTTAAAGTCGCTAAGCGGACATTAAGTTGTGACGGATCTATACGCGGCTCTACTAATTCCTTCATGACTCTTTAAGGAAAATATTTACTTCAACCAACTTTCACCGAGTAAGGAAGCGTGATTATGTAAATGAAATATATTATATAAATTCTGTTTTCGTGAGTTTGTGAATTGGCACGTTGGAGTTGGCAAGTAGGAGATTACATAGAGTCTCGAGTTAGTTGTTAGTGGAATATTGAAAGAGAGTGGAATTAGTTAGAGATCTTGGAGTTGTCCAGGAAAAAGATTACAGAGCGTGGATCCAACGACATTGATCAAGCCAATAGAAATCACCTGCAAGTTTCCAGTGTAGGATCCGATGCATAAAAAATGCAGGTATTGTGAGCTTGTTTAAGTAGAAGTTAGCATATTAGTGTGCGACGTTGTTATATTTGAGCGCATTTAAGTTGTCTTAGGTTCAGTTGAGGGTCTGTAGTGGTATCCCCGTGTTATAGAATCTCACCTCCGCACTCTGCTATATAATCACCTAGTTTAATTAGATTGATATTGTGTCTGATTGATATTTGGAAACAATAAATTAATTAGATTGAAATCATGTCTGTGGATCATTCAGTTTCTCCCACACACCTAGACGGGTTTACAGGTAGACAAGAGGGTTCAAAGTCGAGCAGGAACCGAACGCTATCACAAACATATCTGCTGTGTAAAGTAATATTAGAGAAAGAACCTTAATATAAAGAAGTTATTTGATGTATTCTCCCCAATCGCGACTCTCGTCTCTTCCCTGTGTTGCTTGACTGAATTATTCTATTTATAGTGTCGTTTGTGTTTGAGTCGATTATAGTGATAAATAAAATAATTGGAATTTATCATGTCGAATGATCCTTTAATTCCTTCCACACCTTTAGCTGGGTCCCAGGGTAGAAGGGAATTCGGTTCGTTTCACTTTTATTATATATTTAAATAACTTTTTATTATATTTAAATAATCCCTTTCCTGGGGGGGGGGCACAGCTTGAGAATCACTGCCGTAAAGCTAAAATCAACGCAAAGAATAAATTATTTTGATTCAAACCCATACAAATTCGACCGGATCTGTTTTAATTTCTTGTAAAATGATATAGTTTTTTTGTTTATGAAGCAATTTTATTCCTTTTATTTTCTTTGAAAGCGTTAACATAAAAATAAAAGTACAAAACAAGTAATAATAAGCAAAAATTAAAATAAAATAATCCTCTATATTTAAAAAAAATTAAGAAATCAAATATATGCTTATATGTATGTAATAAAAAGATCAAATAGGACGCTTAAAAACTCTCTTGATCTGATGATGAACATTAACTTAGAGAATCAGTAATCTACAAAATACTGCCATCATCACTTTCCACTCTTGACTGACAATGTTTAAACCACTGGACTTGGTAAACATTGCCTGCCTCATTTTGCTTTCGACTTCCTTTTGTAGTATTTATAATAGATTATGGACGAGTTCACTCCTGGAGACAGTAGCGCTGCATTCTACATCTGTGTCATTTTGAAGAAGGATGTTTATATTCCATACTTGAAATAAGAAAGTCTTCGACAGGTTTTTTTCTATTAGCTGGTGGCAAACAGCATCAAGTGCTCATTCTGTTTCTAACTGGACCAGTTCTTCGTTTGATTGAGATTCTTTTCCAACATCTAGGAAATCAATCAAATCATTTTTTCTCAAATCCTCCAAACCAAGGTTGATTTTTAAGTTGAATATGTGTTGTAGAATTTTAGAAAGAAAATAATTTTAGGCTCATTAGTTTGTATGCATTCTTGCTGTACTTTTTTCCCTTTAAAACATAACTCATTGTGGTTGATGTAAATTCCATTTACGATTTGAATTCGGATAAGAGAGTGTTATCCAAAGCGAGAAATGTCTTGTTGCTCACATTATTGCCTCCCGTTGGTGTGGTAGTTAGGAGAAGGGGGTGCCAGCTCAGGTGTCATCCTCATCACTTGACCATGGTTCAAAATTACGAGATCTGTTGCCAAAAGCCCTCGTGTAGCTGAACAGTGTGACGTTAATATTCACTCACTCACTGATAAGAATCCTGTCTCTTCTGCATTGAAAACTCTTTTCAGGTCAGTATCCACTTCTTTCAATCATTCTTTCACTGACACTAGTTCTCTCTTTCCCATTTAATTTTAAGTTATGGAAGTTGTGCCATATTTTTGAATTTTTCAAACTAATCCCTGTTTTTTTTAAATGTTAAATCTTTCAACATTGTCCTCCTTCTTTATATTTTTGAGAATACTTTGAGCCATTTCTTGGAGAGTCTGTTGTCTCATTGGTATCCATCGTTGTGATTATTTATTGTCTTTACAATCCATACACACACACAGCTAATAATTCCCCCCCCCCTTTTTTTCCCTCGTAATGTTACGTCTTAGGCTAGTTAATTTTGAGGCATTAACAGATAGGGAATTTGTTAATTTCCTTTCTAACGTGAAAAGTTAAAAAGGTACACTTTGCTGATCCATTTGTCTTACAATTTTGTTCAATTTTCTCTTCAGATTTAATACGACATAAAACTTCTAGCTTAGTTTCCAGCGACACATATCTCGGCTTCTCTTTCTATCTTTATTGGTATCAATCTCCAAATTCAATGAACGTTTTAGTAGTATTTTTCTAAAAATGACGTTTATATTCAAAAAAAGGAATGTAGTACTCTTAAATAACGAAAGTGCCATTTGTTTTTTATACATACGTATCAAATTTTCTTACAATTTCACTAATTTACACAAACAGTCAGAATATAAAAGAAATATAAACACGTTTAACTACATTCAAGTGACAGCGTATTAAAATAATGATAATGTTATGTCCAAAGTTCCTCATATTTCAATTTAGCTGAATGTAGTAGAGAAAACAGAGAAGCTGGAATTCTTATGGAGTGAGTACAGCCTTTTTTAGATTTATAACGAAATATTGTAGGCTGTAAATTGAAAATGTGCTGTTGCTTAAAAGGCCGTTGTAGCAAATGCCGCGTAAAGAGTAGCTGTATAGCGAGGTCTCGGGGAACTATAATTTTTCTTATACTTTTTTTAAATAAAATAATTAAAAATCTAAATTTATAGCCTAATTTTCTCGATTTCTAAATTTTTATACCAGTATATATATGAATTGCTTTCTCTGAGTACAACCTCATGTATTCCAAAGTTTATTTCAAAATTGTACAAAAGATTACACTTTCTAACTTATTGTACACTATCAAGAGAGAGATCATTTTCAGAGAAACCAAGAAGCATTAGATCGGCAGTTTTAAAAGTATTCCATTTGTATTATTCCTTTGTGATTAAATTTTGGCTCAATTTCCAAATATTATTAGATTATTAAATGTCCTTGTAAATGATTTGTATGTTATTAGTTTACAGTATTTGTTTTTCCTTGAAAATGAATAAAATTAATTGGTATTAATGTTGATTTACTTTTGAAAGGATAAAATATTAAGGACAGCTAATTTGCATATGTTCTTGAGACCCAAAATTTGAATCTTAATTACTTGTTTGTATTTATGAGGGAATTCTAGGAGAGTTTTCATTAAATGTAAACAGTATTTGTAATATTTGATTTTGAAAGAAAAGAAAAGACTCAGAAAGTCAGTATTATGAATATAAACAAAATGGGATAATATAAAAATAGACGGAGCAATCTCTTTTAGATTTCTCTAGTTATTTATAAGAATAGTCACAATAAATCTAATGGGAAATTTCCTTTTAGAAGCATCAATAACTTGCCACACTTACGTTAGTAATATTTCTAGAAAATATCAAAATGAAATTTGTTTTCGATTATTAATGATAACATGATACATAAGTAAATCTAAATGGACAATTTACTGATAATGGTTTATTAAATCATCAAACATACATATTCAATTTAAAGCTAAATCAAAATGTCCCCTTATTTTGGATTTTTTTACATTGAATTGCAGTTATTTTCTTATTATGTTGCTATTTATTCCAGTTCAATATAAGCGTGTATATTTATGTAATTATACGATAAATAGGCTGTATAGATATGTGTCTATATACATAGTTACTCAGTATGAGAGTACACATACTTTAACATAATATAGCTTAATATGTTCTCAATAAAAATACTTATATCTCAGATATTGTTTTTGTATATATATATATATACCTTTACTCTCATTATTGGGGATTTATTGAACATATTTAGCAGAGTATTCCTTTCATACACGTGAGTAATAATTAATATTTCTGGAATCTACAGTCTAGTGCAAATCAGAAAATTTGTCCTTAAAAAATATTTTTAGGTAATCTTAGGTATCTTTTAATGTATTTTAAACATAAAAAATAGCATAGTATTTTTGGGGATTGGTTACCTTTTTGGAATGGTTGTTTAGATTCATTTATATTTTTTTCATTCACTTTTTAATTGATAATATATCTTACATGTGATAAATGATGATAGATTTTTTCTTTCCTTTATTCTAGAATTTGTATTTGCTTCATTGATTAGTGTAACCGAATCATTGAAATTTTAAAAGGAATTCAAAGTATTACTGAACTTTTTATTAATTTCTTTTTTCTTTCTTTCTGCAATGCTGTTTAATTGCAAGGTGCATTTAAAGGGGCAAATCTTTTCATGTAGGATTTCTCCAATAGATGGCGACTCTACCTTTATTTCAAGAGTATCGCACACTTTCTTCTAGAGTCTGAAACTTTTTTAGCATTAGGATCTTAGAAAATTTATGGTTCCTGTTGGGCATTGTATTTGTACCACGTTCAAGAAACTTTTATTTCATTTTCAAAATGGCTTGTCGCATAGGAAAAATCTAACAGCAATTTTTTTCCACAAATATTGTTTTTCTGATGCACTTCGTCAGATTAAGATTATTAACACACAGCTAGACGTTATCAGGTCTTTTCCTGAAATTTTTCTCCACTCATTTCAACACAACCAACTTCATCTCTTCTTTGAAACAATATAAATTATGATCAACTTGTTTGTTCTACAATTTAAATAAAAAAATTATAAAAATATAATTTTTTATACATAAAAATATTATTCTCAATAAACCTTTTTATTTATGGAAAATTAAAAAAACACCCAACTCTTTTTTTACACGAATTTGAAATAACACCTTTCTTTTTTACACGAATTTTTTGTTCTATCCCGAAAAACACTTGCTCTCTTGTAACGCATTGTGCGTATATTTTTGGTTACATTATTAAAAGTAAGTTCAATCACCTGCTGAGAAGTTCAAGTATGGAATTTGCAACTAAATTTTTGTGATAAAAGAGTTCACATCTAAATCAAAATTTCTCGTTTCGAGAGACATCTAAAGCGAAGCATTCTTTTATAAAAACATTTCAAGCTGTAATTCCAAATAAAGTATGCTGAAACAAAAAGAGCACAATTTTTCTGTGTTCAGAATGGTGCAATGGACTCGAACATATCAAGCGACTGACTTAAATTCAATTTCTTTTTGACCTCATTTTTTTTTTTTTGTCTCTCCAATATAAACTTCGCTATTCTTCCATAGACATCCGTAACCTGGTAGAAATTCTGAAACGTGATTTCATTAATGATTAGAATGTGAAAGAAAATACGAGCTTCTCTCTGCATTAAATCTATATAATATGATCTTATAATTCTTATAAGTTGCCTAAATGTTTGGGGAGAAAGAGTGAAGTACCAGCTATGAAATGCATCATTTAATCATGATTCAAACTTCTGACAACAGCTTTTTGTGTAACTTTATAGTCCGACATTAATTCAACTGAAGCAAAAATAAAAGCAAAACTTAATCCATCTTTCCGAAATCAGACATTCCGAGATATTTTGTCATTGATATCAAATAAGCACGATGAGTTTTTATAAGAATATACTTGAAAAATATTAATATATAACTTAAATATATATATGTAACAGACGTGGCCGTTGAAAGGTATTTCTTTATATGATCGCTATTTTTGATGGTATTGACGATGCCGTTGTGGAATGTATATTTCCTAATAATATTATTTAAAGTGATTGATGTTTTATTTTTGATGGCATTGACGAAGCAGTCCTTTGAAATAGTGAATACAGTTTATTGAACATTAACACATAGCCTTCCAACATAACACGAAGCAGACAAGAAGACACAAACACAAACCAAGCTGCAGCCGATTGCATGACGAAAGAAAAAGACAGAAGAGGGCGGTCTCCAGAAACCTCAGTATTTATAATCAGCTCAAATCACATGATCTGAGTGGGTGGATAGATGTAGTTCAAAATACTCTCGTTAGGCGGCTAGCTAAATTATTACTAAAACGTAGGTCCCCTGAAGAGATGGACCATGGGTAATTAAAAGATATTTAAAAGTATTATATTACTGGAATTATTACATATATATACTTGAATGATATATACTTGATTATATATACTTGAATACGAAAGGAATTTTCTCAATATTTCTTCTCGTAATATGTATAATTTTTAGTACGTATCGATTACAGAGAACATGGATCGGTGATGGTTCTTCCGAATTATCGTCAATACAGTAGAACGTCGTTTATCCGAATCAATTGGGACCGTACACTGTTCGGATATGCGATTGTTTGGATAACCGAAAACCGAATGCGATCCATGCAGTACATGAAACCAGACACTACATGAATATTGAAAATCATCACATGTAGGAAACGGGCTTGAAGAAAAAGCAAAATAGGTGCAAAATGTCTTAATTTCACCTTTATTGTGGAAAATAATCAATTATTTTTCGGTGCACCATTGTATACCTTCGTTTTTCGCTGCAAGGTCTCTGATTCATCTGTTTCATCGTCGACAGGTTCGGATTCTTCTAGCACGGAAGTCACAATCTCGTCATCATTTAGCATTTGAAATCCACAGTCTTCTGTATCGCTCCACTTTTTCCCTTCGCGAAACGGTTCAATATTTCAAGTTTTGTCTCTATGTTCAAGACGTTGCGCTTCCGTTTTGAATTCGAAGCCATTGCAGTTCACAACTCAACAAAGGGCCCGAATACCCTCCCCTTCCACACACACACTTGGAAACAAACTGACCTAATATTCCGCGAAGATGTTTACCAAATCACACAACTGAAATTCCCCAAATGTCCTTCACATTGGGTTTTCCTGTTACTTTTGGCCTCACGTAAAACAATTGTTGAGCATTGCACTGTTCGAAAACGTATTCATATACAGTACATGTAGTTGACAAAAAAAAACTGTTTCGGATATTTGAAGCTTCGGATAATAAACGTTCGGATAAACGACGTCCACGAACATTGACGATATATTCACCATATATATTCTGCGACGGAACAGTATTAGGAGTGTTTTCTGTATGTTATCGTGATTGGCTTATGATCTCAAGAGCCGATAAGTATCGAATTTAGTTAAGTGCACTCTCGGACTACCCTATAAAGAAACAGAAGGTTATAATAAAAACCTAGTAAAAGAAAAACTTCGACTTCCATAAATATTATTTTTACGCTTTCGAACTGATAAAATATTTTGTATAAGGAGAATGGCATACTCTTTCTTATAAATAAATGAAATATAAATGTACTTATTATTATGAATTTAGATATTACAATAGATTGTATTATTTAAGAAGATTCTTACTTCTTAAATCTTATTAAATTAGTGTTTTCGAATTTTCAGTATGTAGTAAACTTGGAAATAAATATTTTTAGAAGTTCATTAAGTATAGCTCTTGATAAGATATACATATATTCATATAATTTTGGAAGCCCTAACGAATTTTGTATCAAACTTCTTACTATCTTTCTGTACAATAATCCCGAATCAAAATTTTAAATAAAAGAATTGAAGCCTATTAATTTTCCAAGAAAAACTAACTACATATTTTTTTAGGAGAAATCGTCAGTGATCATGGTGGCGGACTTCTGGAAGACGATATTAAAATAAACCCATGAATTTGAGAGATTCGATTCTTCACTTACTATTCGTCTTGCGGAAATATAGGGGTTTCTGTGACTGGTAAATGGACGAAATCCTCACATGCTCTAGAACAGGGGTCGGCAACCTTTCAGCTGTGGCGTGCCAAACCAACCTACCAACATGATTCACCGTGCCAAGCAATAGCAAATATTGAAACAATTTGATTCCCACTACAATACATGCAGAATTAGGAAAAATAGAGGCCAAAAATACAAATTTACTTATATGCTAATTATGCATCATTTAAAGATATTTATTGACATAAAAATAAACATAAAATACAACTATTACTTCAATATAAATAAAAATATTAAAACTGTGCACATAAATATGTATATTTTTAGAATTTTTAAGGAAAATTTAAAATATGACTGTTCTTTAATATAAATCAAAAATTAAAATTGTATACATATTATGCATTCTTAAAAATATTTATGAAACTAGAAACAAACAACATAAAGTATAAGTGTTCATGCAGCAAAGTTAAATAAAAAATTAAAATTTTAATGACAACCTTGTCCCTGCAGAGCTCTACTTAATGTCGCAATATCAGGGGTATAGTTCGTTACTTTCAATTTGACACAGGATTCAGAATCTTCAGCAGTTAAACAATTTCTTAGTGGACTCAAATATATTTCATATGAGAAAAACTTTGTTCACATAGATATGTGGAACCCAAAGCGGAAAGAAGGGCACATGCTATTTTTTTCAAACAATTAAATCTTTCTGGCAATGACATCCAGCAATTTAAAATAGCTGTCGATTTACTGCTAGAGTTATCTTCCAAATTTTTCCGTAACTCCTTAAATTTTGTTTTCCATAAATCTGAAGATATTAATTCAATAAGTTCCATTTCGAAATTATCAGTTTCCATCCACTCAAAAATTGACAAATCGAATGGGATTATTAATGGGTCTATCAAATCAGGTTTGATTGGAAAAGAAAATATGGGCATACAAGCTTCAAAGTCTTTGCATCTTTTAGAAAACTCCTCCTTAAGTGCTTCAACGTAAATTTGAAGTTCATCTTTGCCTACGGTTGATGTATTTGCAAGCGCTTTAACATTTGGGGAGTATTTGTAGGTACTAGTATTAATATCACGGGAAAATATATTTAATTTTGTAGCAAAGCCCTTCCAATATTCAAAAAGTTCAAGTACTGTTTGACTTTTTGCTTGCAATCCTAAGTTTAGTTCATTGAGATGTTTAGTTATATCTGTCAGAAACATCAATTTACATAACCATTCCTTGTCGTCTAATTCGGAAAATGTTGTCACTTATCATTAAGAAAAATTTTAAGGGGAGTTGGAAAGGTAAAATTTTTTTTAAAGGTGAATTTCAGGTTATTGCATTTTTTAAATTCCTCAGCTCATTACCTTTTCAAAAATACATCATTTTTATCTCTAGCTTAATTAGAAGTGCTAAAATTTTGTTTTTAAAGAATCGTCTAAACGCGGGTCACCGATTTAAATGGACAGAAAAAAGGTAAACATTGCACTTCCTCTTGGGTCAGCTTGAAGTTTGACGTCATTTTTTAAAATTTCTTTAGGGCATGTTATGAAACGGATGGGATCTCGCCTCCGACGTTTCAAAGCAAAAATGAGGGGGCAAAAATTATCAGATGGCAAAGCATTATGTGGCAAAAATAAATTAACAGAAGCAATTATTGATCAATTGCAAACATATTATGGTCTTGTCATTCGAAGAAATTTATCAAATGTAAAGCGTACGAAACAAGCTATATATGGGCAATATTTCTTCACAAAATATCTACGGATAAAAATCCACAGCATAGATTTTGTCCATTAGGTCTTGACACATGGTGTCAGTGTAAGAAGGCTCAATTGGAAAATAAACTTTATCTCCACAAACATAAACTTCCAGTTGCTGTTGTTGAAGCCATTAGGCTTATTTTTAGGGACTTTTCGGATCCAGAATTATTGAAAAAGTGCTTGCATGGAAACACGCAGAATCCGAATGAAAGTATTAATAATGTTATTTGGTCTCGTGTCCCCAAAAAGACATTTGTGCGCATAGAAACACTTTCCTTTGGTACATATGAGGCTATTTCATCCTTTAATAAAGAAAATGCAACAAAGCTGGATATTTTTTAAAAAAATTAACATAGAGCGAGGATATTATGCGACATGCTGCATGGAACATCTCGACAAAGAGAGCAGTACAAGGGTAAGAAATGCCAATTTACAGAAAACTAAGGAGACTAGAAAAGTAAAAAGACTTAAAAGAATGAAACTAGAAGATCAAAATTTAAAAAATGCAGAAAATTTGGAATATGGAGCTGGATTGTTTTGATAAGGTAACTTTTTGTTATAAAAATGTGTTTTTCTCAAAATGTCACTTTTGAAGGTTCGATGTACCTTTACTCAGAAAGCATATATCTAATGTCAACAAAACTTACATGACACATTCTTTATATATTCTAGTATGTACTAAAATGAGCTTTTAGCAAAATTTTGTATAAATTTTTTTTATAATTTTTTTTCTGTCGAAAAACACTGTTTTCTCACTATACATCAAATAAAAAAAATTTAAAGAAAAACTCATGGAAATTTCAAAAAAAGCTCATTTCAGTATAATATTAGATGTATGCTTAACTTGCAAAAAAAATTTGGGGATTGTATTTCCAACAGATTTTTAAAAAAGGTACATTGAAAAAGCCCTTTTTAACATTATCAGTATAGAGCGTTCCGATACCTCGTAATGTGCTCCATACATGACTCAAACTTATTCAATACATTACCACGACTAAGCCAACGGACATGACTGTACAAGGGAAGATCTTCATATTCACTTTCCATTTCTTCTAAAAGATACTTAAATTGTCTGTGTACTAATGAAGATCGAGACACTATAAAATTAACTATTTTAATAACAGTATTCATTACAGAAATTAAGCGCTGAGACAAAATTTTGGCAACTAAACTTTCCTTATTTATTATGCAATGGAAGTTCAATATTTTATGTCCAATGTGATTTTCAAGAAGTTTGACAAATCCTTTTTCCTTGCCAACTATTGCAGGAGCGCCATCAGTAGTTACACAAAATATTTTATTTATATTAATATGTTTTATTTCAAAATGATTGATAAATGGAAAAAGGCCTTTAGTTGTACCTGCCCTTTAGTTGTACCAGACAGAGCATACTGCATAATTCTTCATAAATTCGATTTTTATCACAATATCGTGCAATTACTGCAAGGCGTGCAACATCTCATTCACGTCTTTACTTTCATCAAGAGCAATGTTAAGTGCAACAGTTTCTTGTAAACCTGAATATTGTTTCGCAGTTTTTTTCTGCCATTTATGTTATTCTTCTTTCAACAGTTCGCGCAGAAGCAGGTATTTCTTGGATTCGTGATAATATTGTTTGCAAGTTAGGTAAATCACTAAACAATATTTCAGCACTTTTTAAAAATGTGTCCTTTATATGTTCGCCATCTGTAAAAGGTTTTCCTTTGGGTGAAAACAATGATCAATGACGAAACTACATTCTGTCGCTTTTGGTTTGACTCCAATTGTTTGACACAAAAATGTAATTTCCTTTTTATATCCAGAAATAGCTCTTTCTAAAACTTCACATTTCTCATCAGAATTTTTAAATGTGGTCTGTTGTTTAGTTTGAAAATGTCTTTGTACACTTGACGTACGACATACGACACTTTCACGACATAGCACACATACAGCGCGATCTTTTTGTTGCATGAATCCAAATTCGTTAGTCCAAGAATCTTGGAAATCGCGAACATCAAGCTTTCTTTTTTTAGTCCCCATTTGATTCAATGTGTAACTATGAACTGGTACAATGATGAAACAAACAATATACAAATTTTCACAATAAAACTAACACAACGTGACAAAATTAAAAGTGACCAAAAAATCACATGTCATGCATCAAACTAAATTTAACTTTCGACTGAATTCATACTCGGTATTCGTATATCGGCGTGACTAATAGAAAGCATAAAAAATGTCTTCTAATATCTATTTCTATTAGCTTAATTCGCTTCAAAAGTAAAACATAAAATAATTATGACTTCTTTGGCATAACACTCAAAAAATTACATTTTCTCTTAATATTTAGATAAAAAGGACCTTTGTTGTGAAATCTGATTCACTTGCCTAATCAACCCACATCATTGTGTGTTTTCTTTTCACCGAATTTATTTCCAATCCAAGTTAAATATGTTGATGGAATAACTATTTTTGTTAAATATATTTCCGATGGAAACGACTGTTAAACAGAATTTTGATTTATACCTAAGACGTTTGTTTTTTCTTTTTCCGTCGATGCCCAAACTTTTGGTGGGTAAAAGACAAACTACTTACTTTTTTATTTACAGAGCCGTGATGAATGATTCTCAATTTTGCAAGTATTACTCAATAATTTTTATTTGTGTTGAATATTTAATGCTAAAAGTAAGTCACATTTAAACCGAAGATGTTTTCTTTTACATAAAGCATACAAACTACAAGCAAGCTGATTCAGCAAAATCGTTTTAGGCAAAAAATCGAAAATGAAAAATAACCTTTATATAAAAATGTACGAGGGGATGAAAGGAGAGACAGAACGATTTATCTTTATACATAGTATATATCTTCTAATTTTGTAGAGTGGTGGCGTGCCACTGGAAATTGCTCCGCGTGCCACATCTGGCACGCGTGCCATAGGTTGCCGACCCCTGCTCTAGAAGTTAGAATAACAGGTCTAGATTAGGTATCTAAATCAAAGTCCTCACAATGACATGAATTGGAAATTTGGAGGGGAGGTGTTAGGTCAGGCGTCGTCCTCGCCACTTGACCTTGGATCAAAATTACGAAGTCTACTACCAATAGCCTCGTGTTGTTCTAGTGCAGTGATACTCAACCTGCGGCCCACCGGCCTTTTCTGAGTGGCCCAGTCATAGCCCATTGCACTAAGAAATACAGTTATTTAAGAACAATGTACTAAAAATTTAGCTGAGAATTCTATCAATAAAGCAATCAAATCTATCAATTTTGCTATCAATTTGTTTTTTTTGTTAGTAGAATGTAAACAAGAGTCTTGGTAATGGATGAAAGGAAATTGAAGCTACCCTATAACTCATTAAAAGATGCATAAAAGTATAGATGTTTTGTGTGTGTTTGATTGAAAGGTTAATATAAAATTAAAGTAAAAGCAAAAAAAAAAAAAAAAAAAAAAAAAAAAAAAATCAGTTTTAGTACACTGGTGTAAGAAATTAAGAGAATTTTCAGACTTGATCGATCAACTCTAGAATTACTAGACCTATTTTAATGAAATTTGATATGTACATATATTGATACAATACAAAACAAATAACCATTCAACAATTGCAATACACACGCATGATCGAGGGTAACACTCACTGTTGAAAGGTATAAAACAGCAGTTGCAGAACAAAAGAAATGGGTTAATAGGGGGTATGGCCCCTTCTTACAGCTATACAGGCCTCGCAACGTGATGTCACAATTGAAATAAGGCAGTTTATGGCAATTGGTCCCACTCGTTCAGCAATGCTGTTTTCATTTCCTGCTGGATGGTTCTCGGAGGGGGGATGCGAGTTGCAATTGCCCTCTCCAGAGCGTCCCAGACATGTTCTATAGGGTTGAGGTCTGGAGGCCTGGCTGACCAATCCATACGGCGAACATCCTCACTCTCTAAAAATTCGTCGACCAGAAAATCTCTATGTGGCCTTACGTTATCGTCCATTAAAATGAACTCGGGGCCACATGCACCCCTGAAAAGACGAACATAGGATTCCAAGACCTCATCCCTATACCTCACACCAGTCACAGAGACTCTTTCAAAGACGTGGAGAGGCGTACGGCCATCTAACATGATGCCTGCCCAGACCATTAAATTTCCTCCAACATAATTGTCGGTTTCTCGGACATTGGAGGGTAGGTAGCGGGTATATTCTCTCCATATGAACGTAAGACGAGAATCGGTGTTTAGGCTGAAACGGGACTCATTGGTGAACAGAACGGTTGCCCATTGATTCATACTCCAATCTCTATGCTGTATGCACCATGCTAAACGGACTCTCCTGTTCGTAGACAAGAGCGGGACGCAAACAGCCCTCTCTCATGAAGTCTTTTTGAAACAGTCACCTTGATACACGGGTTCCTATGGCTGCATACAAATAACGAGAGAGCTGAGAAGCTGTACGCCTCGCTATAATCGACACGCTATAATAATTGTTACGCCTCGCTATAATCGACAAATGGCGATCTTCTCTGTCCGTTGTGGCTCTTGGACGACCTTGCCCAGGCTTTCTCTCGATGGATCCAGTATCCTGGAACTGTTTCCATAAATTACACACGACGCTGGGCGTTAAATTGAACTCTCTACAAATCTGGGCTTGACATTGACCTGCTTCTAGCCTCCCAACAATTCGCCACCTGATTCCATCATCTAAACGTTGGTGGTTACTCATTTTTACTGTTACTATTTGAATTGAACCGATTGCTTCAAAATAACACCAAGAAATTCTTCGAGGTGTGCTGGCAAACGAAATACGTTTTAACTTACACGCGTTCATAAAGCCTGTTTATCTGCTGGATTCGTCTACACACACGTGTACGGTTAAGTATTTGCCGTACAAGATTTGTATTTTTATCCAGAAACACAGTGGTTTTTCATTCAGTTTAGCTCTTTTCATGCAATTCAATAAAATATGCAAATTCTCTTAATTTCTTACACTAGTGTATTTTGATTAATTTTGCTTTGTCCAATGTTTCTTTGGTCTTACAGTGTCCCCCCCCCCCCCGTTATCCTCATGGTGCGGCTCGCGTGAAAAACATGTCATATGTATGGGGCTCGAAGGGAAAAAAGGTTGAGTACCCCTGTTGTAGGGAGCATCTTCAGTAGCGAACCAATAAACATTTAAAGGAGAAACGTATAAATATAACTAGAAAAAGAATGTTTAATTCAATTTTGGAATTTATTTATGAATTTATATACATTTTTATAGTGCTTTCTTGCACAAGAGATTTCAATGAAAATCTAAGATAAAAATTTTGAGTTCTATTAAATTAGTTATGAATGTCTTTGGGAACATTTAACTATGAACTAACTCGAATTGCGAAAACGCGTCCAACATTTCTCTTTCGAAAGGTAGAAGGAGAGATAAAAGTATAGAATCTGCAAACATAGTAGAAACTTTTTTTCCCGCCAAGAATACTGTCCCCTAAGACCAAAAGAAAAAAAAATCGATTCGCTTTGCAAAAAATTCGATACATAAAATTTTTTATCGCTACGCAGAAACTTTTCCTAAGTAAGAATTGCGTAGATTTTGGGAGAAAAAAAATCATTATCGATATAAGGAAATGTTTGACCGTTTTTTTTTCCAGTATTCCTTTTCATGCGATACTCAAAATGACTTTTTGTACTTTTTAATTTTAGTAAATTAACTATGTATTGTTGATAAAGAGAATGAAGATTTTCTCTCCCACTTTAATTTCTCCAATAACCTTTGTGTTGCTTTTAGAGTGTGACGCTAATAAACACTCACTGACTCATCCTATTACATTTCTTACATCCATTACATTACATTACATCCTATTAAATCTCATTTTTTTCTGGTAGGAAATTCAACCAAGCCACCCTAGTTTCAATCCTTATCAGAAAAACTCGAATTTTCTTTAAAAGTAACTATTTCCTGGTATGGAGAGATGGTCTAAAGAACATGTTAATCATTATCTTATATCGTCAACAAAATCATTGTCATATATTGTCAAGATCGAAATTAATTTGTCTTTGGTTGGCTTCGTGTAGAAGTTTGTAGAATGAGATGTCAACTAAAGTGTCGTCCTCATAACTTGATCGGGGTTCAGAATTATGAAGGTTCTAGTTTGTAACTCTAAACCCTTTTGGATTCCCCCTGCTCTTTATAGGAACATTTCATCTTATTTGATTAATTGAATTCTGTCTTTGATAATTAGTGTGCTGAATAAATAGATAAAAAGTATTATGTTAAGTCTTCCTTCACTTCCTCCCACACCTCTAGCCGGGTCCGAAAATAGGTCCAGAGTGTTACATATTTAGTATAAGAAGTATTATTTATTTAGTTTTAAAAAAATGAAATAAAGATCGGAAAACGCAGCTCATTAGGTGTATATAAAAAAATTCCCTCCAGCTTATGGTTAGAAAAGAAAAGTAGATTATAGAAATAAATGACATTTATATTTTTATAACGTAGTAGCTGTTGTCATTTATGTTCTCCTGCCATCATTTTGATAATAATCGAATCCAACTAGAAGGGAGCTTCATTCACTCTTTCGAGTAAAAAAAAAATTCTACAGTTATCCAATTTCTCTACTCTTTACTCTTATCAAAGGTTATTCTCCGAAATGGTTCTCCAAAAGTAGAAAAAGATAGTAGTTCTATACAATACTATATATATATATATATATATATATATATATATATATATATATATTGTATATTGGCGGGAAATATTAGCATGATGGTTTGTTGACGGGTAAGTTTATTTATCTTAACAGTATTTCATATAAATATTTTTAACTACATATTAGTAAGTAGTTTATTAATTTTTCCTATTATAATTATATTTAATAATAGCACAAGTGTATTTTATCTTCTAATAATGA
This sequence comes from Trichonephila clavata, assembly GCA_019973975.1. Taxonomy (NCBI): domain Eukaryota; kingdom Metazoa; phylum Arthropoda; class Arachnida; order Araneae; family Nephilidae; genus Trichonephila; species Trichonephila clavata. Next base: position 158,309 of record BMAO01008941.1, on the reverse strand, counting down.
CATATTTATAGTACTCTTTTCCTATAGCCTAATAGTATAGGCAAGTTACAGGTGAAGGTTGGCTGACCAAAAAACATTGTTTAAACGTGCATTATTGGTTCCTAAGGTCAAAAGTCTGCTATTGTACTTCTGTGGCTAATATTTTTTATTGTTCTGTCTAGTTATACTTAGGATTATAACTATTGTTTTTATTATTATGGATAATATAAATCCATAACCCCGGGCTAGACAAGGTCCTTTCAGTCTTTCATCCCTTCAGTGGGTCAATAAATGAGGAGCACACACGTGCTTGGGAACCTAACACTGAGGGCTTCGCGTCAGACTGACCACCTGAACGGAACATCTGCTCATGCACCTTAGGGACCAAGGTTACGTATACTGAGATGGGCACAGTAGACTTTGGCCCTTATGGGCTGTTGCACCCCTGTGAGTTAAGAATATATATTCATAATAATATATACAGCAGTTATAATCCTTAGTAACAGTGTAATGCATTGATATAACATTGCACAACAATGGTATAACATTACTTAATGTGAACATTGTTTTAAGTTCAATGTTCACATTACATTATTGCACAAATGTTGTTAATTACCCTGTGGCGTCGGCTCATTAGACGGACACTTCCCGACAGTACTTGTCAAGTTTGATGTACGGGGATGTGCAGAATGCCCAGATGGGGCACTGTAATCTTCCAAGAGACCGCATATTCTTCCCTTATGTCGATTCTATAAATGGCTTTGATGCCACACCTTTTCCTTCCCCGACACCCAGATGATTTTAGTCTCAACGATCAATAAAAAGGACAGTCATATATATGAACAGTTTCTTTTGTCTCATCCCTTCGAACATATGGACTGCGGATTATTTGAATGAAAAAGAATGTCGGCCTGCTGTGATAAAGGCATACCCTGGAGGATATTATCAGTGTCAAAGTGACAGGTCGATTGATAGACCCTCCATATGGTGCTCTAGGTACGGCGATGGACTTGATCTCAGTCGGGCCGGCACATTGTCTCAAGGAACCAATGGAGTCGGGACGAAGACGAGGAGCGCCGTGAGCAGATCCTCTACGCTGGCCAATCAGATATGATTGGGGGTGTGAAAGAGGCCACTCAGGAGTTTCGAAGGGTCGGCTAGAAAGTTGACGAGGATCTTAAATCTTCTTGATTATCTTCGGCATCAGATTTTTATCTTTTTCTTTGAAGGTTGGGTGTGGACAGTACCTCAAGGGTCAAGGGAAAAGAACTGCAATGACCTCTTATAGACAAAGTGATAGAGTCTGTGGTGTAACCACTCGATTGAGTGATGCTGGACGATTACAGCGAAAGGGATTGCGGGGACAGCTGCACCAGGGAGACAATCGTATGAAGATCTACGAACATTGTTCTGGTTTTGAACTTTGATCCAGCGAAAGGCTGAGATGATTGGAATAATTAATCTTGTGAATTTAATTTTTTTAAATTAATATATAAATAAAATTCTTTTGGGCTAATAGCTGTGTGTTCCCTCTCTCTACCAAGTAATGGAGTAATTTTAATGGCTTACGATACTACAACCTCCTTATTCAAGAAGAATATATTAGAATGATAAGGAAACTGTGATAATCAGTGGGGTGGGATTTGGGGGTTCACCCACCCAAAAGATTTTTAATTTTTACCAAAGATCTGGGGTAGTCAATTGTCATGACTCGAGAGCCACATTGAGGAAACAGAGGCCACATCTTTTAAAATGACTGCATTCATTATTTAACTTCTATCTCAGAAAGGTGTGAATTGTACCATGCAAAAATCAATAAATATAAGTTAAATAAAATAGTGGCAGTTTTTTATTCAATTTATTTACTGTACTAAATTCATATATATAGCTGCAGACGCATTTAATTTTAGGATCAGTATAATGAGAGACCGATGTACCCTATCCCACTTTCCTATAATTTTTTTGAAATTATATTGAGATTACTTGTTAAAATTCTCCTCACAGCTTGCAAGCGAATGTCAGTCAACCTGAATCTATATTTATTCTTGTTGATCTTCATGCGAGGAAAACTTTGCTCACAAATATATGTCGACCCAAAAATATTTTTGGTTTTCTGACTATTTTGCGGGCCGCTATTTGCTTACCCCTGCTTTAAACAGTAGAACTTCCGTAACTAGGATGTTCTTAAATTAAATCCCAGAGTCAAACATTTCAAGACTTTTCTTCAAATTTTTGGATTCCCTAACATGTATCATCAGAAAGCACGCGTGGTTGTGTGTTTTGCCCGTTTTGATACGACTACTATTCTAACGAACTTTTTCCATATTACTAGCCATGGCATTTTTTTTACTGATCGATTACATCTATTTTTGATCGTTAAGAAGTTTAGGAAAAGGAAGTTAGATACTTTTTTTAGTTGTCATATTCACATAAATGGGGTTTTTTTAAAAAAAATTATATCAATTTTTTCGCAGAATTTTCATATAAATGTTTGAGATTTTTTTAAATTACTTTACATGTACAGCTTTCTTTATAGACTATTTGCTAAAAATCACAATATTTGTCGAACAGCTCGTATATCCCCCAAAGATCATTTACGTACCCCAGAGGTATGCCTAACACAATTTGGAAAAAACTATATATATTTCTGCATTATTATTTAATGTATTGAAAAAGAAGTTTATTTGGTTCAATGCAATGTTTTTAATCCGTGTATTATTTTCAGTATGAGGAGAAATCTCCATCTAAGAATAGGCTCACCTTTATTAGCAAAGGAATTTATGAAACATGACAGTTTAAAAATCTATGCCATATACAACAGCCGTGTTACTACTTCTAATAATAATTCTTGAGTGTTATATTAACGTCACACTATAAAGCGACATGAGGGGTATTGACAATGAACCGCGTAATTTTGAACCTCAATCAAGTGCCGAGGACGACACCTAAATGGGCACACCCCTCTTCAAACTACCTCAACATGCCAACCAACGGGGGCACTTTGAGCCACGATAGATTTAACGTAGACCAGCTCCTCTCAGGGACGTCTTGAGGTATAGACCAACTGGGCCTGGGGTCTCATCCTCGGTAGGGGCTTTGACTTGGCCTCAATAAGATCATGTTCAGAATAATTTAATCGTCAAATGTTATTCCCGGGCTTATTCTCCAAAAAAAAATAATGGGAAATTCGAATATACCAACTGGCATCAGTGACAAGATTGTATTATTATGTCACGTCCATGTCAAGGCCTAGGCATACCCCAATACACCTTCATTACTCATTATTTGAAAGGTGGTAGTCGGTGTGTGCCAGGTTTGTCAGATTGTGAGTCACGCACATTTATCAGTTATGGTTACCGTTTGTACGAGTATTTGGCAACGCGTATATACTATTTTCTGCCTACTTAAAAGGGTTGCAAGTGGGGCCTCTTTTTGCATAGAGGCCCAGGGCCTCAAGAAATCTTAAGACGTCACCGGCCCTTTGAGCTGGCACCACTCTCTCCTGACTATGGCACCACTCAAACGGGAGGGCAATGAGCCTCGACAGATTTAAGGTGCTTCGACCTCCTCCGCACGGCACTAGGCTCGAACTCATGACACGCCAACCATGAGATCATGACCACTAGGCTACCGTGATCAGTTAATAATAATTAGAAACAAACTTAAATAAATAAAACAATCAGATTATTAAGTGATTCTATTTCCTCTGAATTGATCTCAAATCTACAGAGCAATTTCTCAAAAGTGAACCAGGTATGTGACATTCATGAAAATATACGAAAAGAAACAACAAAGAAGGTATTTCAAATAAAACGTTGTTTATACGGATGAATTCGTCATATCTGTCCCATTTTCATTTTTATTACTATTTTCACATTGATTTCCTTTTATTTTCTATTTATAAAAAAGAGCGAATTTCTCTTTAATGTAGAGACTTGATCAATTCTGTTACATTTGTTTAAAAATCTTCTTTTGTCGTTGATTTGCATTTTTTTTATTACCATTATCCTCACCCACGATTGTTGTTTTATCGAGGTTTTACCTTTGTCAGGAAGGTAAACAAATTTAAACAAAAAAGATTTCTTCCGATTCATTACATCTTGGGATTTAAGAATTCATTTCTTTCGTGAGCTACCGATTATGCTTAAAGAAATAAAAGTGAGGATTTTACTCAGTTAATTGAACCTCATGGGTATGATTCAATGACAGTTGACAGGAGATATTCAAAGAATGGATCGGATTCATTTCTTTCTTTAATCAGAAGTTACTTGAGACGAATTTTTATTTTTTCCCTATCGTTTCTGATACGAATCATTACATGATTCTTTTGTTCGGAAATAAACAGATTCTATGTATATATTTTTAAAGAAATATCTTTTTATTCATTTCTATCCACTCTCTTTATTCATTATTGATTATTTCTTTTTAACACGCTTACATTTTCATTGTCAGTGTCATTTTGTGTAATGTCTGAATGTGCATCGGGGCTTTTGCATAAGAATTTTTTAACTTTATATGGAGGTCATGGTAGCATTTGTCTTGGGATGATGATACAAACGAATTTAATTTCTTTATCATGGCAAGAAAGAAAACTTACTGAAATTTTTTTTTGTTCCATGGAACTATCTGCTAATAAGATGAATGCTCTGGACTAGGGGTCGGCAACCTATGGAACATGTACCACATGTGGCACAATTCTCAGTGGCACTCTGCACTACTCTATAAATCTGTCAATAATTGAGTGGTTGGAAGTTGATAAATTTGTAAGGACCTTTTTAAGAAACATCTTCAGAATTCTGGATATTTAAATAATTTCGAAAAATTTTGAAGCGTAACTCTAAAGATAAGTTTAGAGATAAATTTAGTTATTTTGTGAATTATTGAATGATATGCCGGAGAGATTTAATTGTTTGAAGAGAGAAAGTTGTACATGTAATCTGCTTTCCGCTTTTGTTCTACATATCTAAGTTAAAATTCTTTCCTCATATGAAAAATATTTCGAGTTCAAAAAGAAATTGTTTAACAACAGAATGCTTAAAATCTAGTCAAATTGAAAGTGACAAATTATACCCCTTATTTTGCGATATGAAAGTAAAGCGGTGCAAGCCCTAGGTTGGCATTAAAATTTTTATTTAACTATAATGAAGGAAAATACTTATATTTTATGTTGTCTATTTTTTATTTTAATAAATATGTTTTTATATATAAAAATACATAATATATATGTACAATTTAATTTCTTAATTTTTTGTTGAAGAAATATTAAAATTTTACGCTGTTTATTTTTATGTTAAGGAATATCTTTCAATGATGCAAAATTTATATAAAATAAAACTGTAAATCCAAATTATTGATCTCTATTCTCTAACGCTGCATGCATTGTCGCGGGAATCGAATTGTCTCAAAAATGTCTTATTGTGTTGCACACTGAATCCTATTGGTAGATTAGTTTGGCACGCTACAGTTGAAAGGTTGCCTACCCCTGCTCTGGACTCTTTTTTTTTTTGGTAGAGTTTTCTTCTTACGGGTCTTTATAAATGTATTTAAAACATCAAATTCTGTAGAAAACCACAGGAAATTTTGGCTGTATCGAAAAACAACTAAAAATATGATACAGTTTTGAATTCTGGCCTTATTTTTTGACTAACTTCCATTAGTTCAGAGCCTGAGAAACCAATCACTCATAAGACAGGGACAGTCACAGTTGACTCTCGTTTACCTGGTAGTGGATTAACCCCGAAAGAGTGAGTAAATGGGTGTTTAATCCAAAACAATGGTCTTCTAACTCCCGGAATTCTTAAAATGATAAGGAGTTTTGTGGGAATCCCATACCCGTTTAGTGAATGTACTTTAAAATTACGTTTCAAGTAGATCAATATGTAGAGGTATTTTATGTAAAGACAGCTAAGAAAAGTAATGTATTTAATATTGACTTTTTAAAAAATATTATATTAATATAATTTACTCATTCATAACATTAATTTTTGGCAGGCATGACTTACCCGACTGGTACATGTGCATATCTGAGATATACTGCCGAAGTCTAGCACTCACGTATGCAAAGAACCAAGAGCTACTGGAAATTACGTAAAGGAGAGACTGCATGGTGCTGAATTTAGAGCCCCCCCCCCTACCCCCATGGGACTCGGGTTGGAAAACACTGCTTTTTTAAGTTATGCGAATTCAAGGTCATTTCATTAGGTCATATACATACATGGTTCATGGTCATACAAATTCCATTGTGGACGAGAATCTATTTTGCTTTCACATTTGTTACTTTCTTTTCGAATTTTTATTTTGACTCGTAGAACCCCAGGGATCCGTGGAACACAGCTAGAAAACAACTGATCTAAAACAACGCGGAGGGTATTGATGACGACGGACCTCTTAATTGTCATCCGCTGTCAAGTGACGAGACGAGAGTGATTCCTGAATGGCAACCCACTCTCCTAAATTCCAGACCTCGCTAACGTGAGGACTTTGAGTCACGTCAGATTTAACGAACATCGGCCTCTCTTATACGGCGGGTTTTTAGTTGCATAAGAATCGAACGAGTGACTCGACAATACCCATCTGTTCGTGACTATGATCACTAGGCTCCAGTGACCACGGATGAACCGGGATATTGCTACCAAAAACTCAATAATTAAAATAAAAATATCTATTTTTTAATAAATTTGATCAAATTGAAACAAATTTAAGAGTTCGTGTTTGACTACAGTTGCAATTTTTCGTAAAATAAAACTCGTGACATGAGTTTACAGGATAGCATATAAGCTCGCGTAACATGACAGCTGTGTGTTCCCGGTTTATATTCGAGAGATGCTTTGCTTGCGTTGCGAGTATAATGTCAAAGCATAAAAGAATTACCTCCGATTAACTCAAAAAATCAAAACAACTAATAAATTTAAAAAAGCTTAACAATGAAATCGATAATGAAGGAATACCTTGCAGGCAACCAAACCGTAAGCAACATTATTAAGAGCTTCATATACCAGAGAGGAATATACATCACTGTTCTCCAGTGAAATACGATATTAATTTATAAAACTCTTAGCTTGAATAAAATAATGCAAGCAAGCCTCAACTCCAGGGAACAGAATAATAATGAATTGAGAAGTATAAGTTGTACAATTAACTTAATATTCACGATCTAAGAATTAAATCTAAATTCAAATGAAGCCAAAAATCCGCGGTTTTCAAAGCTTACAACTTTTTCATCAAATAAAGATGACTATGTAAAGGTTCCCTCTAATATAATAATAATTAAATGACAAATAGGGCTTTCCCTATTCCGATTATTTTACACAATATCAACAAAAGAGAATAATCCCATCAAAGCATAAATGGATTATAATACACATGTTAAGTGTATAGATCAGGAGCATTAAGACATCTTAGTCCCACAACCCTCTTCTCTAATTAGCCAAGTCTAGGGACCCCTTCTCCTGCAGGCATTTCCCTCTTTCTTTATCAATCTGTACAATTTACATATAAATGCCTATAGTAAAATTTTGAGAGAAACTTCAATAATATATATTGAAAACATTTTTAATATAGTGAATATATTATACAGAGAAATGAATGCCTCTCGCTATGAATAAATTTCTAGTAAAATGTTATTTCTCAGAGTTATATATCCATTAAAGATGTGTCAATATGAAGAAAACTATTGTGCATTTTGAACAATGAGAACTCCAGTACTGTTTCGCAAGGACAAAATATAACCTTGAAATTTATCGAGGAAAATATGTTTAGAAGTTGGAAGATGAATAAGGAAAGATGAAAAGAGATAAAAAGGCTGTAATTGGAGATAACGATATTATTTTTTTTCTTTTTAAAAGCTTACGAACACCCTGAAATCACCAACTCCAAGTGAAAATGGTTCAAAGTTCTGTAGCACTGAAAATGATTTATGTGAACAGAAAAAAAAAAGTCCCATAATTATAAACAAATTGTGGAATTACTTATATTGATGACTTGCGACCTTCAGAAAACTTATGCAACTACAGAAAATTTATAGAAACAATACTACTTTGAAGAAATTACCATCCCATAATCTCAAAGTATTAAAATTAACATAAACAAATTCAGCGAAACTCTATTTAAATACTCAACAGTACTGGTTGGAGAGGTGTTGTACAAAATTGGGTAAGAGCTTAAGGATGCAAGTCGTTAACTAATGAGGTGAAGCCAAATGAAGATATCAATTGGTTGCTCATTGACAGAGTTAGAGGCTCCCAGCCGAAACTGATCTTGTATTGGGTAGTTAGCAGTCAGTCGGGAAGCGCGAGGTCATGACAGTTTGATTGGTATTGCATTCTCTTCAATTAGGCGCTCGAACATCGAATCTTGTCGAGATAGAGGGCTTTACAGATAACGTAATTGGTCTACCATTAGACTGACTTTCGGTTTTCAATCATCAACTCGCAAAAAGAATTTATAAAATAGGTTATATAATAACTAAAAAGAAATCAATATCTTTTTTTAAGGAAGTTACTACAGTTTCTGTGTTCGTACAGGAGTCAATGCAGTTTTCATATCATATAAGAGCTAATAAAGTTTTCATATTATATTGTAGTTTGTACTTGTCTTACATTATACAAGATTTAAAATTTTTATACCATTCTGGAATTAGTATTATTTTTATATTATAAAGAAGTTAATATATAATTGTTACATCATTCGGTAATTAATACACTTGTTATCAATCGTACGTGAGTTAGTACATTTTTTATCATGCGTGTCAAAAAAATTTTTATATCATAAAATGTTAATACATTGTATATTATAAGATAGAACACACACAATTGTCATATCGAACGGAAGTTATTACGGTTTATACACCATAAGTATAACTTTATTTTTATATCATTTTATAGATAAATTTTTTATATCCAAAGTCGGAAGTTAATATAATTTTTATATCATATAAGAATTTTAGATTATTGGGAAATGGTTATCGAACTGTAAAGAAGGAGAAAAAGGTATGTGTGGTGGACGTCATGGCGATCAACAGATAGATATTACACGGGAAAGGTACTTGCTCTCTCACTTCCACACAATACGAAGAAAACGCTTTGAAGTATGGTTATGTTTAACATATAGAAGCCAATCCTCGAAAATGTCTTTGTTGAGCTAAAATCTTTACCATTAGCCCTCCGCATTCTGTGAATCTGCCGCCTCACTAATACATTGTTATTTTATATGAAAATAAAGGCGAGGAAGTTTGTCTTTTTTTTTTTTTAAATCGTTTCTTTCATTTATCTAATATTTTCTGTAAACGATTTTACTCGAAAAAGTATTATCATTAACAACTTTATCCTAAAAACGATTTATTTTCAGCTGATTGATAGACTTTACATGACTTTGCTCTATTGTCACACAACGAAATATTTTTTGGTACAAAAAGTAGCAAAAATATTCAAGATACAATAAAATATTCAGAGAACAATAAAATCCAAAAAAATAGGCACACTCAAGAGTATTTCAAATATTTTATAAATTTAGTAGAGTTTACTTAATAGCCGAATAAAAAATGCCCAAGTCAATTAAGCTATTACATAAATATTATCGAAAAGTTCTTTACGATAAAATTAATGACATTTGAGAGAAGTATTTTCAAAGAAAATTAAATACGTTAATTTAATTTTGGATATAAAAATGCCCTAAATACAAACAGACGAATATTGCATGTTGCTAAAAACTTAAAAAAGACTCAATCAACTAAACTTCAAATGATCTAAGCATTACAAAAGTAATTCTTGTGTACTAATTGTAAAAATTCGAAATATTATACGAAAGGAAATCAATTTAATGCTACATTTTACGGAACATAATTAATTTAAGTAAATAAATATCTGCATATATATATATGACAGGCCCCAGGCCTGCGGGTTAAATGATGAGACATCATCTCTACAAAATGCTTCTTTATTCTGCTTGAATCATCAAATATCCAACATGGCGGCCCTTTGGCGCCAACACTATCGAACAATAGACGATACTTCGACCAAGAGTTCACCAGCTACCTCTCTTTAGTACGCGTTCGCCTTCGTCAGCGCTTGCTCCACCTTTAAATAGGTTTACTTACCCACAAATCCTTACGCGATGATAAAGAGTTCGCTCTATTTTTAATTATTACTCCCTTAATTTTAAAGTTAATCTTTTCAAACCTGACATATATATATATATATATATATATATATATATATATATATACGTATATATATATATGTACAAAATTAAGATTTTGTGTGATCTTTATATCTTTTTTACGTTTGAAATGTTTAAAAAACAACTAAAATCTACTTCACAAATATCAACATGGCGCCTTGGGCCAACACTATCGAACAATAGACGATACTTCGACCAAGAGTTCACAGCTACCTCTCTTTAGTACGCGTTCGCCTTCGTCAGCGCTTGCTCCACCTTTAAATAGGTTTACTTACCACAAATCCTTACGCGATGATAAAGAGTTCGCTCTATTTTAATTATTATCCTTAATTTTAATGTTAATCTTTTCAAACCTGACATATATATATATATATTATTATATATATGTGTATATATACGTATTATTATATTACAAAATTAAGATTTTGTGTGATCTTTATATCTTTTTTACGTTTGAAATGTTTAAAAAACAACTAAAATCTACTTCACGAAATAACTTATGCTTATATCATGACAAAATAACAACATACAGGCATTTATTTAATGCAAACCATTTAGATTAATACATAAATTTAGTTAATTTAACACAAACAATACAAATATTTCGCATTAATAATAAATTGTCCCGTGATTTACGATAAAATAAATTCCATTTGTGTGACACAAAACTATCAATCAATCAATTATTTAATGCTAAATAAGAATCAAAGAATCCCAAAAATTACACTAAAAAGTTTAATAAAGTCAAGCCTATTAAATTTTCAACTAAATGGAAAAAAAATTTGGTGTATATATACCATATATATATTTGTACTATCTCCACTACTTTTTAAATGTAAAATTTTATATTAGAAGCATTTTTAAATATTAAAAATTGAAAGAAGCTCATCATGGATGCATTTTTAGATTAATTAAAATCAACTGCTATAAAATAAAGCTGGCGCGAATGTTATGTAAGTTTTTCTTTCAAATTTATAGCGTTTTTTTAACAAGAATAAGGGACTACCAAAGGGAAATATATATATTTTTTTCAATAAATAAATTTAAAAAAACCCCCTCACCGTATTCCACAGGGGTTTCTTACACAAAATGTAAATTAGCTTGGAGAAACCATACACCAGTGTTGTTATCGACTCTCCTCAGAATTCGGTATTATATATATATATATATATCTTCCTAGCGATTAAACAAGTAATCTAAACACGGGGAAAAATTACATAATTCAACGTTTAAGTTTGTTCAGAGATAATATTCCCTGAGGGTAAACAACGAGCTTCAGGGAAGACACAAAAGGAGGAAAAAGAAAGGGGAGAGAGGAACGTAGATTTTTCTGAGTAAATAAATTTATTTTTCATTGTTTTTTTTCCCTTTCTTTTTTTTAATGAATTTAGCTAATTGAACGTTAAAAAAATTAAAGCATTCGATGAGTAAGTTTCATTAGCTGTCAAGGACTACATAATCAAGTGAAGCGGATGAATTATTTTTATTTTTGCAGAAAAGTGAAAAATTTGAAATATTCCTCCAAGAATTTGATCGTTTTTTCTCCCTTTGTAACGAAAAAGAAGTGGGAAGTCAGGGAATATTTCATGCGTAATTTAATATGTTATAATTACAGACGTAATTTTATTCAATTTGTAATACAATCCCCTCGTAATTTCATAGTTGCTGCTCTAATGTGAAAAAATATTACTAAATTCAAGCTGTCTGATTTTTCTGTCTGCTGAATTCGATATGTTATGGAAAGTGATTTTTTTACTAGATTTCTTTTTGTGCATTATATTCCATATAGTTTAAATAAAATAACGATAAAATAATAAAATTATAGATTTTTGAATATGCAGTTATATGTATTTGTATTCCTATGTGAATTTTTCATGCCTTTCTGAATTTGATTTTCAGGACCAAGTTGGCCTAGTCAAAGCCGTCTCGGAGAGGATGTGATTTTTCAAAATCAAGATGGTTTGATTTCTTTTTCTTTGGTATTAATTAGAATATACATACAAAAAAACCTTTCTGGATTTCAAAAGTAAAAAAGAATTTAAAAATAAATTCTTTAAATCTCTAATTAAGAATGATTTACTTCTATTTAGCAATTTTATCCATCCAACCGAATTTTATTTATTAACCAAAAAACCAAGCTAATATGATATTATCAACGAATAAACGTGTATAAAAATAAAAAAATATATCATATTATAATCTTATTCTACAGTGCTGGAAAAAAAGATAAGGCCTCTCGAAAATCTTCAATAACTTTAGATTTACATGTTTGAAATGTATGCGAATTTATGAAATAACAGTACAATAAATAACTGATTTATTTATATTTAGAAAAATAATACAAAAATTTAAATAATATTTTTATTCGAAGATTTATCTTTGTCTTTTGTAACACCAACAGGATTAGTGCTTTATTACTGATAATCCTATCCAAAGATAACTCATTTTTGCCTTCATTTGTTATCTTGTTCAATATTTTTGCTGGTCATAATTTCTGTACCATTTTTTGCTTGTTTGGAAGATTAGAGGTAAAATAAATTCGTATATGGCACGGGATCATCGACTTATGTCTCATATCCGGGAGAAAAAACTCTCTGCATGATTATCATATGCATTCAGATACCACAATGAATGAATGTGAATGTTACGAACTATTCGGAAATTCCGATTCTGGCACTGACTTCGAAAGATTTTTATGTAACTTTTTTCTTCTCTCTCTCCTTTTTAAATAAAAATTCCATTCAAAATATCTAAAAGTTAAGAAACTGAAGTTGCTTACGCATAGAAAAAGGGAAATATTAAAAAACCTGCTTCCTTTCACTGCATTTAGATTAGTGGATCCATATATAGACTTACTTCTACTTTAAAAAAGTTCAAAAAATTCCCGACTTATACATGGCTATACACGGTATAGATATAGATATAATCCGAATTCCCTTAACAATTATTAACACATATACTTTTGACAAATGTGTAAAGAAAAGTCCCTTTGGGAGGGAAGAGACCACTGCTAGAATTCCTTTTATGAGATAAAGAATTCTTTTTAGAAAAAGTGAGTTCATGGAATAAATAAGATTAAGATCCTTTGCTCCAGAAACTAAAAATAATCTTTTAGAAGGAGTGGCTCAATGCTACAATCATTGGCAATTACGGAATCGTTGAGGGCTTTATTATATTGTTAAAGACAATCCGTCCTATACATCGTCATTGCTCTAAATTGTTGGGAGAGCTAAAATTGAAAAGCTATTATTTTGTTCTTGTTACTTCAGCACACACACAAGTGTACTTCCTTTTTAAAATTTAAGTAAGTTACTTTACAATTTGTAAAGTCTATTCAGTATTTCAGTCAATATTTCTGAACACAGTTTGAAATTTCTTGTTTCCATTACATTAAAAATGAATAAAAGGAACACATGGGAAATATTTATTATAATTTGTCCATTTTTAAAAGATATGCTAATATACGAATATTTCAGACGTGCTTTATTTCGTGGCTGTATAATTATGAAATAATTATAAAAATTCATAAATATGGAACTAAAAATGCTTTTATTTGGCATGCGAAAATTAAGATATTGATTTTATTTTTTCATACTTTTTCTATTAATAAATTAAAACAAAATTTATACCCCCCCCCCTTTAATTAAAATTTGTAGAATAAGTTTGAAATTTGTAAGCTTACTGACTTTAAATACTACCTGCTTTTGTTTTTCTTCAAACTACATGCAATATTAATTTAAGTTCGAATGTATAGTTTAAAGAGGAAAAATATTCTTCGGTTAAAGACTGAAAGTTTTTATTTTCATGAGCGTATGATCTTATTTCACGATGAAATCCTTATAAATTAACTCAGTGTTCTATTGATCTACATTTACTAAATTAAAATATGTAAGAACGAATAAAATTGCTGACGTGAGACTGAATAATTTAACTACAAAATATAATGCATTCTTAAAGCTACATGGAATAAATCTAACATTATCGTTATTTTGGGCAGTATAAGGATTTTGAAATAAAAATTATACTATTAATATTATTATAATGGGAATAAAAATTGACATGTATATCCATTCATCACTACTTGAGTTAAATCAATTAATTTTCATTAAAATGAAATTTAAAAAAACCTTGATCTATTTTATTTATTTACGAGTATGACGAAACTTTAAAACATGTAAATCTTTATTTGCTAGGTTAGTATTAAAAACAATCTTTTAAACACTTTTCAAACTTAATTTATTCTTAACACATCTAGACGTATCTATTAACGATTTGATAGAAATTGGATAATTCAAATTCTAGTCACAGAATTTTAGTGATATGAAATAGAAAATATTGGCTTCACCTTTGTCAATTAATTTAATACATTGAAAATAAGCATTCACGCGGCTTCTAGAAAGATAATAAGTCAAGCTCTTTTTTTAGTTTTATTTATAGTTTTTACAGTTTCACAGAGTTCTTATAAAGATCCCGAGACTCACATAAGACGAATTAAGATCTGAAATAATTCTCTTACTTTACTAAATGATTTCCCAGACTCATTTCAACTAGTTAAGTGAATAGAAAAATATCAAACGACTTGAGGAAAAATGGAAGATTATACAAATTGCTGATGTGAAACTAGTAGAAACTACTCTATGTTGTCTTTCTCCAAATTAAACCCCATGGAAACTATAAGAACGGTGAGGGGTATATATTTCATTTCAAAAAGTAAAATAGTAATTGACTACGTCAATCTTACTTTTAAGTTGCGTCCAAGAGTTTTTATGTATTAAACTCCCAAATAATTAAAAACTGCATCAAGGAATAGATTTGGGCTCTGGTATAATCGATAGAGCAGAATAAAATAGTATTTTTGTTAAGATGAAGTAATTTAAAGTAAAAAAGAAAGCATCTCAAGATTATTCCGATGGATGCTAAAAAACAGGACTCAAATTCAGAATATACTTTTTGGTAGAAAAATGCTCCCATGTTAATACATTCTGTACACACACACATATGTAATTTCAAAGTATGTCAAAACAAAGCAGAGTCAGAACACAGTCTACTCAACAATTGGGAAACAAGAACCTCAAAAAATAAACTTCAAAAACAAGAGAAAATTATAAGAGAGTGCATCAACTAGATAAAAAAAAGCTCGTGGACTCTTAGGTTCTCCTGAATAGTTACTGACTGTGACAGTAAAACGGAGTTAAGCGTAGTTCTGTGGATCCTACCTTCCCCATCTGTGGAGCAATTCATACATAATAGCACTTTTAACTGAAAAAAGACAAATATACAAGAATTAGACAGTAGGTAGCTTAAAATCAATAGAAGCTCAAATGTACGCCAGGATGGCTTAACCGTTAATGCTTATGAGAAAAAACATTTGGCGTAAATTCTGGAATTGAAATAAATTGAATTACAAAAAATGCAAAATTATTTTGTTTTTTCATAAAAAATATTTTGTCAATTTCGAGGAAATGAGAATAATTTTTATAAGATATAAAATAAAAAGTGTGTAAAAAAATAATAGCAAAAATTTAGAAAAATGATAGCAGCGTTTATATAAAATGAACAGACAATTACAAATCTTATATTGTTTTTGACGTTCTAGAGAAAAATACTATAATGTAAGGAGAAGAACAAAAAAAGGTAAAAATCTAAGCAATAATATGACATAGGATTTATATGCGTGTGTGGTTAAGTATTCGCAAGATTATAAATATTTATCATCATATTGTATCCTTAGTATTTAGGTATTTCCACTAAATATTTTTAGCGATAATAATTCCGATTCAATTTGTTATTAAAGTATAAGGTAAGAAATATTAACGTAGCTCGTTCTGAGTGGGTCCTGTATCAAAATTCCTTGAGGCCCTCTTTTGGGAACTCTGTTAAGGGGACTATTGATAACATTCTACAATTTTCTGCCCATTCATATTGGGGCTCCATATCATTGATAGGGCTGAGAAGAGTGTTAACTACACCCCTTTTAAGAAATATGAAACTTAATTTATATGGGAAGAATTCAATATATATATATAGGTTCAAACAGAAATCAGAGATGATACTCTCACTATAATAATGAATTTGGAAAACGATATGATATTGAATAATTTTTATATACTAATTGTAATTATCCCCAGAATCAAGCTATTATTATAAGTGCTTTGAGTCAAAAATATCATTAGAACGAACCACTGCACTGAAAATGTAAGAAATGATTTTTCGAAAGTGGGAGTGCTATATATTCAGAGAAGAAGAGAGTGCTCCAGTATCAAACATAACTATTAGTGTAAATAACCTTTTCTGAAAATAGGATATTGCTCCTGCAGTGTGTGTACGTGAGGGGGGGGATGGCTAAAAATAAATTACATAGTCAACGATGTTAGGATGGAAAGGAAGACAATTACAAGAGATGACACGAATCAAAAAGTAATATTGAAATATCTTAAGTAGCAATTTTTTTGTTGTTGCTTTTTCTCAGATGTTATTCAATATCTTTTACTAGTACCTTAAAACCAGCGTTTCTCAAACTTTTGGGCACGCCCCCTAGGGGGCGTGATAACCATACTGGAGGGGGGGGGCCGTAAGAATATCAAAAAGTCGAAAATAAAAGATTTTTTTTAAAAAAATTATTAATTTACTGAAAGGAAGCAAAAAACAAAATACATTCTGGCATGATAAAAATAAAATACCGATTTATACTGGTATAGTACAGTTATAAATGTATCAGTACTGTTTAATGTATTTTATTATTAGTTTATCATTACTAAGTTAAGAACAAGTTTAATAACTATCAGTTGGGGCTTATAAAATACAAAATTTAATACTTATCTTGATAATTTGCTCTGTTTATAATTAAAGTCGCATTGCAGCTTTAGCGTCTAAGTACATTGTTATTGCTTTCAATACATTGTCATTGTATGGAGGGGGGGGGGCGATGACAATTATGATTGAAAATTGGGTCATAAATGTTGAAAGTTTGAAAAAAGTTCGGCCTTAAAACCCTTTCCTGTATCATATGTGTGTGTATTCTGTCTCTTAAAAGCTACGAAAATCAAGTGTATAGTTCAGTTCAGTTCAGTACAGTGTTACCACTGTACATCTGGAGCCCTGGCTAGTACCTTATTCTCCGAAATGATTTTACATCCATCGTAAATTTACAGTTACAATTACAGAGTGAAAATGAAAAGCTATAATTAAATAAATTTCCTATGATTTCTATTTTTGTTTTATTGTGTGTGTGTGTGTGTGTGTGGAAAACTCCTTTATATATGTGTAGTTTGATCCTTAAAATTTAGTATGCACATCTAAATAACAAATGAATTTTAAATCTTTATTTAAAAATCATAGTTTCCAAAAAAAAAAAAAAAGTTCAATTTCTTCTTCGAAAATTGCTTTCTTTATTTTCAAAATATTTGAATTTAAATTATTTAAAAAATATTCGAATTATTCAAAATTTTGGAATTAGGATAAATAGTATAGTCCAAGGAATAAATAATATAATTAACAATATATTAAGTAGGTTAGTTTTTTAAGAGAAAGAAAAAGTTTACTTGAGTTGTACGGTAAAGTAACACTAGAGCTATTGGAGACCGTCCTCGTAATTTTGAACCTCGGTCAAGTGACGAGAACGACACTTGAGCTGGCACCCCTCTCACCTAATAACCACACAAATGGGAGGACATTGAGCCTCGGCAGTGAGTGAGGGAATATCAACGTCACCCTATTCAGCTACATGAGGGCTTTTAGCAGCGGACCTCGTAATTTTGAACTATGGTCAAGGGACAAGGACGACACCTGACCTGGGTCCACCTCTCCTAATTCCCACACACCAACAGGAGGACATTTGAGCCTCGACATATTTAACGTACATCGTCCCCGTCTGCACGGCGGGTCATCAGGGGTACGAGGCTTGAACTCATGGCACACCAGCCACGAGTCCGTTACCTTGACCACTAGGCTACCATGGTCTTTGAGCATTGACAGATTTAACGGGAATCGGTCCCCTCTACACGGCGGGTCTTCAGTAGCATCAGGACTTGAATCCATAACACTCCAACCACGAGTTCGTGACCATAACTACTTGGATACTACGGCCATTTTTTAAGAGAGATAGAAAGAAAAACAACACACACACAGCCTTTTCAGTTTTGAATCCAATGAAACACCAGATGTCTGGCTCGAGATTTAAGAGGAAGCCATAAAATAACATAGATTCGATAAACTTTTTTTTCCTCTCGAGGCAAAAGTACTACCTAGTGAATGGATATTCGCCTTCATCTTCTAAAAAACCATGAAAGGAATAGTTCTTAAAATCAAAGGAAATTCCAAATGTTTCATTCGAATTGCGAAAGAATGTCTTGGAATATGGTAACTTGAGAAACGCGTATTTCCTTCAGCTAAAGTAATAGAATTTCTTGGGTTTCTACTTTCAAAAAGGTTTGAAGTGACATTTTCAGAAAATTGCCTTCATTTAAAGAACAGGATATTTCCGAATTAAAAAGGGTGATGTTTAGATATCACACACAGTTCAAATACAAATTACAATATATTCAAATAAGAATTCTTCATTCTTCGTACTTCCAAGCATTATAGCTGTAAAAAAGGCATCGTGATGTTTATTACAATCAGTGGTCTAAGTCAGGAATCTAAAAAGATAGCTTATATTATCTATTGAACACAATAGTGGGATGATTGTTGTAGAGTTCCTTATTTCATGTATACAAATTGCAAACCTAAAATAATCTCGAAATGAAAATGTAGGACTTCGTGTACTTTAACATATCACATATAACTTCAAATAAGATTTTGTAATTGACAATTCAAAGTAACACTTCTGATTTTCTTAGTATATGTCAGAATTTTTTTTAATGTTTTAATCGATACGTTTGTTTACCGAAAGTTTTGTATCGATTAAGAAATCATTCTAAATTTTTTCAATGTAACTGAAACAGTGCTTTTCAAATTTTCAATATTTGTGACCCAATATTCAATCTTAATTTTCATCGTCCTCTATACAATAAAAATGTACTGAATTCAATAGTTCTATACTTTGACAATAAGTACAATATATGGTTACAATAAGACTTTCACCTCTTAAGTGCCACTGGCGTATATAAACAACTCGCTCAGCCAAAGCGTTAACTGCCACGGGGACGTATATATACGTCTTTTCGCAATACGATCTTTTCCGTGCACTGCTATCCATAAAATTATTCAGAAGGCTTTGGAATGCAATAAAAGGACCTTGACAGTGTGTGTGTATGTGTGTTTGCGAAGGATTTACTTATTTCAGAGGATTTGCTTTTTTTTTATTCCTTCCCCCCCCCCTCCCTACAATACATCCCATACATACATCTATGTGGAAAACGGAGGCATCGTATAACTTTTAATCGGCAGTTAATGGATTCATTATAAACCGTACAAATTATCAAGATAAGTGTTTATTTTTGTATATAATTTTAAATATGACAAGCCCACATACATGGGGTCACTGGTAATTATTAAACTTGTTATTAATTTTTATTTTTAAATTAATTACAAAATACATTGTGCAGTACTAATACATTTATAAGTGTATTATATCAGTGTAAATGTGTGCATTTAATTTTTTATTATGTCAGAATGTATTTTGTTTGTTTACTTTCAGTAAATTAATTTTTTGAATAATCTATTGTTTTCGACTTTTCAGTATGCTCGCACCCCACCCCCTCAGGGGAGCTCACCCAACAGTTTGAGAAATGGTGAACTAAAATAATCGTAGCTACAAATGGTTGATAAATTTCAACCTTTCCAAATGATTATTGTAAGTAGTTATCCGTACTCTTTAATTCAAAATTTAGATTTTCTTCATTTTTTCAAAAATATTTTGTTGAAAACTTTCGTTTTTAGTAATTCCATTAAATTGAGATGAATTAGTTTTTAAATAATTATACCCATGAAGTAATTATTGAAAAGTATATATATATATAAAGAATCTTCACAATCTTCAGAATTTAAGCAATTAACAAAAAAATATGTTTACAATTTTAACTGAGATTAAATATTTATTTTTTCTAGTAATTTAATCTAAAGATAAGAACATTTGTTTGAAAAAAAAACTCTTAAATACGAATAAAAAATACAAGCGCTTTCAAAGGTATCTAAGCAAAATCTTTCAAATTTTAAGATGGAAAAAAAAAAGATTTTGTTTGCGTTTTGCGTAAAAGTATAACTCTTAAGTGTTATATACATAAATATTTAAGAGTCACACACACACACACAAATATAATGAGAATATGATATAAAATAAAAAAAGTTTAAACACCACATTTTTCAATAATTTTTAATTAGATTCAGTTAATATGAAAAGCTTTAATTTATAATTTCTTGCGCATGCTTAAAATTTCTTTATTCTTTTTTTAGGAGAAGATAAGTCATAATTATATATCGTTACGTTTTAGGTTATGATTTTTGTTTTAAAAAGTCTGGAATGCACATTAGCATCAAATATTACCTCAGCAATTCAAAAATAGTAAATTAATTAATTTCTGATTGGAATTAGGGGCTATTGTTATACGGATGTTTCATTTCTAAATTTTGACTTTAATGCATCGTAAAATATACAGAAAATTTTAAATTAAACATTCGAAATATCACTTAAAAATTAACGTACATTATTCATTAAAAAACTGGTTTACTATGAAATAATGTGGAAAATATAACTTTAACTTAAATATTTTAATTATTTGATCCAATTCGTATACAATGCGAAAATTTTTTCTAAAATGTAACTGAAAAATGACTATTTTTTTCTTCTTTTTCGGCACAGTTGTATAGGCAAATGGAAACGGTGGCTATAAAATGATCTCTATATGTTTCCCTACACAAGTTTAGTTCCTAAGATTCTAATTTTGCTAGTATATTACTGTGGCCGTTAAATTGTTGCCTGTGTGTACACAATCTTTTGTTATATTCTTATTTATAGTTCTAGAAATTTTTAGATTTATGACAATTACAGTATTTGATTAATGCGTGTGCTTATATATATATATATATATAATCAAAATAAAAATTAATCTCTTAGTTCTGAAAATTGCATTATTTCTAATCGTATTTCCTGTTCTAACTATTATTTCATCCCATTAATATAGTCAATCAAGGAGAATGTTGCTGCTTTAAAGTTTTATTTAACCCCGCAATTTTTGCCCTAAACTTAAGAGTTTGTTTCGTGTTACTATGCCTATTTCACTTTGTCATGTACTGTCTTGCTGAGTATTTTTTACTTATTGTTTTGCTTTATAATAATTTCTAGATTTATAATAACTTACGTAACGTAAGATATTAATAATTGTATGTATACATATACATATATATATATATATAGCTTTTTAATATTTGAACACAAACACTTGTTATTATTACTACTATCAGTAATAATTACTATATTGTCGCATTGATTATAAATCTTTGAAATGTTCCGTTTTCTTTCTTTTAGAGTTTAAAACCTAATTTTTCTTGATGCGATAAACATAATATTTACTGTTTGGTTTTTTTTTAAAGGGAGTAAGATAGTACTTTAAACACATGATTGTAATAAGTAAATTATACATAAGTTATCCAACATTTTATTAAGAATTGAAGCAAATTAAGAAATAATCCATAGATAAAGCTTCCATTTCATTAAAAAAAAAAAAAAACGTTAATTATGAGAAATAGTGACATAGAGAAATTTTATTATTTAACAAATAGATAAAAGAAAGAAAGAGAAAAAAGATGGCGGGGAGAGAAAGGAGACTAGGCAAAACATCACAAATAAAAGCATATGATTTTGTAAAAATCTAAAAAAAAAAAAAAAAAAACACTTTCGACGCGCACATACACATTCCACTATCAATGTAAAAAAAGAAAATTATGTTCTCTCAATTGCGCGTTTTAGGTAGCTTTTTTTTCCAAATCCATATACTCATACATAATTGATTTAAAAAAAAATGCTAATGCTTCTCTCGTCTTCCATATATGACTCGGCTGCAACCTTCGCCTTCCATTGTTACAGAACTAAAAGTACCCGTTTGGCCACCTTACTTTTGTTAGAACTCTAGGGTGGGGATGGTCCGGAGTATAAAGGGTTAATAAACACGCTTAATTCGCTTGGATTAGATGCGCCCCAGGGTTTCTGAAAGGATTAAGGGGACCAGGGTTGGGAAAGGCAGATGGGGTTCTTTGTCCCGCTGTGGGAGCTGTTGACAACCCACTCGGGCGGAGGATGTTAATCTTTTAATTAATAGTGTATTGAGAGGGACGAAGTATTTTCCCACACAATTCCCTTCCCTTTTTTGAAAAATTTAAACGAATTTCAATTTCATTAGATGTATTATTAAATATAGTGTTTATGAAGAGAGGTGAGCCCAGGATCATGTAATGGGGTGGATCAAAGACCCCGGTGCTGAGTCAGGATTACGGAAAGGTCTAATTTGATTGGTATATGATGCTGGATTAGATATGGATTGAGTATGCGTTTGCTTAACCTTTTTTGCTGGAAACGATCGTAAAAATGTTTGAAAATTCGTTTTCTATATTATCTGTCTTTTAAATAGTGTATACTGATCAAATATTTGTGTTAATACCTCTTGTACTCTGATACTTTATAATCCAAACTATGTGATAGCGTTTATAGTAAAATGAGTTCTTCTATTTCATATGTTAGTACGATTTAAATTAAATTCTTTTTTACTACATCACCACATTTTTTTTTAAAAAATGTACAATACAAAATAGGTATTGTAATTGGATCCTTTTTTTGAATAATTTGTCTACTAAAAATAAATTTTGAATTAGTGTTTTTCAACTCAGTGTGTGTGTGGTAATAAAATTACTAGATACTGATTTTTTTGTGTTATAAAATTTTTATTTGACAGATCTTTCAAATAGTATATTTATTTCCTTAATATACCGAATTATCTCTATCAAGTCTAACAATTTCTTTTTTAAATTCCTTTAACAGTACTTATACGGTGTGTTAATAATTTTTTAATCAGTTAAACCATCCCCCAGAAATAAGATTTTCACTCAAAATTACTAATTATATCGGTGCAACGCTAAAATAATCCCTTATTAAAGTTATTTATTGCATCGAATTATTTATTTTTATATGCCTAGTTAACCTGATACAGTCTTGTATAGATTATATATATAAAAAAACACTAAAAAAAATTTGTCATACCCAATTATTTGCAAAATATATCACACGAATTAATTCGAGGTTATACTAAGTTATATAAGTATAAGAAGTTGTGTAAGCACATATTTTTTTTAATAGGTTTATGTTTTTTACTTTAAAAATGAAAGAAAAATTGTTTGTCGTGTGTGATTATACATATTTTTTCTTTGAAAAATAAAGTATACTGCATAGATTCTGTTCTATGAAATGAAAGCTAACTTTTTATATATATAGGGTTGCACAATATACTAAATACATTTCAAGCAATTATTTTCTTAGCTCAGAACTCAAAAAGAAAAAGCTTTGATTCTGTATATAAAGACATGTTGTTTCTAATGCCACCTGTCTGATGGTGTCAGATCGAGGCCCACGAAATTCATCGTGGCAAGGGGAGAGGTGTACTCCTGTCGTTAATTCTTTTAGCACCATGCAGGTGACAGTACAATTTGGCTCGGTTCTTACACGATGGATGGCAACACCACCTATCTCCACCTCCACAATTTAGGCATGGAACTGGAGGGGAGGGAAATATTCTCCAGCCTCTGCGCCCATGGTTTCTGCTGCGACAGCCCACAAGACTGTCGGACCCACTGATTTAACGAGCCCGTACTCCGTGTGTACTCGGAGGGTATTTGGTGGCATCGGACATCGAACCCAGGCCTTCCGGTCTGAAGTCCGATGCTCTAACCCCTAGGCTACCCACGGCCCGTATATAAAGACATGAGATAATAAATTAATCACGGAGATTTTGGAATATGAAATGCCATGGAGAATGAGTGAAGGGTTTATTGACGTCACACTATGAAACAACACGAGAGTTATTGGTGACGAGACCAACACCTGAATGGTACCACCCCCCTCCTAACTACCACACCAACACGAATAAAATGAGCCTCGACAGATTTAACGTGCTTCGACCCCCACTACATGGCGGGTCTTCAGTGTCACCAGGACTCGAACCCACGACATTCCGACCACGAGTTCGAGACCATAGAAATGTAATGGAAAATATCACTCATCAAGAAACTAACACATCAATTTTATTTATCAATGTATTTTTCATTTCACGGCTTTCTTTCCTTTCTGTTTGTCTACAAGATGATATATCTATTCCCTCCTCAGAATAAAATGTTTCTTTCTAAAATTTGCTGATCGTGTCTGGGTTGTAGATTGGATTGAACAACCAAGCTCTATGGGGAAAGACGTCTTTCTTAAAATCAGCAGAATCAACAAGTGTATCTGAGTGTTATCTTCTAGCTTGAGGGAGGAAGATGATGAAATCTTTAGATCCGTGTATACGATATTGATTCAAGTACAAGAGATCAATCGTCCAGTATCTCTTTACTTGATCGTAAGTTTTCTTCTTTTCCCCTCCTTTCAATTTCTTTGTTGTTGATAAGAGTGGAAATGGAAAAAATATATAGTCGTTTTCAGTTCTCTGCCTTTAGTACCATGAAAGAGTGAAATTAAAATGGAAATGTTTTACATTATAATTTGAATACATGGTATGTATGAGAAATATAAAACTGGTAATAGATATGGCTGACATTACATTGTAATGGCATTTTTTTATATGAAACTCTTTGAGACACATTTTATAAAAAAGGCTAATGGAGCTTAACAATTACATTAAGCTCCATTAGCCCTTATAAAACTTATAAAACTTTCTGTAAAAGTTTAATGAATGAACAAAAATAATTGTAATATCACATTATTTTTACCCAAATTAAAATCCATTTAATTTTTAAGGTGCTACATGATATAATTTAATTGCATTCAGCCATTTTTGAAAAACAATCATCTTGCAGCACTGATCACGTACAGAAGTTGAACCTAAATTGCACAAATAAACAAATAAGTTATCAACAAAACAAACTTTTTTAGTATGTGCATAACATAAATACTTATCAAATAATGAGAAATTGGAATGATTACAAGGAACTAAAATCAAATTCATGGAAAATACTCAGGATTGGTGTACAGTGAAATAACGCTTGAGTCGAAATATAGGTCAACACGAAATAATGTAATAACTACTATGTATTTTCATGCATTTATTTCTCTTAACACGAAAAGATTTTCCTTCTGTGAACGAGCAAAACATGGATAACACCAGCCGGATTGAATTATCCTACTGTATCATCGGAAGAATCCGTTGCAGAAGATGATGAAAACGTGCGTGAAACTACAATTATGGCGCACAAAGACATTTTGGACTTTGTTCAAAGCTCAAAAAATTTCATTGATGCAAATTCTGATGGCGAAAATGAAATGAATAATGCAGCTTCTGTTCCCACCTCATCCGAAGTGAAGAACATTATGTAAAGTATACGCAGTTATTTAGACCCACATTTCAATGGTATAACAAAATAGACGACATCGAACAATTTGTTGAAATTAAAATAACGGAGGAGCATATGGAATAACAAAGTCTGAAATAGTAAGCAAAGATGGAACTTGAAATTAAATTTGAAATGCGTCGTAAAACCCCTGCTCCTTTGTATAGTGTTATATATGCATGTGTTTTTATTTACAAGAAAAAAAAACCAGTTCAACCACCTGTTTTAACACTCAAGCAGGAAAACTACAAGTTAATTTATTGGAAGATATATCTGAATTATAAAATAAGCGGCTTGAAAAATTATTTATAGATGGAAACCTTTTTCGATTAATATGTTGTAAGTTCGCAATATGGGGTATGAAATTAAGCTAATTTTTTTAAATAATCTCTATCAAAGGGGGGTCGGCAATCTTTTAGCTCTGGCGTGCCTTACTAATCTAACCATATCATTCAGCGTACCACACAGTGAGATATTTTTGAAACCATTCGATTCCCCCGCGATAATGCATGCAGACTTGAGATCAATCATTTGGATTTACAGTTTTATTATAAATTAATTTGGCATCATTTAAAGATATTTCTTAACAAAAAAATAAACAGCATAAAATATAACTATTTATTCAACAAAAGTTTTAAAAAATTTAAAATTGTACGCATACATTTTTAAACAGATTTATTAAAATAAGAAATAGGCAACATAAAATATAAGCATTTTCTTTCATTATAGTTAAATAAAAAGATAAATAAAAATTTGAATGCGAACCCAGAGCTTGCACCGCTCTACTTGCATATCGCAAAAAATCAGGGATATAATTTTACTTTCAATTTGAATCGATTTTGAGCATTCAGTTGTGAAACAATTTCTTTTCGTGGACTCGAAATACTTTTATATGAGGGAAGAATTTTTACTTAGATATATAAACCAAAAGCGGAAAGAAGAGTACACACAATTTCATCTCTTCAAACAATTCAATCTTTCCAGCAATGACATTCAATAATTTACAAAATAGCTCTGTAAATTTATCTTTAGTTATTTTTCAAATTATTTCGTAATTCCGTCAAATGTCTATGATTCTGAAGATATTCTGTCAAATATTACAAATGGATCAACTTGCATCCACTCAAAAATGAGCAAATTTGTAGAGTAGTGCAGCGTGTCACTGAAAATTGCACCACGTGCCTCATGTAGCACGCGTACTATAGGTTACCGCTCTAAATGTGTACGAAAGGATCCAATTTATGTTGCGAATGATTTTGGGGTGCATTATATAATATAGAGCTAAAAATATTTATTATTATGCATTAGTATACAATAAGGAATCAGTACATAGTTATTTTAAAATTCACTGCTTACTCTAAAATGGATCATAAAAGAGAATTTAAGAAGGGAATAAAATATTCTACGTATTACTTAACCAGTTATTTTTATTTATAGTTTAAAGTATAAATAAAACACTATACAAAGTAAATTTATTGCGTTACGAGCAGACAGCATGGTCTTATGCCATTTTATTTACTTGGTAAATATTTAAAGATTGAAAAATTTAAATATATTTTTAAACAAATTTTGTTTTTAAAAATAAGTTAGAAAATTGACAAAAGGTAGAATTTTGTATTTTTGTCAAAAATATTTCAATTTCGCTAGTGGCCACGGTAGCCTAGTGGTCAAGGTTATGGACTCATGGCCGCTGTGTCATGAGTTCGAGTCTAGTAATGCTGAAGACCCGCTGTGTAGGGGCGCGATCACGCAAAAAAAAATCTGTGTAAGTTCAAACGTACTCTCGTTGGTGGGGAAGTTTGGAAAGGGGGATTACAGCTCAACTGTTGTCCTCGTCACTTGACCATGGTTCAAAACTACGAGGTCTGTCGCTGAAAGTCCTCGAGTTGCTGAATTTTTTGTGACATTAATATTCACTCACATTCAGCTATAAAAATTGCATATGTTCCATAGACTTGTGGGTAATTTATTTTTAATATCAAAAATAATAATTCATTTTGGATCTAAATTACTTTATACTTCAGGCAAAATGGATCATTATTGAAAATTCTATATTTCTCATATTTAATAATGAAAAGATTTCCTTAGCGCTTGATAAAATCATTATCTAATAGAATTTTTAATTTCTGCTCATGCACCTATCGTAATTTACGCAATTTAATATTTTTAGGCTATAAAAACTATGGTTTATTAAAGAAAAAAACTATATTTCTTAAAAACTTCTTTATCCTAAGCTTTTTATTTTTCAATTTTTAATGGATGGGAGCATTTTACGAATCAATAAGAGGGTTTTACCAAGAATATATATATATATATATATTTAATTCTTTAATATTTTGAAGCTAATAACTTTTCCAACCGATAAATAGGTTTTATTCCGTCTAGCTCACTTAGAGCGAATAATTAATTGAACTAAACCATATTACTTACGATAATGATAAAAAAGTAATTAGGCACATTTCACATGCTATACGTATTATAGCAAACAAAATATTTTATAAAATATTTGCTTTTATTAAAAACCGCTTGATAATTTTTAGTAACTCAATAAAAAGCATTTAATTTTCTTTTCATTTGATTCGTTATTAAATTCAACATACTAGGACTATAACATTAAATTATTTTTACTACTTCATCCTTTAAGCAATGCTACTTAAAAATTACTCTAAACCTCTTTCCCGATAAGTTGACTAATTTTTTGTTATCAGTAAAAATTTCCTTCAGTGTTTTGTAAATGAAGGATATAGTAAAAAATTAATTGGAGTGATTCAATATTAGTTTATAGTAGTAAATTAAATGAGAGACAGATAATATTACAACTGAGTTACATTGATTTAATTATTAATGTGTTTTTTGCTTGATTAATTTATGCTTATTAATTGCATTTATTAATTTATGACATGAAATAAATTACGTTATTTTTTGTTTTAATTATATACTGGCCTTGAATCACGCAGTGAAGTTTAAATTTTAAATACGACTTTTATTGCTTTTGCTAAGATGTAATGCGTAGTGTTCAAATAAAAATAAAACAAAAATTCTTCTGAGCACACAATTTTAAACCTTTAAAAAAAAACCACGAAAATGAAACATTTAGCTGTCAGCCTGTAGTAGTAGAAATCTTTATAGAAATAATATTAATTTCAGAGTATAAGTTAGTTTTTTCCCAAGACGAAAGTTACCCTTTTTTAAAAGTGACCGCTGTCCAGGTAATGGACTCGTGGCCGGGGCGTGTCATGAGTTCGAGTCGAGAACCGCTGAAGACCTACCGTGCAGAGGAGGCCGATGCACGTTAAGTACATCGAGGCTGAAACTTCCTCCCGTTGGTGTGGTGGGGAAGTTAAGAGAGGGAGAGGGTGTTGTCCTCGTCAATTGACCGTGGTTCAAAATTGCACGAGGTCCGTTGCCAGAAGCACTTGAGTAGCTGAATAGTGTGACGTTAATATCCACTCACTCTCTTTTTAAAAAATTATTTTGTATAAAACATAAAAAGTTGCTTTATATTTTGGAGGATTTCTGAACTTCCTATTTCCCTTGTCGCTTCAGCTATATCACTTCCTTTAACATTTATATTCTTAAATCTTCATAAATATTAAGTTAAATAAATGAAAGGGGGGAAATATAACACCCAGTAACAATCTGATGGAAAAATTCGATAATCCATCCAAAAATGAGTCTGATGTTGAAATTATTGATTGGGGGTATGGTGTCTCTTCTCTACTTTCTGCTTGTCTCTATTTTAAAATAAAGTAATTTTTTGGGAACATCTCCCTTAGCTGTGGGTTATCATAAAAATAATGCTGCTTCATCTTTCTTATTTTCACGTGTTTTGTTTCTCCTATAGTTTTTTTTCTTGTCTACACCATTTTTTAATAATTAGACATCAATGTTACTTAAAAGAGAAAAACAAAACTCCTATCATGCATAATTTAAAAATAAGGTGATTATGAACAAATTCAAAGTAACACTGAAAAATCCTTGCAAGAGAATAAGATGCTGATAAGCATGTTATGCTTACGGCAAAAGAATGTTACGTTCTGGAAAGTTGGTAGTTTTGCTGGAATATTTTCTCGACATAATGATATCTCAAATTTTTACTGAGACTTTCCCAATCACACAGATATTAAACTTCTTCAAGTTTTTCTCCCAGATTTATAAATCGTACATCAGATTGATAAGAATGAACTTGGACTGAACTTATCTAAGGTAAATACTCTATTTATCTCATTAATAATTTAGTGAGAATTTTGATAGCCTATTTTGTGAATGTGTCGTGTCCTCCATCGAAAATTAAACACTAACATTGCAGAGAAAACAAACATGATCTTCTGGTACGAAATGTTCATTTGTTGACTCTACACTTGTGCAAAGAAAGTACAGGCTCTTGCGAGGCATTTCAACCAATCATCGACTATCGACAATTGCAGATGCCTTTCTGGCAGTTCCCCGAGGCCCTCCACTAAAACTTGGCCTCATGACGACTATAAATTCATTAATATATATACATCTTTGTGTATCCAATCATAACACGGAGGAAATGGAAAATAAACACGAAGGAACCGGGCAACTCACTCCCTTTTCTCCTTGAAGGAGATGTCTGAAGAAAAAGAGTACTTATATGAAATATTACGCGTAAATCCGCTTTAAAGGGGGTGGAAAGAGATGGAGTTTTCGAAAATCTCAAGTTGCCGCAGGGGCTTCGGAATACGTATTTTGATAGCGTCAGCCGGTTTCAAAGCCATTTATTTCCTCGTAAATGGACTAACGTGGCCCCGTCAGGAAAGACTGTTTACCTTTTAGGAAGAAGTACCAAAGATTATTGCTCCAGACGACACATTTTGAGTGAACTTGTGGAGTAGTACACATCACTTTTGTACCGAAACAAAATGGTCATGCGCCTCCACTTATTAGCGGGATGTTTGTCCTGTGGGAATTAGATGAATGCTTAATTGAGCTGTAAGGAACTTGCTGGCCACTCCATTCGGTTAATCACGTGATATATCCACCAGTGTTGACCAATGAAACATACTCGACTTATTTGGAATCAGGATTAAGGCTAGAAGTGTGTACGTGGAACTCTCTGTCTTAAATTCACTGTTAGTTGTCTCTTCGATGTTAATTTCATTGGAATATGCATCAGATAGGATTAGAGATTAATGAAAATGTTAAAGTCACTAACTTCGTATTGTTTATTTGCGCTTACAATTTCATTTCAAAACATGAATGCTTGATTGCTTAATTCAATTCCTACTATTATTTCACTCTCTCCCTATATATATCTATATATCTTATTCAAATTTTCAATCGTAAAATTCTTTCTATTCACCATTCAAGTTCAAATATATTTTTTAAAAATTGTAGTGGATGACACTTGATGTTAATACAATTTTTGCAAACATTAATTCATTAATTAAATTAAAAAATGAATAAATAGTAACAAACGAAAATAATAGTCCAACAGTATATATAGAAAGGGGAAACGTTTGTTGTGTCTCTGTAGATCAATGGATAGCGCATTGGACATCTAAACCAAAGGTCGTGGGTTCGAATCCCACCTGAGATGGCCTAATTTCTGCGTATGGGGTTTCTTTTTTTCTTTACTATTTTATTAAAATAATTAAATTTAATTATAATGAATAAATAGTAACAAAAAAATAGTCCATCATCCTATATAGGAAGGATAGTGAAAAATTGCAAGGAAAATCTCTATCTATTTTGTCACTTAATATTGTGATTCTGTCACATGTATATATATATTTATATTAATTGTGTAACTATTTAATAAAAAATAACTAAAATGAAATGTTTCTTTGTTGACCAATGTAGGAATTGACTTAAATTTTTTTTTTATATTACTTGTTTTTATTTTTTCAGTTTTACGTAATATGTTACGGAGGTTTCCAGAAATGTATATTGTGACTAAAAAAAAACCTTGCATATTAAACATTCAATATTGCTCCATTCTATTTAGATATCCATGAATATTGTTCCAGAAATGTTTAATTGACAGTTAAAGAATCTTATTTACTTCTAGAGCTTGTACAACAGTAAATTAAACAGAGATAAGACATTGCGAAAATTCGGAAGTTGCATGTTTATTAATTTATGTTTTGTAGAAACTCTGAAAAAATCATTGTAATCAGATTTATCAGAAGAAATTGTGAAGCCTGATTTGTATCTTATTTTTTTAAGCTACTCTTTTACTAGTATTCATCAGTTAGTGTCATGCATTTAAATACAGCCGAACCTCTATTTTACGAATTTCTCTAATTTGCGAACTTTTTCCTGGAACCATGAACATTTTACTAATTTCTTTGTAAAATAATATCCAAATAGTGAAGTGCATTTTCTACATGAGGAACCTTTTCTCTTGTATAATTCGATTTTTTTCTACCTATTTTAAAAATGTTTCAGAACATTTTTCAAATTATTCTCTCTTTTAGCACATTTTATAGTGATCTATTTCCTTAAACTGGTATTACCAGGTGCCTAACTCACCTAGATCAATGAAATGTCCAAAACGTTTCAAACAAAAAATTCACATAAAACTAACAGATTTATCAGTTTTTTAAATTTAAGAACACATGTGGTTAGTGTAAGCTTAAATTACTGGTTATAAAATAATGTACGTTTAAAATTACTCAAAGGCTTAAAATTAGAAATTTCGTTAAAAAATTCATTAGTTTTAATATAAAATTATTTTGAAAATACAGTGCATTCCTGGACAATGTCTTTGTTTTTTCTTGTTTTCCTTGCAGATTTCTTTTTGATGGGTAAGATATATAAAATGAATAGATATAATTTTTAAAAAAGTGTGAATAATTACTTTTTTTTATTAATATACAATGTTAATGAATTTAAAATTTGTTTTATATGGTTTTAAAAGATGAATATCTATATTTAACGAATTTTACATACAACGAAATTTTTTCAGGATGTAGCGAATTCGTTAAATTGAGAAACAGCTGTATGTGGTTCTTGTTGTGTAGGTCAAGAAATGAATGCTTTCTCTACAAATATAT
Organism: Trichonephila clavata; assembly: GCA_019973975.1. Classification (NCBI taxonomy): domain Eukaryota; kingdom Metazoa; phylum Arthropoda; class Arachnida; order Araneae; family Nephilidae; genus Trichonephila; species Trichonephila clavata. Next base: position 125,607 of record BMAO01008941.1, on the reverse strand, counting down.
TTTTCATAACAAAAATAACCCTCCTCCCTCTTGAATTCAGTTTCTTCTGAACGCTAATAGTAAGAAAATAAAAGGCTTGAATGAAAATATGAATACGTGGATGGGGAACTTAAAGATTGAAAACAAACCAAAACCGTTTAACTTCCTATATAAAATCTCATATTAGTAAGAAATTTTAAAAGCCAGTCATTTAAGTGTTTTTATATTTATAATTCAATAAAGGAAATATTGTATACCATCGAAATACTTCTATGTGTCAGTAATTTATTTAAATTACATAATTCTTACTCAATTCTCAGAAGTAAATAAAATCAATCATTTATAATTTCAAGGATTTTAATATTTTTTCCGCATGTTTTTTTTTTCTTTAAAGAAAAGTGTTTCAAAACTAATATGAAATGTAAAGAAGTTTTTAGCTATAAATTTTGTACTAAATTGCTATTGGTCTTATTCTGTATTGGTTTCAAGCGGATTCTCGCGTTTCTAGAAATTAATATCTTAATTTTGAATTACAATCGAGACCTTGAAATAGATCTTGAGGAAGATGTGACTCAATGATGAAGTTGGATCCGGATTGAATTCAGACATTCGAAATTTAATACTTTAATAAATTTTAATACTTTAATAAATTTAATAAAGTATTACCTCGACTTACCCTACCCCGATTTAAGCGAGCCCAAAGTTACGCGATTTTCAAATTTCAATCAATCTTTTGTTTTAGCGCTACACAACTCGGTTACTCACTCCCCGCTTCCTGCCAGAGCCTGATGAAATCGGTAATGTGATTGAAGAAGTTGTTGATCTTGCTGGCAAATAAATTTAGAAGTGGATATAGTGATGATGTTCAAGAACTGTTGGATTCCAACAATCAGGAGCTTACGGGCTCATGACAAGCAAGCTAGACATGAGAAAGAGCTAGACATTGAACAACTTGTGTCTTTAGACCCAGTTCAATCAGAAGATCGAATAAGTGATTGGTAATTCGACAGAAGGCCTCAGTTTAATTGAAAAAGGGCTACAAATTTTAGAAAATATGGACTTTAACGAAGAGCTTATTTTTTCAACAAAACAAGGAATAAAAAAAATTATTAGCATGCTACGAGAAAATTTTACAGAAGAAGAAAAAAATATTTGAGCCTGCAGAGACAACTTTGTTAGACTTTATGAAACCCTCTACATCAAAATAACTTTGATTTTGATTTTGTATTAGTATTATCTACGATTTTATAAAGTATATTTTTCTCTAAATTATTATTTTTTTTTGTCACCGGTCCAAACTAAAAATAATTTATGTGCGAAAGTATACCCCGACTTGCGCGAATTCGACTTTCGCTGTTATCTTTCTCTCCCACCTATAAGATAAGTTCGGGGTATTTATGTATATATTTCATTTTTCTTAATCAAAATATCAAAAAATGCTTATGGAGTGTATGACATAGAACGCGTGTGGTTTCCTTAACCGGATCTTATATATATATAACGATATATATACTATAATTATATTTGTCTATAAAGGAGAGGCCTCCACGCAGCTGAACTTAAAGGATATTTTAAATAATTATTAAGGGAAACACGCGCATAAATCCGCTACAATCTAATACTTAATTTTATTACATGCAAAATGAAGACTTTCAGATTGATATACTAAACGCATAGAAACATTTTTTCCCGATAATTTTTATTAAAACAGAGATTCATCTTGAGATCACCAACCATTGTAAAATTCTTTGAAAGAAAAAAGCCCCGTAAATAATTTTCGTAATTCTCATTGTACTCGTAGATGAATAAAATTAATATTGCTGCTATTGTAAAAATTTTGAAATTCTTTTAGTCTGAAGGAGATTAAATTAGAATACCTCAAGATTGATTAATTAATGTTGTTTAGTTGTTTATTATCTTCTAAAATAATATTCATCACGGAAAGTGATTCATTTTTGAAGAATTAAGTAGAGATAGCTTTAGGCAGTCTATGTTTCAAATTTTATTCAAAATTCATCTCATTTTTTTTCTGGCGATTGTGTACATGTAATAATTAATTACAAAAAAACAACACTGTAGCCTAGGTGGATCCTTTGAGGTCTATGGAAGTGTGAAAAAGGTTTATAATATTCCAGGGGTGTACTGGGGATCAGTAAAAAAAGTTTTTAAAAAAAATTTTAGTGAATTTTTAAAGATTGCAATTATTATGTAATAATATCCATTTTAATACGTATAGATATGCATAACAGGATGTGATCTATGCATTTAAAATGGAATGTCATGATATTAAAAGACAAGACAAAAAATCTGATAAACCATCTTTTTTTCTAATTTTCTGTTCATATTCTTAGCCAGATTGTAATATTTAATTTTTTATGTGCAGCTATTAGTTTTAGGATTATAATATATGCTGTATATAGATAAAAAATGTAAAGGGAACTATAAAGGAAATTATTCTTGTAAAAGGGATCGATGTTGGAAATGGTGGGGAACTCTTGTTTAATTCCTATTTAAGACAATCATCAAATAGTACTCATCTATGCTTGTTTTAATCCAAATTGTTATGGTGGTTTTTACAATAACTGTATTTGCACTTTATTCTACACTCATGTCCATAAATTAAGGATAATGAAGTTCAGGCAAAGAAAGAGACAGAAGCAAAACAAATTTGACTTATTTGTAAAGTCTATTTATTAAACAAAAGGTAAAGAGCAAAAAAGATGCTATATGTTTGACATAATTAATAAAAATTGCGATTTTTACTCCCTGGAGCAAATTTCAAAAAAGTAACCTATTTACAAAAAACAGTATAACATGGTTAGTATGATGGTTAATATGGAGTTTGTCTCCCAGACGATGCAATACGGGCCTTACAACGCCTACGCATGCTGAGTATCAAATAATCAATCTGATCTTGGGGAATATTACACCACTCATCAAGCAATGCCCTCCGAAGTTCCGGTAGACAGGTGGGAGGGGGTTGACGGGCTGCAATTCATCGGCCAAGCATATCCCACACATGCTCTATTGGATTCAAGTCCGATGAGTATGCTAGCCAATCCATAGGGGGGGTTATCCTCCGATTGAAGGCATTCGTCTACAATGTTCGCACGGTGAGGACGGGCGTTGTCATCCATAAACAGAAATTCAGCACCCATGGCGCCCCGAAACAAACGTACATGTTGTTCCAGAATGACATCCCAATAGATGTGGCCTGTCATCGTTACACTCTGAACATGCAGGTCAGTTCTGGAACCAAGAATAATTCCTCCCCAAACGAGCCATCCTGCACCACCGTAACGGTGTCGTTTAATGGTGTTATCTTGGTGGTTACGGGTACCTGGCGCTCTCCATATGAAAGTCCTTAGAGAATCAGACTGCAAACTAAACCTGGACTCGTCGGAAAACATCACACAAGACCACTGTTGTGGTGTCCACAATGTATACTCTCTACTCCAGGTTAATCGCAGGCGACAGTGAGTTGCGGTAAGGAGAACACATCTGACAGGCCTACGAGCATATAGACCTGGGGTAGGCATTACGTCGATCGCGATCGACCGGTGGACTGCCAAGACATTTTGGGGTGACCGCCTAAAAATTTTACCAGTTAATAATTATAAACGGAAAATTCAAAATTGGCTGACAGTACACAGACTAAGCCTTCTACTGACTATAACTACGAAAACTAACTTTAGATAAAAAAAATATTTGATCTCTTTAATGCATTTTGAATATTTTCATAACAAATGTATCGTTAGATAAAATTATATTTCGGGCTATTATTATCAAGTTTGTATCGCAATTTTCTTTAAACGTGGTTTTAAAAGTTTTGTTTTTTTTAATTTTAAATCTGTAGGTAAGTACATATTCCGTACTTATTATTAAGTTATTATAACAAACTCTTTTCCTTACCTCATCACACCTACGACATTGGGCAGTGGCGTACACAAGAATTTTTAAAGGGAAGGGTTGTCGAGGGTTGAAGGTCTACCATTTTTGTATCATACCACAACACGCAACCAAACATATTTTTTTGATTTTTTCGATTGTCGGGAACAAAAAACAGCAAAAATAAATTACTGAATAAACAATTAGCATTAATAAATAAAAAACATGCTAATATCAAATATTTAATTACATTTTACAAACTATATACATGGGACTATAATGAATCGGAAGAAAATGGTTATGAGAGTGAGGGTCCGGACCCGTGGACTCCTCCCCCGCCTTTGTGTGCACCAATGACACTGGGGGGACCGCAACTCTTTGAAAATATCAGAAGTAGTCCGCCCTCTGGAAAAGTCTACCCACCCCTGATATAGACCAATGTGCCCTAAGCGTCTGTACACGGTCTGCCTTGAAACTGTCGTACCGTTAGCTGAAGAGAGCTGACGAGATAGGTCTTATGCTGTGCTCCGTCTGTTTCTTTTGGCAGTAACTGCCAAATACCGGTCCTCAATCGGCGTTGTAACTCGGGGGCGACCTGTGCTATAACATCTACTGACATTACCATCATCTTGGAATCGTTGCCAAAGCCTGGAGATGACACTCTGGGCGATTCCAAGTTCCTCGCATACTTCCCGCTGGGTACATCCATATTCCAGTCGTCCGATAATTCTACCACGTAAAAAATCATCCAAATGCTTCCTTTGTGCCATAACTATGCGGTTGTTACACTGAAAGGCTTTTAAAGCGCTTGTGAACAATTTTACTTCTTTGCCACCATTCCTTATATACCCCTCTCTTACACTCTCGTCATTGTGACGTACTATTCGCGCTATCTGGTGGTTTCCTGTAATTTGCATATTCTTTTTCAAGATGTGTGTGATAATTCTACAGTTGAAATTTTTATTTTAGTGTTCAATTTCTGTGTGATTCTGAATTATCCTTAATTTAAGGACATGAGTGTAGTTAGAGTTCTAAATTAACATAAATACTACTTAATCATGTAAAAGAAGGTCTATATGTATGCACTTTGAACGGAAGACACTTTGTGCATACTTTTCTTAAAGTTAATTGCGGAATTTTCAATCACAAATACCTGGCGTTTTCTGAAAATTTTTAATTTAAAATGAATTTAAATTTGCCTATTCATTTAGGTAACGAAACATATCTAGAGAATTGGTAGATTTCTCAGTGCTACCCATTGATATAAAATTCTCTTATTTCTGTAACATTTTTAGTGAGTAAAGGTATTTCTATGCTATTTTCAATTCAGCTTAAATATATAGATAACAGAAAAAATTATATTGGTAAGAATACATTGGAAAAATATTTGTTTCTTTATTTTCAAATTCATATCTCTCCCACCAGTTGCCGCTGAATCCGAGAACAATTCGTCTTTTCGTTCTGAAGATTGGTGAAACTGAAGATGTAGAAAACTTAAAACGATTTTGAATACATTACTATAAGACAAACCTTAGCTTAGGATTGAAAACAGTGGAAGAAAAAAAAAGAATAACGAAAAAAGTACAGATAACCTTTCAAAGAAATATTGATAGAATATATATTATATTTCTTTTACCTTCAAAGAAACAAACTCTTCCATTTTGCAACGAAACTTATCATAACATTTCCTCCGGGATATGGAAAGATTGAAAATATAGCAAATTTAAAACTAGTGGTAATGTATTACGAAAAATAGAATTCTCAAAGATATACTCGATAACATAAAAAGCAATGCACCAAGGTGGAGTTATCCAAATGGAACGAAATTGCGTATGCACATACCTTATGTATTTATTTTTGTATGTATTTTTCGTTTGTATTTCATGTATGTATTTTTCGTATGTGTTTTTGTATGTATGCATTTTGTATAAGTCAGTGGCGTACATAAGAATTTTTCAAGGGGGGGGGGTTGAGTCAAGGTTGGTTTCAAGGGGGTTGAGTCAAGGGTTCAGAGTTGAAAGTCCACCATTCTCATATCATACCTCAATACTCCACCAAACATATTCTTTTGATTTTGTATAATGTCGGGAGTAAAAAACAGTAAAAAATAAATTATTGAATAAACAATTAGTATTAATTAATAAAATTAGTTATTAATAACAAATAATAAATTAAATTTTACGAAATAGGGTTATAATCAATAAAAAATATATATAGGGCTACGAGGTAGGGGGGGGGTCTGGACCAAGGGACCCTCCTTGTGTGCGCCACTGATGAACGTGTATGTATTTCTGCTGGTCAATAACTAACTGGAGCTACAGCACATAGTAGCGGACTATTTGGATGGTGTATACAGCATAGTACGCTCCAATAACAAGAAAAATTTCCGTGCGAATGCGAGTTTGTCGACCTTTGTGGTCAGAACCAATGCTTCTCAGACAGATTTGTGAACATTATGAGCAAATGTCACCATTTGAGATAGCACATATAATCGGACTAAAGGAAATAGAATGGACAAATCACGGGATCACTCGATATTTGGGTCGTAGCAATGGTACCATTTGACGACATTGACAGGAAGGGATGTACCATAGACATAACCGAGTCAAGAAGGTAAGGTCGAAAGAAAGGGAAGACAGGACACTAGGACAGATTGATAATCAGATAGGCACTCACAGCCACTGATGCGTCTTTATCAACGATTCGATGCGTAACCGAGACATCAGTGACTGAAATGACCATGAATAAGTGACTCAGCGAATGGGAGCTGAGATCGCTGAGGTTGTTGCACTGACTACCCCTCACCGTTGAACTAGAGTTTCTGATTTCCTGGCCATTTTTTATTCCAATGAATTTTGGGGAAATCCCAGGATCATAAGAGTTAATCCCGGGAAGACAACAGCACTTCCAGAAATCTAAAAATTAGTTATTGTTAATTGATATCAATAATAATTAAACAAAATAACGATAGTTATAAATTACAAAATTTCTACTTCTTTATATATTGTGAGCTAGAAAACAATAATACAAATAAAATAAAATGATTTCTAAGAAACATAAGCAATCCATGCTTTTATCACTTAGCCTAGTTCTTAGTTTTGTTATAAACAATCCGGCAGCTGAAAATGCCCTCTCAGCTTCAGTTGATGTTGGAAGAATTGTTTTCGAAGTCTCACCCACAGTCTTATAATATTTGATAATCAATTTTTTGTTGGGTGAAATAGTTGTTATTTTTGCTTCACTACCTTGCGCAATCTAAATTCTTGCTAGTTGTGCAACGTAGGACCTATTTGGCAAACTGCAGAATCATCATGCTTCCTCCCAAAATTTAGATATTGTATTAATCCAACTAAACAAACATTAATTACATCACCAATTCTTTGGATCAAAAAACATTTCATATTTGGCAGGGCTTTTTTCCATCCTTGCTTTAGCTTTCCAAAAATGAGAACAAATACACCTTCATCAATAAAAAAAGGACCAATTTAAAAATGAAGAAATTACTAAATTGGTACACTTCTATAAGGAAGTTACAAAGGGCAGCAGTTCTCAGCAATCTGAAAATTTTACGTTAGACCTACAATTATCATTACTTTTAGTTATCAAAATTCTAAACAAGGCCGTTTTTACATTTTACTAAAATTGTGTTGAAATGGGTTGTTACAGTTGCATTCATAATTATTAGTGGAAATAATTTCCAAATTATCAAAAGCACGCCGCAAAATTTCAACACACAGTATGTCAAAATAAATCTCCCTTTCCTTCTAAGGTCCCTCTTTCGTTTCTCTCAGTTTGAATTTCCTCTCCATCAATGACGAACATAAGGTGAGGGGATTTGGGATTCAAACTCCTCCCCCCGTAGACCAACAGATTTTAACTTTTTACTATAGAGATTACCCCTCAGTCCTTTCGCGTCTACGTTTTTTTTAGAATGTACACTCCCTACCCCATAAGAGAGGTCTATATACACCACTGCTCTCTCTCTCCTCTTCTTGAAATTATACCTCTCCTATATTTCTGTTTACTCGTACAACTCAGTATTTTACTAATAATTTACAATACTATATTATTATTTAATACCATTATGATATTCTTACGATAGGATGGCATTCTTTAGAGTTTTTATGAGTATAATTTTCCAAAAATATATAAATTTATCTCATTCTCGATAATATGTCCTTAAATTTAGGAGGTTTTCAAGTTGTAAGAGTGGATGTGCATTATAAGCAATTTTTTATGGTGCATTCTAGTACTCTCGTATACGGCGTAATATAGTTCCGGAATTGTTAAAAAAAATCTAAAACATGTTTCATGAAGAAATTATTAATTATGAAAATGCTTCGAAAAAATCAGAAATTCAATAACTAGTTTATCTATGGTAGTACATTATTTAAAAAAAATGTTCTAAAACTATTCTAGGTTAAAATTATTATCGAATTGCAAGTTACTAGTCGCATTCAATTATCAGTGTAAATGTAGCTGAAATGTTTTACTAAAGTATCTTGTTGTTGCGAGAGAGTCCCCAAAATCCAGCAGGGGTAAGTTCTAAGATATTGTGTTCCCGAAAGGAATCCAGAAACACATTAATGGTTTGGAAATTAGTTCTTGTTTGAAAGCCTTATACACACTCACAAAATCAAAGATATGATCGGGGATGGCTTATGTAACACTAGTGCGGATTGAAAAAACTTAGTTCCAACTGAGAAAATCAAAGACTGCAGATGTCCACTGAAAAATCAAGTCAGAGAGTGATTTACTCTAGCCTGCTATAAAAAATATCATAAATAGCACTACTGGCCTTTAAAATTCCAATGCTATGAAGGAAGAATGATAAATAGGCCAAATTCACGTGAAAGGAAGATACAGGAATATATGTGCAAATATTAACATTTAAGCAAACTCGAATGACGTAGGAGAAAAAAACGGCATCTCAAACTCAGCTCAAAAAGAAAGTTATGCTGTGGGTTTCTCATTCAGAAATCGTGTGTAAATGTTGTTTGTTTGTGAGCATATCGTGTTATACCTTGTACAAGGAGAAATGGTTACCAGAACGCATCGGAATTTGGGAGCGGCAAGATCATGACCAATCGAGAGTGCTCTTTATCGTTCCACGATATTACTACTTGCATTAGTTGAGATCCAGAGACAGTGTGTGCCATGCAAATATGGAATCAATGGGTTCTGGTAAAATCATTATGAATACCGTGCGGGATCTCAACAGCCTCCCGACACAAACACTGCCACACGAGAGGACAAACATATTATCAGGTGAATGAAGTTAGGTTAAATAAAAAAAATAATTGAAGCGACAGAAATTTGGTAGCGACAGCCGCCACCAGAGGGTGCCGCCACTGAAATGGCTCTCACACTTGGGGGAGTTGCCGCGTCTGCAAAGGCTTGAGCGTCAAAATGCTGCCCATTTGAAAAAAAGAAACATATTGTTAAGTCTTACCTGCAGGATCGTGCAACCCCATTACGAACCTTGATTCAAGAAATGAGCTTGTTTGTAGCACGGCGTGTATCCGCACGAACTGTTTGCACGGTGATCATTAGAGTTGCCCTCCTTGACATTGCAGCATACGCGACGTTGGTGCACCCAAACACACGATTGGATACAGGAGTGACACCATGTCATCATTTCAGATGTCCCGGTTCTCTGTGTAGCTTCATAACGGACGTATCCATGTCTGGAGGCACCGAGAAGAATGACTGTGGCCTGTTTACATTCGGTATCATCATACGGGCCTTGCATTTGGTGCGAAGGTATTGGGAGCCATTGGGTATACAATCCGAGCATCTCTTATTCGAGACGTCGGTAATCTAAGTAGCCATTGTTACATTTCCCAGATCTTAAGATCAGTGGTTGCACCACATCTTCGAAGCTTCAGATGCGTCATCTTCCAAATTATAACGCTTTACCACATGTTACTCGTCATCATCTCCTGATCTACCTCGATACAGCGAATGTTTGCTAGTTGCCGTGGCCAGCACTTCCTCCAGATCTTTCATACAGTCAAGGATACCTGAGATATTGAGCCACCCATCTTCATTCTCCATCAACTATAATTGATTAAATGCAGCATAGATTTTTTGAAGCAATATGAAATTAATTGCTGTGTCTATGATCCAAGCCCAGTTCAACTCGATGCCCAACACCGGATTAGAGAGCTCTTTAAACTATCAGTGATTTGACTTGATTTTGATTTACGTCGCACTCTGAAGCAACACTAGGGCTATTGGCAACGGATCTCGTAATTTTGAACCTCGGTCAAGTGAAGAGGATGACATCTCTGAGCTGGCATCCCCCTTTTCCCTTAAATTTAGACTTGAAATTTGGCACATATGTTTATTTTACTGAGTAGAGATCTACTGTGAAAATTGTTTTGGGGGAAATCCACTCGGTGATTGGGTTACCAGAGCGCAAAAAATCATTCTATACTTCAATTGATGAGATTACTAGAAATTATTCATCAAAAATCTGTCCTTTTTTAACACGCTTTTATAAGTTTCACTTGCATGTAACGGAATCTTGGAACTCGATTTTTACCCACTTTAAAAGGTCAGATGAATTCGAAATTTTGCACACTTGTCAAGGACCGATGACAATACAATAATTTCATAATTTTGTTCCATTGTCCTTTTCAGGATCGTCTGGAATAAGGATAATCAGATTTGGCGACAATTCTATATACCACATCCAGACTTGGCGACTTATTGCATACACGATTTTCAAATTTGGCGACAAATTGCATATACCATTTTCAGATTTGGCGACTGATTTCATACACCATTTCCAGATTTGGCGACCAATTTCAGATTTAGCTACTTAAAGAATAAGGTGTAACCCTAAAGCAAATGTTTTGAATGTAAAACTAATTATAAGCAAATATAAAGTACACTTGCGGTTAATAGAAATAAACCAAACAAAAAAAGTGTTCTGTATCTGAGAAAGTGGAGGGTGGGTGTGTGCTTGCAATTCCTTACCATAATATAAACATTTTTCTGAAAATGAAAATTTAAAAAAAAGGCTCGTGCATGTGAAAAAAAATAATTTATGTTCTAACTGCTAAATATTTTTTATTTTTATACAGCAATACGTTTAGAAGTGATGATACGAATTAACATTATAGCAATACGTTTAAAAGGTGAAAAAATGATTGACACTTAATATTACCAGGTTTTTATTAACTCTCTTTAATGTCTGTCCGGGTGGAATTTTGTAATTGCTTTTAAATTGTGTGACTTCCGGATGAGCTAGAGACTTGAAATTTGGACCATAGCTCAGAAGTGGATGACAATGCATGAAAATGTGAAAAGAGAAAAAAAAAACACATTAAAATTAAACACATTAAAATTTTTTTTAATCAGAACTTTTTCTTCTTTACACAATTTTTTATTTGTTTGACCTGTTCTATAGAGACGGAATCTAATACGGGATACGATACGGGACTCATCCGAAGCTCCAGAAACGGAGAGAATAAATACACTTCAGACCCGTTAATTGATATCCATTGAAGAGCAAGACTAATTCCAGCAGCCACGTAATTCCAGTTTCAAATATCAAACTCAAGGATAAATTCAACAATGAATATAAATGATAGTTTAAAAAAACTAAAAAACACGCTTTAATTGTAGATCGAACTAAAAAATGAAAAATAAATTATAGTTTAAAAAAAAAACTAAAAAACACGCTTTTATATTGAATCGAACTAAAAAGTAAAAAAATAATTCTCAATATGAGAATAAAATGATTAACAAGAAAATTAATGTCATTGGGGGTAAAAGCGTGGGGTGTTCAATAAATGTTTGCTATAATTTCTAACTTCTATTCCGAAAAGCTGAGTTAGCGTAAAAATGTAATACAAAGCACCCCACGCTTTTACCCCAATGACATTCATTTTCTCTTAATCATTTTATTCTCATATTAAGAATTATTTTTTTACTTTTTAGTTCGATTCAGTATAAAAGCGTGTTTTTTTTTTAGTTTTTTTTTTTTAAACTATAATTTTTTTTTACCAAGAGGCGAGAGTTACAGGCATAAGTATATTTTTCAATACAATCGAATTTTTAATGCTAGGACTTAGATATCAATTTATATATTTTTATACAATATATATTCATACAACATCATGAAATCCCAGTGAAGCGGGTGGGTTACGGCTAGTATTTATATATATCTTTATTCAGAGAGAAATATTGGATCAAATCCTTCTGAATAAGCATATACTAGCACAATTGCAACCGTATATTCTCGCAAGATCTTTTTAAACTTTTTGGCTTTATCTCTCCCCCTAAATTTCCAAAAGGCAGATTCTTCACTTTTGTTATCAATACAACCCAAAAGGCTCATTCATCCTCATCTATCTCGTTTCGGCTATTTATTTCTCGTTAATTGATGAATGATAGCGAACGATGAAGAAAAAAATGTTGAAAGAAGAAATCGAGGGAAATATTGAACGAGTCAAAATATGACTAACGAATGACTCGAAGGAAATACTTTTTTCTGCGAATGAGATTTATTCATCAATAAAGATTTTCGTTTCTTTTTGAAAAAAAGTGGTTTCTTCTCAAATGAAGATTCATTACCCTCTAGACGAAACGAAAATTCGAGCTCTTTGTCATATTTCTTAAAAGTTTTCATCCTCTTCTATGAACAGTGGCGTGCGAAGCTCAAGAAAAATTTGACTTCCACTCATCCTCCATTGTTAATTGAATCAAAATGTCTTCAAGGCGTGCAGAGACATCCAATGGACGACAAGAATTAGCAAATTTAAGATTTCTCAGCTCGCAAGGCTGGGTTTTCAATTGGACGAGCCAAAGTTTTATTAATTAAAAGTTTAGAAGTTGAGGAAATTAATTATTCGCGAATTAGGGGGAAATGTTGACAATATGAATGGTTTCGTTATTCAATTTTTCTTTCCATTTCTTTTGAAAAACATTTTTATGTTTATTTGATTTCATGGATCCTCTCCTATGTTATTACAGGATGTAACATATTAAATTAAATCTTCTGTTTGCAACAATAAATAAAGCGTAAGTCGAAACAAATTAAAGCAGACAAAAATTTTCAATTGAAGTGCTATTAATTCCAGGGAAGTATATATGTATAGGGAAATTAATACACACAATAACCTAAGATATTGAATAGTGTACTTATAATAATCACTACTCTGGAATAGTTTAGTTTTAATTAATTTTTTTATAGAATTCTGCTTTATTTACGTTTGACTGGAGTTTTAGTTCTTCAAGGCGGGCGCAAGCACACACACGCGCACACACGCACGCACAATCTTTTAGAATTTTTTCAGTATGTAAAAAAACTATAAAATAGTTTTGAAAAAATACGCTAAGTTTGCTTGCCTATTGACCAAGTTGCACTAAGTTGGCTGAGGAGTTACCAAAAAATTTCTTGGGGCATGTTCAATTTCCGTAATAATTAGAATTTTGTACAATTTAACTACTTAACTACATTAAATAATTTATCAGTGTAATTTACTGAATAATATTTAATGACTTAATTTTACCTAGATATAAAAAGATTTTTATTTTATTAATTTAGTAATATTATATTGGCTCAATATGATGTTGTAGCGAGTGCCTAATTGTGTTAATTATTACACGTAATTAAAGCAAAATGAAATTTATTAATTATTACTTATACTATCAATAGTAGTCTTTAACATCGCGGTTAGCATTTTTAACGAAAAAAACACCGTTGTCTTATTTATTAAACTACAAATACATATTTTTCTGGAATTTTTCTTTGGGAGGGAGGGAGGATTTCTGAAGCCCTACGGCATCGTTTTTAACATAGAAAATTGACGTATTTAAATTCAACTACTTAAAATATGCGTAAAAATGTTACATGATAGGGAATTTCTTAAAAATGTTTAACAGGATAATTTTTTATAGTGTGCCTCCAGTTTCTCCAAAAAAAATCTACAAATCTTAAATTTTGCGCGCAGTATTATTTTAATAAAAAAACTATGGAGAAAAACTCCGCAGTCAGAAAAGATGATGGATTATAATTTCAGAATCTATTTTGGTTCGGAGCCTTGAGGTTGTAAACTATTTTTCAACAGCAGAGAATATTTGTATCACAGGGTGGGCAGAGAGAGAGAGAGAGAAAGAGTATTTAATAATATTTAAATTTATTCTTTTCTTCCCTACGAGCAAAATAAAAAGACTTTTTTTTGCCCACTTACAGCTTACAGGAAATACTCATATCTACCATTATTTCAGTAGATCCATTCTTAAGAGGTTTAAACTCAGATAAATATATATGAATGGAATATATATATAAAACTCCTGCATTAATAGAGAATAAATTCAATCAGAATTTAGGTAGGTTTATACGAGAGTATTTTGTGTACTAATATACATTCGAGCATCGGGAAAAATTCCCGTTTTGCGTCATGTATGTGATTTTTTGATAAATTTCTAGATAATGGTTGATAAATTTTCAGTTTTACTAACCTCGCACTATAAAGCAACACGACTGGCAACGAACCTCGTAATCTTTAACCTTGGTCAAGTGACGAGGATGTCTCTGAGCTGGTACTTCCCCAACTACATCACCACACCAATGGGAACACATTCAGCCTAGACAAAGGGGATAATGTGGATCGGCCCCTCTACACAGCGAGTCTTCAGTGGCACCAGGACTCGAACCCGGGAAGCTTCGGACACTTAAAAGTAAATTTTTTAAATAACGATATTAAATAGACAATTCTCGAATCTCTTTGACAGTCAATAACAGCTCAATGAGAAAATTATAAGCTTAATTTAGGTTTTGTTTCTTACCGTAATGAGTAGCCGAGTTAGCCTTAGGTTATGGTCACGTGTCCATGTCCGGCGTGTCCTGAGTTCGAGCCCTTGTGCTTTTAAGTGGCTGATGCAGGTTAAATTTTTCCGAGGATCAAAGTTCTTTCGTTGGCGTGATGTAGTAGTTTGGAGAGAGAGTGCTAGCTCAGGTGTCATCCTCCTCACTTGACGGAGGTATAAAATTACGAGATCCGTTGCCAATAGCACATGTGTTGCCTTATAGTATGATGTGTTAACATTAACTCACTCACCTAATGAACAAAATTGAAAACGAAAGTTTGTGATGAATCATCAGATCTTCAAAATCACTGTAAAATGTACTTGTCTGTCACGACAAGTGACGATAATAATGATGATTTTCAAAAAAAAAAAAATTATGCATGTATATTTTAATGTAACACACAGTGATAATAATTCTGTATCAGAAGAGAATGACACAATTGTCAGGGAATCAGAAATTGATATGAGTCTGTGCGGAATAATATTGTGTGTGAGATACACCCTTCACGGTTATAATGATTTGAAAGTATTCCATTAAATACACACGCACATTAGAATATCTTAAAATAACTAAAATATAATAACGATTTATACATGAAAAGTTTGAGAAGAATAGTCCTATGCGAATGTATTAATGGAGTCTTCGTAAAGAGAGAAAAATTTTAATATATAAATCTGTTAAACTATGAATAAGATAAAACAACGAAAATTCTTAGTTGTGTTTAGGATTACAAAGGAAAAACTTCCCCTTAGAATGTATAGTTCGAAAGAAAAAATAGGTGATTATTTAGTCGTTAACTGTTATTGCAATTAATATTGAGATTCATTATTTGTGTATTTCAGCTTCTTTAATGGGCTACTTTTGTTGTAGCTAAAGCCAACTCATGTGAGCTTATAAACTTAAGCTATCATATAAGTATGCACATTGTAAGAAAATATTCATTATAACCTGCTGAAAGCCTTTGAATCCATTTTCTGATAACACTATAGAAGAAACCACTGATTCAGATTTTACAGTTAGTTTCTAGATATTAAAAAAACATCCCTACAAGCTCCCCACCTCCCCCTATTTAAGAGGTGGGGAATCTTTTTATACCTTTAGAGGCCACATGTAATTAAGTTGCAATACAGGAGGCCGAATAGGTTGATGTACCTGTAAACGCGGTTTTTATGAAATTATTATAGTTTTTTTTTTATAGTTTTAACACTGAGGTGTATAGAAATATTACAAAAAGAATTAAATCCTTATTTATTTATTGTTTGACATAAAAATTTACAATATAAAATATTTTTGTATTCACATAAGAGTACAAACTTGCTAGGACATTAATACTTAATTATTATGTTGCTATAAAATTATTATGATGATTATGAATGTTTTATGCCCAACAAGTCACAAGCGATTTTTTAGTATATTACTGTTGTCTTAACGAACAGAAAATTATAATAAAACACTTTATTAATATTCAAATACCATTCGTACAGAAAAAATAATGCGGTTTAACGCTCATGCAGTCAGTCCAACAATAATAGTAAAAAAAATAGTTTTTTTGTAGAGATCATATAACATGTCTGGTAGTGTTGTCGTGTTCCACAAGTGGCGTTCTAACATTTGAAATATACAACTCTCTATTCCCACAATTATTCAGTGAAACATGTATGCATTCATGTCATTCTTTATTTAATTCCATTGATTTGCAAATTGTAGTAATCTATATAATTAAATATTAATTAACATAAGGGCTGGCTTTCATGAGGGCCTCACAAGAAACTCACGGAGGCCGCATACGGCCTCAAGGCCACGGGTTCCCCACCTCTGCCCTATTTGATGTATCGAAAATCGTAAAACTGGCAGTTCAATGTATTGATGCAGCAAATAAATCAATAATACCTTATCTATGAACCACTCAATCCCGTGTGCTACTTGCTGACAAAGTCACTTTTTCCAACAACTTGTTTTCTTAACCTTTTTTCTTTCTTTATTTTCCGGTTCTATTTTTTGTCTTTACTTCTCGGAAGGATTGATGATACGCTTCAAAATCCCACAATCTTTTTCACCTAGAATCAAAACCCTTCACACATTGGTGACGCGACCACAATTCATCTTCACTTTCTGTGAATCTCGGATCCGCGATAATCATCACACGCCGCTGTGTAGTATTTCGAGTTTTGAATCCAAAAACTTTTTTTTTCCGCCAGACCACCCAAGGAGGTCGTCTGCGTAGAAAATGCTCACATATACCTCCAACTCGGATTCATGGTACTTTATTCCCACTGGTATGTTCGCGAGTTTTGCCTTCGTCTCTCCCACCAGTGTGTTCATGTTTCCGCCTAATTAACGACTGCAGACACCAGATGGCGCTTTATATCTCTTCCAGACTAATTTTAGTTGTAAGCTGTCAACGAAGACACGTTTTCTTTTCACTTTTACAACTTTTCTTTCGCGCTTTTCTTTTTCTTCCCGTATCTTTTTTTAAAATCTTTTTTATTTCATTTCGAAGTTTCACGGTATGGAAGGGAAGGGAAAAAAAGTAAACAAAAAACAGCAAGAGTCGAAAAACGTATATATTTCGAGACTTAAAAATCCCTCTGAAGTCAATATCGTAGGAGCATTTTGAAAAGTTTTTTTTTTTGTTCTTGTTTTAAGTGAATTTTCGTTGCAAGGGAAAACTTTGGTAGATGAGAAAGTCAGATGTCTTAACTTCTCTTCTGTAAGCGTTGAAAATGAAAGAAAAAAATAAAGGGGTTGGAAAGAGAGATGTAGAACAAAAATAGTTTTGCACTGCACTGCATCAAATTACAATGAAGAAATGAAAAATCACATTCTATTTTCCTTCAAGTTCTTAATGAGACTCTCTATGGGAATATTTAATTACCAATCTGTTGAAAATGAAGCAATCTTCATTCAGTTTCAAAACCTGCAGAAGCGAAGATACATAATTGATCGGTTAATTGCTACTCTTTATTTATTTTCTATTTTATTTAAATATTTATGGAGATAATTAATGAGAAAAAGCAAACTGTGCAAATACGTAAGAGATTATGCTTATTTTTTTTTATTGAAAATACTGTTCCGATTTTCATTAAAAAAAAAACTGTACAGCGATAAATAATGTTGGTTCAATCAGCTAATTATATACTATATTTTTTTTAAGAATATTTTTCTTACGCTTCAAACTCTTCACTTAAAAATTCCTTTCCCGTTCCCCCTTTTTTGCATGGTTTAAAAATATAAATACCAAGGGGGAGGGGAAGGAGGGGGTGTAAAGAATTCGGGGATTATTTGGGATTATTTTCCTTTTCCTGATCCCTCACAGTTGTTTTTGTGAGACTTTTGATAAACATATGATCCAAAGTAAAATTCAATTGCTGTTTAAGTTTCTTTAAATACAAAAGGCTCAATTAGAAAAAAAATAGTATTTCATCGTTTAAAAGAGAACAATGAACGAATTAAAAATCGAAGAACAAACTAATGATTGCTTGATTATGATTGGTGATTTAATTTAGTTTTTTTTTTCACTTACTTTTTTTGCTTATTAAGATACCACTCGAACTCAAAATCTGTTATAAGCACATTAGTCCTTTAGAAAACAAACCGAACTATATAATTTTACAATATAGTATAACAACGCAGTCTTCTGGATAAGAAAACATATAATGAAAATAAGGGTTAGAGAGCTCTTATAAATAGGATTATATATCCCGAGAACTATTTAACCTGGAAATAGTCTAGGGTCAAAATAAATGCGTGTCAGATTCCGGTTTTTTCCTCAGTTTATCTAATTCACAGATAACTCATGAGAATGAATTTCATTATAGCTTCCATAAAATCCTAAGCCCTTTCTAAAAAATTAACCTCTGCTTGTCACGGGTCTCTATTCGGGATTTTTCAACAAACAAATCCTCTTGGGGAAAAATGGTCTTTAAAATTTATTTTATTGAAAACCTTGCGAAGAAGAAGATGTGAGTATGCAAATTAAAAAATTAAATCTTTTACATAAATATTAAGCTTCCGAGTTAAAGATTAGAAAGAGAGAGGGAGAGGCTCCGGCCAGCAGTAATTGATTAAACGTGAAGTAAGCAGGGACGTCTTAAGATTCTTTGAGGCCCTGGGCCCAAATAAATCTCAAGATATTTTGAGGCCCTGGGCCCAAAGAAATCTCAAGATATTTTGAAGCCCTGAGCCCCTATGCAAAAGTATGCCCTACCTAAGATCTTTAAAAGTAGACTGTATATAACATGAATTGTCAAAAATCCGTTCAAATGGAAAATTTGAAACAAATAAATGTGTACAACTCACATTAAAAGGCCTAGGTATAAACAAGCTTGATCGATGGCCGCATTTCGACTATTAGGCCTAGGCCTAGGCATAGACAATGGTCATCACATAATAATACAGTCTTACCACTTTTGCCAATTGTAATACAGTTTGAAATTTCCTATTTTTCGGAGAATATGTAGAGGAATAATATTTGACCACATCAAAATTATCCGGATTATGATCTTATTAAGACAGAGTCAAGAACGAAACGAGGCCCCCACCGAAACGAGGCTCCCACCGAAACGAAGCCCGGGCCCAGTTGGCCCATGCCTTAAAACGTCCCTGGAAATAAGGTGTGGATACTTAGTAACTGAATATTGTAATATTAAAATTGACGATTTGTCAAATAGAAATTAAGTTAGATTAGGTCGTTAAAAGAGAATTAGAAGGAATTGCTTGGACGTAAGTGATCTGTTTATTTAGTCTTCTCGCATCTCTTCGGCCTCGCTATTGCAATTCATATTTAGAATTTGGGTGCATCTCTAGACTTGGTTAATAGATCTTGTGTAGTTGTTGATATTAAAAATAAATTGAAATTATTTTGGAATATGGCTAGTCTTCTTTCCGACCTCCCCGCACTGAGGGAAGAGATACCTCTTCCCTCTCATGATATGTAGAGAAATAATAAAAAGATATATATATATATATATATTTATTACGCTAGTGAAATATAGCTTATATTTTGAATTAGCGCTTCATCCCCATTATTTTTAAAACTGATGTTTGGTTATTGTAATATATTTTTGGTAGATATATATATAGGATATTGATTTAAATAATTTTAATTCTATTCTTGAAAAATTGATGGGATTGCTTGAAATCTTTTTCCATTATCACATAATTCACATATTAATATTACAAACAAACAATTATGACAGGTAACATTATGCTCGGTTTCCTCTTACTAGAGTAAAATTATGAGTGATGATTGGTGATTTATAATACCGAATATATGTAACAATTTACTTAACCTACCCATACTGATATATAATAGTACTTGAAATACATATTTTTGAATTATTTGAAATATTATGATAGTTTTTTGATTATTTGAAAGGTGAAGGAATAAAAGTCTTTATCTCGTTTGTTTATCAATAAAGAAGTGAAAAAATATCTCATGGCACACAACAAAGAAGAAGTTTTTGCTAACTTTGATCAACAGCAACAAATATGAAAACGGGGGAGGGAGAGAAGTATTTCTTCTTTTCCTATAAACTCGTCTTGATATTCTGAAACTATTCACTTTCCTATTTTGTTATAGCATAAAAAAAATATGGATAATGAATATTATTTGGTTATATGTAAGTATACTTTATATCTTACCTTCGCACCATATTCTTACTAAGTATATCAATTCTACAGGCAATTCACCAATTAAAAGTTCTTTGAATTTTTAAAAAAATATCTGTATTTTTTTAGTAAGAAGAATGGGAATTTTAATCAGCTATTGGAAAATTATATGCTTAAAGTATTATATATAATGAGGGTTATATATATGCAGGGTTTTAAATTTTTGTATTTTTTCTTTCATTAATGCATTTGAAATTAATTAAACATGTTTTATATGATATCACCTGAGTCATAAAGAAATTAGACGAATTCTTAGTTTTGTCTGTGCGTGAAGAAAGGAATTTTTTTATTTTAGTACTTGTAACTTTGTTAAAGAATTATAGAAATATCTATTTTTGCCAAAGAGTCTCCATTTACATACTATGCATTTATAGCCAACAGTATAAATTTTTGCTCTTATGATAATTCAAATTATCTTGATTTGTGTGTGCATTGTTCTTTTTTCTTTAAAGGGGACAATTCCAAGTATATTGAGATAAATGTAGAACACACATACTTAAATTTTTTCGGTTCATATTAGTTGTAACGTATGGTTGGTTTTGGGTGGTTTTATAAAATATTCTATTACAATGTAATACAAGGGATACTTATACAACTATGTATGTATGTATGTATGTATGTATGTATGTATGTATGTATGTATGTATGTATGTATGTATGTATGTATGTATGCATGTATGTATGTATGTATGTATGTATGTATGTATGTATGTATGTATGTATGTATGTATGTATGTATGTATGTATGTATGTATGTATGTATGTATGTATGTATGTATGTATGTATGTATGTATGTATGTATGTATGTATGTATGTATGTATGTATGTATGTATGTATGTATGTATGTATGTATGTATGTATGTATGTATGTATGTAATTTGTTCGGGTGGAATCTTGCAACTCAATTTTGAAGCTGATATCTTCACCCTATTAAGCTGAAATTTTGCACACACGTTTAGTTTGGATGACAATGGATGTTTTGACCATTTATATTCCGATATTGCAATTAATTAAAAATATATTAATTAAAAACATTAAATAGTTTTGGGCGCCAACTTTGATATATCTGCATTGTTGTAATAATGTTATTTTTACAACAATGACAAAAGTTGGCGTCGAAAATCGGTTTTCAGCCAAACTAAAATTTCATAACGTTGCGCTATTGACTGTATTTATTAACTTTGTCTAAAAAATAATTACATTTCTACAACGTAAAAATAATCTAATTTCTACAACGTATGCAATTTTTTTACAAATTTCTATCTATTTTCTTGGATTTAAATTCAAAACAAAAAAAAAGTCGAGATATTTTTCAAGTAGATTGATACATTGTATACCTTTCTCAACGCTGCCAAGTTAAACTGAGATGGAGTATTGTAGAAATTCCTTAAAAAAATTTAACTAATTTTAATCTATGACAAAAAAATAATTACAGAATCGGAAGGATCATTTTTTTTAAATATATATATTACCCATCAAAAAGGAATCCGCTAGGAAAACAATAAGAGAAAAATATTATCCAGAAATGAAATGTATTTTCAATTAAAAAAATAATTTTATATTAAAATAAATGAATTTTTTAAAGAAATTTTCTAATTTTAAGCCTACAAGTAATTTAAATATACCTCATTTTATCACCAGTAATCTAAACACACACTACGACACATGTGTCCTTAAATTTAATTACAAATAGTATCAGTTAATTTTATTTGAGTTTTTTTTTGTTTGAAAAATTAAGGTAATTTTGTTTCTCTAGATGAGTTAGGTACATTGTAAAACTAGCTCATGGTTATTGATATCCATAAAATGTGCCAAAAGAGAATAATTTGCAAATAAGGAGATTTTAAAAATAAGGAGAGAAAAAAAAATCGAATCTGGAGAGGAAAAATTTTGTTAAATAGGAAATGCACTTCGTTATTTGGAGTTATTTTACGAAGAAAAGAGTAATATGTGCTTGGGTCCAGGAAAAAGTTCTTAAAATAGAGAAATTCCCAAAATAGAGGTTCGTTACATGGAGGTTTGACTGTATAAAAATAATACGATGGTTAATTATTTTTCAAAATCAAGTTTCTAAAGATGACCTGAGCAATTAAAAAAATAGATTCTTACGTAGAAGATATCCAATGTCCAGCAAAATATTATCATTAGTTGAGAAAACTTTCTTTTTTGATTACAATATGCGTTTTGAATTTTAAGCATTTTATTGATTAATACAAATATTTAAATGCCATTTGAAGTTTTTAATAACTAACTAGATTTTTCTTCTAATATGTTAGAGAAATATATTCCTTACCTTCAAAATATTTCAAATAAATAATATATTCTTTAAGATTTTTCAAAAAATAATCAAAATTTTAATTAAACATTTAATAACTTCGTCATTTATTAAGATAATTTCCCGAAACCTTTTTTTCTTTCGTGTGTAGAACAATATTACCCAAGATATGCACGAAGATTGACAAAATTACGGATTTAAAAAAAAAAATGTGTTTTTCGTCTAATACCCTTTTTGTGAGAATTGGTTCAGCTAAATCAGGGATGGTGAACCAGCGTTGAATGAGTTGAACAGGCTGAGAAACCTGTCCAGCGATAACTAAAAAGTAAAAAATAAATTAAAAATAAAAAAACTTTTTTTAAGAACAAGCTTTTATTTAAACGCTCTAAAAAGAATAAAATAACCTTTACCTTCAAAACTTATTTTACTGTCGACTTATAACGTCATTATACAATTTATATGATATAAAAGCTTGTCGCGAGATTTACCTGTGTAGATAAACAAGTAAAATAAATAACTTGACATCAATGATTTTAATTTTTAAAAATTCAAACTAAGTAAATACGAGTACTTAAATCTCGCGACAAGCTTTTATATCATATAAATTGTGTAATGACGTTATAAGTTGACAGTAAAATAAGTTTTGAAGGAAAAGGTTATTTTATTATTTTTAGAGCGTTTAAATAAAAGCTTGTTCTTAAAAAAGTTTTTTTATTTTTAATTTATTTGATACTTAAAATTCGATATTTTAAATCGTAATGTACGAGTTATTAAGAGAGGGAGAGAGGTGGATACTGAACAAAAGTTATAAACGTAAACCCTTCTTTCATTTTCTTCTCCAATCTGTCTTTGCATGTGTTTTCACCGATTCAAGATATTAAAAGTAAATTGGTTTTATTTGAATATGGAGTGTTGTAGAAATTGATGAATATGATATCAATTTAAATTTTATCTCGGTTCAAAAAATGAATCTATCACTAACACCTAGTTATGTAATTTTAAAAGATACTCGTATTGTTACTTACATAAAATTGGAATTAAATCATTTTGATTACAGTATTTACATTTATTACTTATTTGCAATTTAGGTTCAAACATTTATTACTTATTTACATTTTAGATAAATTTGAAATAATCCTTGTCTGTTTTTTTTTAAAAATATACCTAAAAATTACTTCTCTTCATAGGGAAGAAAAAAACCTTGTGTTTATATTTTATTTTATTTGCTGTCTGATTATATCTAACTCTATATTTTTTTCAATATTTCACCTCTCGAAAGAAAACGAATTTTATCTTTCTTTTCCGGCATTAAACTCTTCTCGAATAGGTTTAAATAAAATAAAAAAGTAAACCAACCGTGGAAATGCAGCGTCTCTTTCTCCCCTTCTATCCAATCGAGCCTTAATATCATAAAAAACATTGCTAAAAATAAGTGAAATGTTGCCGAAAGCTACGACTCTCGATAAAGCGCAACTGACAAATGCTGTTCTAGACGTTAATCAACAAAACGATCCATGTCACATCTATATTATTTTCACAAGATTATAACGACGCGTATAATCAGATTCGGCGTCCTATCTTTTCCCCCCTCTCCCATGAAGGTTTTTTTAACCCTCCCCTTTCCATCAAGTTTAAGCGGTTTCTTTCCCTCCCTGAATGTAACATGCCGAAGTTTCATCTTACCGTCACGCAATTAAGAATGTTCAGCAAATGTCGTTGCTTGACTTTTTACAGCAGATTGGGACAAGAGGCGTGACACAAAACAGGAAAATACAACAGTTTCCGCCCTCTATTAGGCTTGGTGTGAGTCTTGAACCAATCGAAATGAAGAGGGAAGGTTATATTTATTTATTTATGTTCCTTTCTTTTGTTTTTTTCTCTTTCGGAAAATTGCAGTTGCTTGAAATATCGATAGCTAAACGTCTCGCAGCCGCTACTTAAGCGTGAATTGTTTTTCAGTATATGTTATATTATTAAAAATGGCCAAGAACTTTTAGCGTTGAAAGGAAAAAAATACTTACTTGAATAGTGTTGAATGAAATTTCCCGGAAATGCTTTTAAATGAAGAACATAAAGTTAAAAGAGTGATACTTCTCAACCTTTTTACCGGTCAAAGTTTGATAATTTTACCGCTGCCCACTGCAGGAGGGGGGGGGGGGGGAGTTGACTGTTTCTATTTTTGATTGCCTTGATTTTATAATTTTAATTTAATTTGTATTTATAAACATGCCCTCAGAATAAAATACACCAAGAAATGAATACTAAGTGATTTCCATGGTAAGTCGCACAAACCTGAGAGAAATACATCACAGCAAATAAAATAGAAACAATTTAATATTCCTTGTGCGACGCGGTACTATTTGATCCACTGACCGATACTGGTCCGAGGGTTAGGGACCACTGGGGTTAGAGGATATATTCATGATTTATATGTTTTTATCATACAATTTTCTAGAATACTATTTTCTATCATATTGCTTTTATATAACGTTCCTTTTTCTTACAACTTTATTTTTCTGTGATAATTAGATTTATTACACATTTGGAAAAAATTAAATTTATATTGTAATATTATATATTACAGTATAAGCCTTGATTTTTTACGATAGTTTTTGTATTTTAAGTATGAAAGAGTTGTGTGAATATTTCTCATTAGCTTATTTAAGTATAATTCAAAAAACAGCGCATGTACTATAAACTAAAATGCATTTATGAGTTAAAATACATTCTTAAAATTTTAATACCAAGAAATTTTTAAAAATAGTTTTATAGCTTTATTAGAAGAGCATAAGTTCGATATACGGACTTTTTTTGGCGCCTTTTTCGGGCGATTCTGCACTAGATTCTGTCTGCCCTGATTCCCCCTGTTTTCCGGTCGGGTTTCGCGGGGTCTTCGTTTTATGGCGAATTTTCCAATCAGAGCAGTAATTTTAGTTGTTTTTTTTTTGGAAAGGGGGGGGGGATTCTCTGTAAAACATCCTTCTTTTCTTTTTGGATTTTCAACTGTTCAGACATAGATATTTCCGGACAAGAATTCCCTGCCTTATTACCTATTATTTCTTAATATTTAGAAAGAATATTTATTAATTAATAATTTTTATTCTTTGATTAATATTAAATTTTATAATTATATTAAAATTATTCATAAAAAATAGTTATTTAATATTTGTTAAAGTTTATTTTTAATTATTGATTAGGTTGAATATTCTTTCATTAGTAGGTTGTATTTCAGTTCTTTTATTATTACCTTATTTCTTATTCATATTATTTATTAATATTTCTTTTTAATTACTGAAACTTAGAAGAGGGGAACTTTGCTAAACTGTTTAGTCAGGCGGGAAGGGAAGGGGAGAGTTTCGGGGCGGTTAAGGGGGAAGGAGGGGGGGATGTGCAACCCTGTGCTTCCCTTGGCGACTGCTGTCGCCGAAAAAAAAAATTTGGCAATTTTTGAAAAAAGTCCGTATATCGAACTTGTTATAATTTTAATAAATATAGGTTTTTAAAAAAACTGATAAAGTAAACAACCAAATTCCAGAAATAATTAGAAATTACAAGCTTTTTCAAAAAAATTAAAATTTGCCTAAAATTGCAAAATAAAAAATGAATTAAAAATAAAAACAAAACTGCAAGCAAATAAAAGGAAAATCTATATATCTGTTTAATTTTGCTGCTGATGTTGCTATCAACTGGGTTAAAATTGAACGTTTATAAAGATATCTTTTTATTATGATATTTGTTCATCGTACTGATGTAACGAAATCACATCTCGACATTTATTTCATTGTTGCGATACAATGCTTTTTCCACCTTTATATCTTGGAATAATGGAACAAGCATACACTGCTGTATAATCATTAAATAACTGAAAAATGAAGATCAAGTTAAGTATATGAACATATTTTGTACAGCAAATAGAAAGAAATCGGGCATTTTTAAGTTGGTTCGAAGATCGTTAAGTGACCTTCAGCATCGTGACATCATATTTGGACAAAAAAAAAAGTATTTTATGTTATTAAATTAGTGGCCCCAAAATGTAGCTTGCGTGCGACATCGAAAGAACATCACTAAATAAAAAACCTTACTGTCTTATGAAACAACTTAGAATTATTTTGCCAAGAGCTCACGTGGTCGCGAAAAAGGATTGTTCATGGTTGCGAAGGTGTGTGTGTGGCCAGCGGTTTCAACAAAAGACTCGTCATGAAAAGGAGTCGCGCGTTCAATCTGTCTTGTCTTAAAAATTGCCCAAGTTTGGTGGTTGGGGTACTAGCTTAAGAGTCATCCTCTCTCTCTCTCTCTCTCTCTCTCTCTCTCATCACTTGAAAGTGGTTCAAAATTACGAGGTCTATCGTCAATAGCTCTAGAGTGTGACGTTAATGAACAAACTATCTAGCCAAAAGCTCAACAATGTATCATAAAAAAAGATGAACTTCCTTTTATAACCTGTAATGAAGAATAAATAACTCTTTTAAAGATTAAAATGTTGTATGATACTGAAATGACTTTAAAAGGTGTAAACAGGGAATTTTTTTATCCAATTAGTGACAAAAAGACTTGAGTATATCAAATTTATATCAAATGAAACGTTTTCAGATTTGGAATATCCCCCATTGTATTATAAGTTAGTGATTGTTCCCTACTTAAAAGATAGATCAAAATTGTTCTAATAAACACTTTCAGTTAAAGGCATGGTTTTATGATTTTTTTTTACATTTTTATAAGGAAATCAGCAAATAAATAAATGAATAAAATAAACCTTCAAAATATCTTTCCGTTGGACATTAATAAAATCATCGCCATCTCCAGAGTAAATATCATTTGCAACGATTTGGAATCTGTATTGAATGAAAACTGTTCACGAGCTAACTACATTATATTTTTAAAAAAATGAAAATTCTATATTTTATTCGAATTTTAATATTAAATTAAGTAAAAAGGTAATAAATTTTGGATTTTAACTAACTTTTATAATTACTTTAAATTATCAATTACTTATTTCGCAATGAATCCATATCATAAATTTGTTGGACAATTTTGTTATGGATAATTTATGTAGTTTAATAATTATGCTTTATTATACACAATAAATTACGTAATTGTTTAGTATTAAAATTTATATTTAATAAATATATTAGTTTAACTTACATAAAATTACGATTACATCTTATTTTTATAAATAAAACTTAACCGCTGTCACATGCCTCTGATTACAGCCGTACAGCTTAACAAAATTTTCAATTCACTTATTGATTTCTTATGTAGTATATACATATTTGATGAAAATCTGAAACTAGAAATTCCCTTGTTTAAGGAATGTAATTTGCAAATTTTTTAAAAAAATGTTTCTGACTTTTCTGCTACTTTTCATTAGGCAAATACTGTTGTTAAAAATGTATAAATCCAACAGGCTCCACCCTCAAGTCTTTTTCACTAATTCCTTCCAGAATTTATTAACTAAGATATGCATGTTCAAAATAATTCAGTAAAAAATAATTGCAAAATGTACAATCCATTTGGGGCTTAAAGATTTCAAGGCTTAGATAATGTTATTGACAATATAACCCTCTTATAGGCTTATGTCTTTTTTTTCAAAAATAAAACGCAGCTCACTACTATGATGTTCGGCTCAAACATTGCGTAGGAGAGAGTTAAATTTAATTTTAATTACATAAACACATTTTTAACAAATGAAAAGTTCATGGCAAGATGTTCTGATAACCGTTGATACATGTTATTTTGATGACTAATGACTTCTAATTACAAGATATTCCGATAGCAAGCATAGAGACAATGAAGGGGAAAAATTTTGCACCTGTTCCGTAAAAAACGATTATATATAACTATTTCCAGCTGATATATCTTTTTCTTTATTATCTGTTATTTTTTAAAGGTGTGTAGAAAAGTGACAGACAGCCCACAAAGATTACCTAGAAGCTCTCTCTCTCTCTCTACATATATATATAACTTCGAAATTTTTTTCTGAAAAAAATTTGGCTGCTTTAATGCAACATAGTTAAGTAGTTTCAAATAAATTAAAAGAATTTATGAACTTTTTATACATTTGAAATCTGTTTCCATAATTTGGATAATTTATTCAATAATAAACACTTGTTTTTTAATTATTACAATGGCTATAATTCTTCTCTGTGCATATATTCACATAGTCAGAACTCAAGTGCCTCCCTCTGGGGAGGAAACTGGGCGTTAAAATTACATTGGGGCAATTGATATCCACCTATATGACGTCATATATATATCCTTTTATCAATTTAAGCCCGCTTAAAAGTTATTTATTACCTAAATTAATTGCAGATCAATGGTTTCTTTCTTTCTTTTTTTTACAATTGCAAAAATAAGATTTCCAAGCTGATTTTGAAATTGTTTATTACGTGATACACTTATTAGTAATAAAAAAATAGTTATTCTCTCTCTCTGCAAATAATGAACGAATGGCATCACGTAAAACGAAAACAAAATTGATTTAGTGTTATTACACGAGTAAACAATTCTTTCGTCTACTTGTGAGTACTGAAATAATATTTTTTGTCTACTAATAAACAATAAAAAAAGCTTAAAATATTTTTTTAAAAATTGAGCATTAAATTAATGTACAATTTTTATAATATCTAATTCTTATTATTTTCTGAATAAAAAAAAATTAATAAAGAGTTATTCAGAGCTTTGTGGAAATTTGAATCTTGGAAGAAAAATACCACCTAAATAAATTGCACTGGATGTTAAAAATTTTTTATAAATTTTCAATACTTAAAAACATATTGTGTTTCTTAACTACGTTTATTTCTCAAAAAGGTAGAAACAATTTAAAATCAGGGATAAAATGCCTTTTCAAGCAATATAAATTATATGTTATTTGATACCCACATCGTTGGTTTTATTTTATTTATAGATTATTACATTTTGAAATTACTTTGAAAAATATTTTCATCTAATATTGGTAGAGTACAGGGGAGCACACGGGGGGGGGGGTCCGGACTCCCCAAAGGCCTTGAGTTTTTTTTCGATTGATGATAAATCTATAACGTAAAATTTAATTAAGTACTTGTAATTAAAAATTTATTTTATTAATTAATGCTAATTATTAATTCAATAATTTATTTTTTACTGTTTTTTGTTAACAAAATCGACAAAATCAGAAGAATCATTTGGTGTTGTCTTGAGGTATGATGCGGGTTAGGGGACTTTCAACCATGGAGCTCCCCCTTGAAAAAATTTTGTGCGCGCTTCTGGTAGGCAATATTATTTTATTTTCAATTTAGGCTTTACTATTTTCACTGATACATGAAATCTATAGTAAAAAATATATTTTTAATTTATATCAGGAATACGATATATTTATTTTTTATGGAGGGGGGGGGGATAATTCCTTCTTTGTAAAATTCTTCAAAAACAAAATTTTTTTATCTTTTTATTTTCTTGATTGTTATACATATAAGGTTATTCTGGTTAATTATCTTTGAAACCCCCAAAAAACTAAATGTAAGACTT
This sequence comes from Trichonephila clavata, assembly GCA_019973975.1. Lineage (NCBI taxonomy): Eukaryota > Metazoa > Arthropoda > Arachnida > Araneae > Nephilidae > Trichonephila > Trichonephila clavata. Next base: position 95,465 of record BMAO01008941.1, on the reverse strand, counting down.
AAAAGAATGTCTTACTCGTCACGAAAAATTTAGCTTTTTATTCAATTTCTCCCCTTTCAATATCGTAATCGTAAACTCGATAATTTTTTTATCCACATGATAATTTGCTTTAAGATTTTTATCAAAATAATTGGATTCTTCCTTTTAATACGAAATATATATATTTTTAAAAAATAAGTAAGCAATAAAATATATTTATAAGAATTCCGGAAGCTCTGAATAGCTCTCATTGAAAAATCACTGTTTTTTTTAAAAGTTACTTTTATTCTTTTCACTACTAAATTTTTACCCATTTGTTTATTTATTTGCATTACTTTCGGTTACAGATTACATTGGTATGCGTTTTAGAAACTCAAGTGCATAAAAATAGATTTTAATCAGCAACTTGTAAACTATCCCCTTTTTATAATTTAACACTCACAAACCCTTTGTAAGAGTTAACAATACATGAAAATGTGAAAATGAGATTTTGAATTCCCACTTAATGAGACCCAGTTTTCAAACAAGTATATTCAGAGAAAGTAGAATGTGTGGCAGTAAAAGATTGGGAAGCCGATAAACTAACTACTAAAGTGAAGTTATTATTTTAATTGTTTTTTGTCTCACTATATCCTGAGCTTTGTTAAAGCTTATGCGTTAAAAAAAGATCAAAAGTTCCATTGAATCTTTCTGTGAGCGAACAAAGTTCCAGTTAATGGTTGAAACTCGTTAAGCATGGCTTTGATAAAAGCGATATCAACTATCTATGGTGTGTTTCAGTTGATTGAATTCTTCGGGGGGGGGGGGGAATAATTACAAAATGGTTCATTCAGCTTGGAAATTTGCCACAGCCGGTGTAGAACTTTCTGCTGTTAGTTTTCTTTTCAAAGGTGTCTGTAAAAAAGTATAATTACTCTAAATGAACAAGTTCTATTTTAAAAGGCTGTAGCTTTGGCACATTAAAATAAATCTAAAAACGTCTTTTTAATTTCACTTAACAACAGCCACATAAGTGATTGAAATGTTCCAAAAAAAGAGCAATTAGGATCGATAAATTTTGGTGTTATTATAAAAGGGACTCCAAAAACCATTAACAATTCACTTATAACAAAATATTCAACAACAGGATTTCACTTTAACACTGTTCAAGAATTATGGAAAATCCCTTTCTATATAATACGGCATTGCAATGAGGTTATTTCACTCTAAAACGGATAGAAAATTGGGAAGGGGGTAAATCCTCTAATATATTGAATCCTCCATCATTATCATACCTCTATTATCATTAATCTCATCTCCTAATATCATATCAAATCTCTCAGCTACAATTATTCTGTTGATTCAAGTGTAAATTGTACTAAGTTACATTGATTGATTAAAGTAAATTAAATATAACTTTTACATTAAACTATAGTTATATATAATAATTATTGTTCGTATCTCTATATATATTCACTTTTCTTTTATTAATTAAAAAAACAATATTTTTTAAGGTTTTAAAACCTAATCTCGCATTTATAGACCAGTGCTTTGTTTCATGTAATATGAATTTGCATGACATGCCATTTTGTGAAAAGTGTGATAGCCATGCTATTATTGGCCTCTCACAGCACGCCATTTTGAGCCTCGATAGATTTAACATGAATCAGCATGTCTACACAGTGAGTCTTTAGTGGCAGCAGGACATCTTGACAAATGCAACACCGGCCATGAGCTCTTGACCATAACCACTCGACCACAGCGGTACAAAAAGTAAACGTGAGCTTGCTCATTTTTTAATAGCTTCTATTGTTAGTGTGATTTTATTTTGTTTAATCCAGCGTTTCTCAAACTGTGGGGCGCGTCCTCCAGGGGAGAGTGATAATCCTACTGGGGGGGGGGCGAGCATATTGAAAAGTCAAAAATAAAAGATTTAAAAAACTTATTCAATTACTGAAGGAATCAACAAAATAGATTAAGAGATAATAAAAAATACACGTTTACAATGATATAATATACTCATAAATGTATCAGTACTGCACAGTGTATTTGGTCATTAATTGATCAATACTAAATTATGAACAAGTTTAATAATTAATAGTGACCTCGGTGGATGTCATACAAAATTATAAGCAAAATTAAATACTTATCTTGATAATTTGTACAGTTAACAATTAAAGTCGTATTGTAGCTTTAGTGTCAAAGTAATGTTGAATTCGATACATTATTATTGTATGGAAGGGGGGGGGGCATGAAAATTATGATTAAAAATTGGGTTGCAAACATTAAAAGTTTGAGAAGCACTGGTTTAAACGTTACGATTTTATCAGTAAGTCCATGTTCAATAACAAAAAACTGTTCATGGAAACAGGAAAAGAGCTGAAAGGAATTTCCTTTTCTATCTTAAAATTTAACAGTATTTTTAGAAATAGTAGATTGTTAAATTGATATTTTGAAAATGCATTATTTTATAAAGGGTATATGATTTATTCCCCATTATAGCTGTTAAGCTTTTAAACTGACTTCAAAATAATTAAGATTATTTCTAGTTTTTTAAATATTTAGTTGAAGCCTTAAATAAACATCATTTTCTCTGTTCCAGTTGTTTATTTATTCTACTTACTTCAAGTTCAGGGTTACTGTGTGTTATTTTTACTCTAAAGCTGTGAGATTTTTAATTTATCTTTAAAAAAAAACATTTTAGTTCTTATTGTATGTTTGTGAACTTGGCATTTCTGTACGATTCTGAAAGTACGCAAAGTATATAAATTAATCCAACATTCTATATGAAGAAATTTTTTTTCCATATTTTAAAATAGCTGATGAAAAGGGTGGAAAAAAGAAAGAAAAATAAGAAAATTATGTAAAATAACGTTATTATTTTTAGATACAAATATTTACACACAATCAAGTACGTAGAAATCATGTGAAACATTTTTAGTTACATTAATTAGTGAATTTTATATTATTTATCTTTTATCCCATTACAGCCACGAGGAATATAATTTTCTGCCATGTTTAAAGGTCACAGAAAATTCCTTTTTGACTTTTCTCTTAAGCTCTCTTTATCCACTTCTATCAGATTTTTTGTTCAATAATGGGCGACTAGAGAGAGTGCACAAAATTTGATAAGACTATAGAAAGTTGCTTTTTAAAATAATCCCATTTTTCTAATAGACTTTTACAAGTCAGTAATATATATATATATATATATATATATATATATTACTGACATATAGAAAGTCAAATTATGTGTCAAAGGAAAAGATAATACTTTCAAGTTTAAAAAGGATTAGAAAACGATCCTGTATAGAATGAAAAGTTTGTTGAAAAGGGTTTTAAATCGTTAAATAAAACTTAAACCAACTACAAAAGTTTTCATTTGGAAACATAGCAATATCATTTAAGGTAATTATGAAATATCATCAAAATTCGATTAATGAAATATCTTCATTTCCATCATGTTTGGGCCAAACGCAATTTTTTATTGTATGATTCTTAATATAGTATTTCTCTGTCTTACCCAGTAATGCTGTATGATAATATTTGGGGCTATAATGTGATCACTTCATTGGTTCTGAAAGTGTTCGTAAGTTGTGGAATGGTTTGTTTTGGATTAATATCAAATTTAGAAATTTAATGGATTTTGTTGAGGATGACGCCTGATCTCACAATTCTTACTCCACACCTTATCAGTCGAAGCTTTTGAGATTGAGTTTTACATAACGTTCAGTGGTCCCTCAGTAATTCAGTATACGATTTTGGGTGAAATCTAATTCCGAAACCATTACCCTTAGTTTAGGGGTATTATAAAATAATAATAATAAATATTTGCAGAGTGTCAATAGTGGAACACTAATTTAATTCAATTCTATAACTGTTATAGAGCTATAGTTAATAATAGCCCCACCCTGGAATTTTTCAAATACTTCCAGGGTCGAATGTTTACCATTCTCATATTATACCAAAATACGTCGTCAAACATATTCTTTTGGTTTTGTCGATAGTCAGGAACAAAAAACAGTAGAAAATAAATTAGTGAGTAAATAATTAGCATTATTTAATAAAATTAAATATTAATAACAAATACTTAGTTAAATTTTACGTACTATACACATAGGATTATAATCAATCGAAAAAAAATTCAAGGGCTATGGTCCAGACCCGGAGACCCCCCCCCCCTCTTGTGTGCGCAACTGGTTAATGATTATATTTTTGTGTTAATTCTGTTCATTGCTTCTTTACTGAATTGAATTACGCTTATTTAATGCATATGTTAGTTACATGAAAACATATTATAATTTGATTTTAGATTATGTTCCCCTTTTTGGTCTTTTCTACAGGTTATTCAAGGGAGCAGTAGCTCACACAAGGGGGGGAGGGCTAGGGTACGGACCCCCCCCCAAAGCCCTTGATTTTTTTCGATTGATTATAATCCTATGTATTTAGTACGTAAAATTTTATCAAGTATTTGAAATTAATAATTAATTTTATTAATTAATGCTAATTATTCATTCAATAATGATTTTTTTACTGTTTTTTGTTTCTGAAAATCGCCAAAATCAGAAGAATATGTTGGGCGGCGTATTGGCACATGATACGAGAATAGTGGACTTTCGACCCTGCCTCCCCCCCCCCCATGAAATATTCTTGTGTGTTACTGCAAGGGAGTTTTTTTCATTTTAAGTTTAAATTTAAAGCAAGCTCAAAAAATTTACATCACAAAATTTCTGGCGCATATTCCATAGAGATACCCTGTGAAGTTTTACATTTACAAGAACCCTGCGCTGTTACTCTTATTTTTTACCAATCTTCTCTTCAAAATCAAAGTTTTTATAATCTTGTTGGGAGGGTTTCCAGACCCTCTAAAGTCAAGTTTTAAAACAATCAACGATGCCGTTGCTCTGCAAAGGAGCTAGCATTGAGTAGAAAATTAGAGAGTAAATCAGCTACATTATCATTATCAACTGAATGTGATTCAAATAGCTCTGTTATGTCACTAATTAAATAAGCTAAAATCCATCACACTTTCGTTTGCACGGGAAATTTGTGGGCCTCTCTTTTAAAAAGGGAAGACAACCGTGAAAAGAATACGGGGAAAAAATGTACCGGATTCTGAGGGATCTTAAAAAAATGAGAATACTTTACCTATTCATGTTAAACTCGACGAGTGTTTCCCCCCTTGTTTCATGTAAATGTTTCAGGTTCAGGAGAACATCCGCTGGGATCTTAATGTCACTCTCCGCGTAGAAAGAAAGGAAAATGAAAAACACGATATCTATTCATTACCTAGCAAATCTCTCATTTAGTTCTCAACATTAAGATGAAGAACAACTGTGACAGGAAGAGAAAGAAAAAAGAGTGCAGGGGGTAGAAAAAAGGGGGCTCTCCCCCACCCCTTTCATCTGTTTGAGTCATAGGAAAACCCTCGCTCCTCCTTCCAGGGGTAACTTGACCCACTCCCAAGGGGGAGGAATTCCCCCACCTCCATGTTAAAGTGTCGCGAGTACATACCCCAACATGCCACGGAGGCGCCAAAAACGCGTTACTGGGAATTTTTTCATCGCTCCCGCGCCTCGCTTCACGCATGCGTGGGAAATGGAAACCGAGGGTGAAAGAGGGGGAAGGGGAGGGAGGTTAAAAAAGTCGCTTGCAGTCACCATTCGTCAAAATGTCGCTTGGAAATGTGACAAATTAAATGGCGGAGAGGGAGGTTTGGAGGGTTGGGTTGCCATCGGCTCTTAATCTCTTGCTTGCAATTTTTTTTCTTTTTGGTCTTTCGTTTTTCTCCAAGCATCAGAGGGATGTAAATAGAAACGATGGAATTTTGACTTGTTATGCTTTGGTTTTAAACACCAAAGTATGTATAAAAAAGGGAATAAGTGTGGAAATATTAATGTGCATCATATAAGGGTGTATACATTATTTTGTCGGTTGGTAAATAAGGAATGGTATGATTTGTGAGAGGGAGTTGCTTAGAGAAGGTAAGGGTATATGTATTCCCTATATTTTAACACCTCTATATTTCATTCTGGATATAGTTAGATTGTGTTTTTCTCTAAGTTTTTTTCACTTGGGATTCCCTTTCAGTCAACATAATAAAAAATAAATCTAAAAAAAAAACTACGGAATTTTTGTAAGGAAAAAAAAAAAGTATGCAAGAAGACATGAAGCCTATTGTAAATTTATTAAATTTTATCGCAATCTTAAGGATCAACCAGGATGTTAAATCCTCGCAGAGATATCAAGCGTCGGTTTTTTACCGGATACGTCCGGTTATTTCATCGTTCGAAATCCATGCACCATTTAACTTCCAAAATGTCAAGTATTTTTTAATTTTTTATTTATTTATTTATTTATTTTTTTTGGAAAAGCGTTATGCCTGAAATTGCTCTGAGTTGCATGACGTAGTATTTGCACAGGAACTTTAAAATTACGTACGTACAGGAATTTGTAATTACGTACTGTATAAATGCAACTCACAAGTCTTAAGAAAAAAGTTGGATTTATATTTAAGATTATTATTTTTTATTTTATGCTTACAATGAAGTCTAAAAATTTTCAGAAATAAATTCTTTTCTTTAGTGCATTAAAATCTTTCTGTCACCAGAGTAAACTTATTACTCAAAAGCAAAATCAACTGCTTAGCAAAGAAATATATTTCCTTTCGTAAATTTGATTTGTCCATTTTATATGAATAAAGTATTCGGAATTTGATCAAGAAATGTAAAGCAGTAGAAAGTTTTCAGTTGATAAAATTAGTCTTGGACATACTTTTTGCCTCTAGACTTTGTTAAATTTATGTTAAAGAGTGATATATATTAAGCTAAGAAAGCTAGACAGAATAATAACTTTTCAATTAGAAGGTAACTTGAATATAAATATTATATTAGGATTTTAATAATTAATAGCATATTTTAATATAAAAAGACCATTTCTTTTGTTTTAATCAACTCATTTATTTGGTATAAACTATGTTCCAGACTCACTGGCGCACACAAGGGGGGTGGGGGTGGGGGGCACGGCTCCACCTCCTCTCATAGCACTTGATTTTTTTTTTATTGATGTTAATCCTATGTACATAGCACGTAAAATTTAATTAATTATTTGTTATGAACAATTTATTTTATTAAATAATGCTAATTATTTACTCAATAATTTATTTTTTACTGTTTTTTGTTTCCCAAATCGACAAAATCAAAAGAATATGTTTAGCGGCATATTGAAGTGTGATACGAGAATGTTGGACTTTCAACCCTGGAACCCCTCTCCCCTCCTGAAAATTTGTGTGTGTGCCACTGTCCATACTTCATCTCCTATATTATAATACTAGTTGGATTTTTAACTGTACTATGTCAAAAAGAACTGCATATTTATAAAACATTAGTAAATTTTAATGAACACAGTATGGTAAACGCATATATACATGTTACAGGTACACAAGGTTATGTGAATATTATTGCCTTTTTGTATCTGGAATGCAAAATGTGTTTCGAGTTAGAGATTTGCTCTTTGATATTTGGCGAAAACACGCATCCTTAAATATGTTTCTCATGATATCTGACACAAGACGCGAAGCATTTTTTCGTTCGATTCAAATCTACCTAGTTTTCTATACTTAAATTATTCTTGACAGCAAACTTATTCAAATCCCAAATATTGGTAATAGTCTCACAAAAGAAATCTGAGCTAACACACTGATACAGTTTTTGCTTAATCTTCAAAACATAAAACGAGATTTTGAAAATATCGGAATAATTTTTTAGTTTTGCTATGAACATATGGGGATGGACCAAAAATCATATGAAAAACAAGTACTGGAAGATGGAAAGTATTAAGCAGTCTACGCAGCTGAGGAGGCAATGATTGATGCTCAGTATGCCAATGACGTGGACATCTTAAATTTTAAAAAATGATTTTTAAATATTCACTATGAAATGCTCTTTTGAGAATTGGAAATTTTCTGCTTATAAACTTTCTGAACCGTTTATAAATGGTGCTCTGTGCTTTTTTTTTGGAGGGAGGGGGCGGGGTGCGTAAAAACCTTTTGCTGTCCACAAAAGTTTGTTCCTTTTAAATTTATCTATTTAAACACTTAATTATATTGCTATAAATTGAAATTACATAAGAACAAAAGATTAACTTAAATATAACTATATTTTTCTTAGTAAAATCGGCTTATTTACATTTAAGTTAAAAGTGTAAAAGATTATTTGTTAAACATAATAGAAGAAATACGAGTAATAATACCAAACACGAATTTTTACCCTGTAGAATTTAAGATGTCATAGGATTGTATTACTATTTCAATAATTCCAGATCTGTATGTTAAAGTTCTTAACAGTACATTTCCAGCTATAAAATTGAAGTTTATTTTATATATTTTTATTTTTGTATTACTCCATATTTAATAGAATTTTATCAATCAGTTCCTTTTCTGAAAATCTAAATATTTTACTCTGGAGAAGCTTTTAAGCGTTGATTTCAAAATGCTTTTTAACCTTCACAATTATTATAAGTTCTTATGTGTAAGAGAAAAATTTTATCAATGGGCGGAAAAAATGTTTTTTAAATTATAGAGCTCTAAACCCTAAATTAGGAAGTGACATTTTTTTTTTTTCTGGGGAAGTGACATAAAGGGCGCTATTTAAATTCTTACATTACTCTAAGCATGCTAACCACATTTACAATTTTTCAAGTTGCTGTCATTGGAGCTAACTTTTAAGTTACATCTAAAAGAAATATTGGAAAATAATTCGTTTGATCGTTTTTATGTATCAAATATCTTACCCTGAAACTTTTTGTCGTTTAACTATTAATACACAAAGTGATTTATCATGATAAATCACTTGATGGATGTAAAATTAAACACATACATACCAGATGGCATAGTTAAAATATCGGATAAAATTTGTATAGTGAATAATTTTTTTATTTACCAATTATATTATTTTACTATTTACCAAAAAAAGTTAATAAATAAAAATTTTAAAAATATATGGGAATAATTGTATGCATAAAAATAAATCTAATATAACCTATCTAAATATTATGTATTATTTAAATAAGCATGCATCAACTTAGAGTAGAAAATTTATTCATTAGAAGATATCCGTTTGATCTAACAAAAAATATTCCTTTCTTTTCAATATCATTTATATTTTAGATTCAGGGTTCTTTGATCTTGCTTTAAGCATGTTTGATTGATAGCACGTGGATAAAAGCTCTCAGTTCCTATTAGTGCTTCGGAAAGGGAAAGAAATGTTTTGAATTAAAAAGGACTTAAATCTTCTCCCCATACTCCATTTTTGAGAGGATGGGAAAGCATTAGGAAAATCACATGATTGGTGTGCGTAGCTGTATTTTCCCTTCCCTTTTTTTTAAATACGGCAGAAAATAGAAGATTTATTTTATTAGTTTCTTAAGGGTAGGAGAGGAGAATAAAACAATGATACCGGGCCTTGTTTTGCTTGTTTTTTATTCTTTACCGTTGAATTTTGTGTATTTTTTGAAAAGGAAGAGAGAGAGAGAGGAGGCTTGAGTCAAAATTTTTTGATTTATATTCACATTACTTTGTCACGCAATTCGTAACATAGTATCAGTATACAACGGGTAAAATTCTTGTTTCGCATTCACAGATATATTTATGGAACAATGTATGAATTGTACTCGGTAAATGCTAAGGCAATACATTATTGAAATATTCTCAAAATATAAAGTGGCTTAGTATATATAATACATATTACAATTTCATAAGAATAGGAAAATAAATTATTTTAACACTAGAAAGACTGAAATTTAGGGCATACCTATATTGCCAAAAAGCAGTCAAAATGACTGCATTGTGAAAGAATAGCTAATGTGAAAAGGAATTTGTTTAAAACTAATTTTTAATATCTTTTATATTATTTACAGTCATATAACAAGTTATGGGTAAATATTAGCAATAAAAAAATTTACTTCACTTGGGAAAAAAATATATTCTAAAAATGTCTGAGAAAATGTGTCATTATGTATGTAATTGTTTTTCTAATGGAAATTAAAAAGCAGTCAAAATGACTTCCTTGGGCAATCTAGTGTTAAAAAAGTTTCGGGGAAAAATTATTAATTGATAAAGCGAGAAAAAGCACGTCCGATTCACTTGTTATTATTCGTTATTAATGTTACTCGGATTTGTTTTTCAGAAAATATTAATAATCACGGAATTAAATATTAAATTCTATTTTTCATGGAACGAAACAAAGGAACCCATTTCCTGTTATTTCCATCCATATCTAATAAAAAATTGAAAACATTTTAATAGTGTTAGAAGGATCCTATAAATTTATTTACTTTGTTAAATTGAGGGATTTAAAAGACATTCTATTGAAAATGGTTTAAATGTGTGTACTTATAAAACGAATTAAAAAGAATACTAAATATATTACTTGTTAAATTCTATGAAATTGTAAATATATATTTCGATGAAAAATAGCCATTAATTATTTTTTTGAGTAGATATAAATACGGATACAATCATGTATTCATATATATTTACGGTTGAGGAAAAAATGTAAGCACACAAAAACTTTTGAAACCTAGTAAAAATAATAATTTATATCGAACATCGAAAACATTTTATTTTAATTAATTATTTCATAAAAATGGTAGTTTGCAGACATGTTTTTTTTTCTCTTCATTTTAATAACATCTATACAATTTGGAACTAAATAACATAAATTTTTCCTTGTAATTTGGATTCAGTAATTATTCAAATTCTTAGAATATAAACATATAAAACCTGGCATCTCGAAAAAAGTTGTTTTTTATATAAAAAACTAATTTTGTCTGGGAATTTATTTATCTAGTAAATACTTTATAAGAATTATTGGTTGTGTTTAAATTGTAAAATTTCATAGAATAGAGGCATGTTGCAATCATAGTCTAGACTGAATATTTTATTATAGCTAAGAGAGGAATCCTCACAACTTAATTTTAAGAAAAATAATGTTAACTTGAATATATTCACTTCAATGTAAATTTTAAAGAAATGTGCACGTTTTTGTAAGTTAAGTGGCAATTTTATTTATGTAGTTCATTACATATTGAGATTTAATTTAATTATCATTCAATTGATGACTGAAAAATACTCACTTAGTACAAAAGTGATTCTAAATGAGGCACCCTCCAAGACAATGTAAATTGCTCTCAACATACGTATCGAATTTTATTCTGTATAAAAACCATTGAAATTGTTTCAAAATTTGCTTTTGTCATTTTTCATACTTCTACATATACCATACAAGTTCTCAAATATATATACTGATTTATTTAATAAGAATATATTTAATGAGATATTCAATATTTAAGTATTGAAAAAGTTGGAACATTATAAAGGATTGGTTGTATTTTCAGATTGACAAAAAATATATGGTTAGATACTAATGATCCATTTATGAACTATTATTATATTCTCTGCTAACAATATTCTTTTTCAAGCCATGGAAATATTTAATTATAGCTTTGAAAAGAAATGTTTTTTGTTCATAGGCGTATAGTTTGACGAAGGTGTTTAATTTATTGCTATTGTTCAGTGGTCTTTAAACTGTGTTCCATGGAACCCGAGGGTTCCACTAGATAAGTCAAGGGGTTCCATGAATAAAATCTAAATTTTAACAAGAACATATTAGATTGCAAAATAATGCAGAATACACAGGATTTCTTCCACAACTATAAACATTTTAATGCCATTCAAAACAGTGTATTCAAGTGAAAAATGTTTAAGTGCTAACAAAACAACCAAAGTATAAAAATTAATTAAAAGCAGAATATATATAAAATGCAACTGTAGATAATTGTAATACATCTAGACTTCGACAGTTTGTATAGAAAGATGTAAGCACATATCCAAATTACTAATTATAACGTATATGTAGGTGATACCTGGAGCCAGTGGTGCACACAAGGGGGGTGTCCTAGGGTCCGGACCCCCCCCCCCAAGCAGTTGAGTTTAGATCGATTGATGATAATCCTATAGATATAATGTAAATTAAGTACTTATAATTAACAATTTATTTTATTAATTAATGCTAATTACTAATTCAATAATTTATTTGTAACTGTTTTTATTTAACAAAATGGACAAAATCTGAAGAATCAATTGGTGTTGTCTTGAGGTATGATACGAGTTGGGGGACTTTTGACCATAGACCCAATCCTTGAACATTTTTTGTGTGCGCTACTGCCTGCAGCATATATTAGTACTATGAATGAGTAAATTAAAATTAATATTATATAAATAAATTTTAATAACAAATACAATATTCTTCTTTAACTGCCTTAACAGAAATTACCTTTATGTTGATCTATTTTGAATATTATTTTATGATATATTCTCCTAAGACAGAGAGAAAAAGTGGGGTGCCCTTGAACACTTTATAATTCTAAGGGTTCCATGAATCAAAAAAAGTGTGATAATCACTGCCATAGTGTGAAAAAGGTCTTTTCAATTGAATCCATATCATTGAAATTTAAATGAGAATTCATTATAATTAATATAAATAAATCCCGTGTTTAGAAGTCCGATAAAAATTCGCACATTATTCCCGAAAATATCAGTTACAAATAGCGTAGATAAAAAAATAATTAGTGAACATAGTCTGTAGTGTGCAATGTAAATTTATCCCTCAAAAGCAGCTCCAGCTTACTGAGTCTTCCCTGAACTCCCCACTGACACGGAACGACCTAGAACTGAATAAGTTGCTCATGTGAAATCAACGCATCCGAGAGAAGGGGGGGGGGCGCTGCAATAAGCGAACTTTCTTTTTGAGAAAGCCGAATGTATGAAAGCTTATTTTCAAACGACTCTCTGTTTTGTTGAAAAAGTCGAGACCAGACGAATCAATTGTCGAGATCACCTTTGTATAAAGTAAGTGTTAAAGCACCCGCTGTGTTAATGTCATGGATTCTTAATATTATAAATAAATGTTTCGAATTCTGAAGCATGATGAACCGTTGGGCTTTTGATTAACCTTCAGATATGGCGTGCTTTGCAATTCCAATAATCAAATTATTATTCCGAGTTTCCCGCTAGCTTTTTCTTCGAATACTCTGGCATTAAAACCACTGAAATATGCCGTCACCCGCATCTTTAATGTTGAGTTTCTATGATGATTACCGAGACATTGAGAGAGAAGATTCACAAAGAGCTCATCTTAAACACGCTTTAATTGCGCCTACTTTGGCACTCGGGATAAGCAGACTATGAGGTTACTTAACCGAAGGTGGTCTCGTTTTTGAAAAAATTTCTGATTAATTAGTTTGCCCACATGCTGTGTTTGCTGATTTCCATACCACACACCCCCATGTGCTTCATAGTGGAGCCTCAGATATATCTGAAGGTTAAGAAATGCATTTTAAACTGCGGGAAACTTATTTTAATTCTATTGACGTCAATGAATTTCTAAGAAATCCCACAGCTTTTCGTAAAAAGCAAAATTTTCATTTACAATTGAAGAATACCAACTGTGAATATTTATTTCGAACCTGAATCTTATGATGGTTTACCGAGTTTCGCATATTTTGCTCTTGAATAAGTCCACCTCAGGGGCATATGTTATGCAATTACGAATATTTGTTTTGCAGTTCAGCAAAGTGTGACTTAAGTTAAGCTGTTTGTGACTTTTTTAAGCCGAATTAAGAGTTAACTTTTGAGAGAAAGCAGTATAATATCCTCGTTTGAAGCAATAATGAACTTTTGTTAGTCAGATTTTTAATCAGCAGTGTCTAAATTGCTTTTTAGGTTTGCAAAACCTTATTTTAAGATAGTTCAATTTCATTTTGCATTCACAGGTAATGAAACACTTAGTAGTTTTGTAACATTTAGGATGGATTTTTATTTATGTCACACTCTCTGAAGCAGCATTAGTGCAACTGTCGATGGACCTCGAAATTTAGAACCACGGTCTAGTGACGAGTACGACCTGAGCTGCCATCCCCTCAACAAACTTCCACACCACGTTTATGGGAGGACTTTGAGTCTCGATGTGCATTAGCCCTTCCAAGCAGCGGGTCTTCAATAGCATTAGGTTAAAAATCTGAGACTCAACAAAGCTGGCTTCGAGTTTGCAACCACAGTAGGTGGTGATTCGATGTGGGTAAACAATCCGATCTAGATCCTCCTGTTACAGCGAGACATGTTTCATGAAATATGTAGCATTTCATTTTATTTGAAAATTTATTTTATGTTTGTTTTAATTTTTGTATTCGTTGGAACAACACGTGACAAAATACTTACTAATATATATATTGACATTTTTTTTTGTATGTCACAAATATAACTTAGCATTTTAAAATAATGGGAAAAAATTATTATTTTTAGCGAAACAAATTTTAAATGAAGATGATTGTGTATAAGTAATATATATGTATATTATGCAGTGTATTACATTCCTGTTAAAAGTTTGACGAATCTCTTTTATATATATTTAGAACAGATTGTGCTGGTCTTGCCTAAGAGGTTAGAAATAAGGCTTCTAAAAATTAAAAGAGAGAAAGGAAATTTGAATCATGTATGCATTTCTTTTGTATCGTGTATCACAATTTGATGCACCTAAAATTAAATGTGCCTTAAGGTCCCATGGTTCATTCAGTTAGCATGGAAAAGATCTTAAACGTTTTTCAGACAGATTTCAATATTTATACTTCTCCATAACATACGTATATGTAAAATATAAAGCAAATTTTTTGAATAATTATTGTAATAAAAATGTAATTCACAATTCAATGTGTGTTTCAGCTCTATCATAGTGCATCGGATAACAATAAACAACCAAAATTCCTGCACAATAAAGAGTAATTTTTCAATAATATATGAGTGCATTAATAAACATATATTTTTTATAGACGTGTCAAAACGTCAAAGAAAAAAAAAACACCAACAACACCCACAAGCAAATATAACTAATATCACTGTAACGTATCAAATATTGATAAAAATGCATGAAAATGTAATTGCTAAGGAATGTACTTCTTTTGGTTCGTTTACAAATCCATCAGAAATTTGTGGGGTCTGGTAAAGAGTTCCTCTCTAAGGAGTTCTTTCCACCATTGTAAGCCGTCATAAATTGTCCAAAACGCAGTTCTAAGACAAAATAAATCCAATCAAACCAATGTTATTCTTTTTCATTTGAAGTATGAGATTTTATTGACGTTTTAAAGTTAAAAGCCAGCATTACAGAAATCTCTGACGAACTTCTTTTTTCAATAATCACATTTTTCGAAAACTGCAGTCCTAATCGAAAAAAATTCCTTCCCCATCATCCATTTTTGTCCCCTGTTCTACATTTGGTAAAGTTCTTTCTCTTTCTTTATAAATTGATTTCACCTATTTTCTCGTTCAATCTCTTTGTACGGTCTCGCTACATCTCCAACTAGAACTTATTTATCGCTTTTAGCTCAATAGCAACTTTTTCTTTTGGGTTAACAGGAAACATGAAGGGAGGTAGGATGCGTGGGATTTTGTTGGCTTTTTGTGGCAAAGATATTCTGTCTATATTTTTGAAATTTTCAGTTTTTTTTGTTTCGTTGTTATTTTTTCTTGCATTGTTACGTCTATTTCTTTCCCTGAAGCAGTATTGGTTTTTGCACTATATTCAAGACTACCAGACAAATATTTATTCTGAAATGCAGGAGATAAAGCTTAGTTTGTCAGCTTTCTTCGGGCAAATATTTAATTCAAACTTAATTTTCTTCGTAAAAACGTTAATAACAGTTTCTTTTATATGAGTTTCTATTACATGCAACTTTTCTAGAAGCATGAGAATCACTGATATGATCACAGAGAGAGGGAGGGGTAGGGGAATTCAGTTTTTGTAGGAAGAAAATATACTCCTGGTAAAAAAATTAATTTTCATTACAAAGGTTATTTTTTATTTTGTATTATATATTAATTTGTGAAAGAAATTGATTTATGTAAGGCATAAGTTAACGTTATTCGCTTGAGTAATGTAGTCAGCCCTATATCAACATTGGAAGTTTTTGTAATAAGGAAATTAAAATTTTGTCGATATCAAAGAAGGCGCCGGAGTGACTTAGAATAGAAAATAATGAGAACTATTATTTCTCTAGGCATCAATAAAGCTTATTTCGGCGTGGAAAATAACACAGAAAATTGATCAACAAAACTGAAAAGTTAAGATAGCTGAAAAATTTCGTCATTGAAATATGATTAAATTTAACAAGAAAATTAAAAACAAAGGTACAAGATACGTGATTTTTTTATTTCATTAAATATTTTAATCAGTCACAAAGACTGAATTGGTTAAGAGTTAAATGAATACGAAATTTAAATCGGTTTTTAAAAACAAGGTGAGTTATCTTAATTGAATAAAATGTTAATATTTATTGTTTAATTTAACTGAAGATTAATATTCTTTTTACTGGATATGTTTTGTTTATTTGATCTTGAATGTTAAATTTATACTCAATTATTCATATATAAATGCACAGTCGTGCCCCCCGATTTAAAGAATTCATCGGGACCTAATATTTTGTTCCTTAATTCGGGGTTATTTCTTATATCGAGGTCCAAACTAAATACAAATTTTTTGCACATACCTTTTGGAATTTCTATAATAAGCAACTACACAAAAATATCCAAAACCATATACTTCTTAGTCAACAGCTAAAAACACTATTAGTGAGTTACTAAGCAGCAGTTAATTCGAAATTTTAAAAAATACTGGCTAATAGATGTCAGGCAATGTCTTTGATTCATGACTCAAATCACGATTCGGTAAATCGGCGTCTGACTATATGTATAAATTACGTCATTGGAAAAACAACTTAACTGACCTTTAATTTTGAAACCATTATATATATATTTTTTTAAATTTGAAAAGAGGTTAAAAATATTTTATATATATAAATTCTATACCATTCTTGTTAAAAAGTGAATTGATAGTTAAAGTTAAGTACAAATATCGTATATATATCGATACAAAGTAGTTTTTAAATTTCTTTCATTTATTTTATTAAGTAACGAAAAAATGCACTGATGCAAAAGGCCGTTTCTTTAACAGCGTCTACAATTTTGTTGTTTTAATTTCTACGTATCATCTTAGATAAATCAAGAGTTGAATTCAATTTGCAGCGTCACTGGTATCAAATAGCGCTGATTAATCATTCAAAATGACTCACTTTTGTTTTGACTAATTTGGATGGCTTGACACATCTGCCGCAGTGATTACTTGACACATCTGACAAACTACTTTTACATTGCATTGGTGACGATTCAATTAAGTCAGACTGGCATAAGATTTTAAGTGATATTATATATCGTGGAAAGCGGTTTTTAAAAATAATTCAACCCTAATTCATATATTTTGTTTTTAATATATATATATACTTTGTTTCAAACACTTTTCTTAGAGAGTATAGCAGGAAACTGGGAATATCAATATGAAGTTTTTTAAAATAAAAAATGATGTAACGCTACAGAATATATGCAAACTCATATATTAATTATGTAATATAAACATCATTCATATATACCATGCCTTATCCAGCTGGATCATTCATGTCTTTGAAATTCACATTAGAACTTTAAATATTTTAAAATATTAGGAAATATATAGTTGCTCAAATAATTTAAGATAATTCAGTTTCGATATCTTTTTTAATGCATGCTGTCATTGGTATTATTGAAATTATTTCTGTTTTGAGAACACACCATATGTCTTTCTATATATCAAAAATATTTTAAAAAATATACTTCTTAACTTCTGTATCTAATACACGATGATAGTTTTATATTTTTGTATCTCTTTATTTTGTACATTTATTTGTATCCATTATTTTCCATAGGATTTCACTCAGTATTATAAACTGAAATGAGGAAGGTTGGCTAGCTTTAAAACCATAATTAAACCTCCCTTTTATTTACGAGGGTGAGTCGGCAAATAAGTTTCCCCTGTCAACTGTGGTCAGAGTTGTGTATGAAAGTCAAATCTTAGAATGAGACATTAAAAATAAGTCGTAATTTTATTTTTGTACATAAGTGCCAAGTACATTGAGACATTTATCATATCACTTGATAAGCTTCAAAAAGTCTTCCAGGAAAAACTCAGGGCTTTGCATACGGAAGAAGAGTTTTCCAACAGCATTGCTTCCAAAGCACCTTCCGGTCAGATTCTTCTTCAAAGCTGGAAACAGATGAAAGTTACTTGGTGCGAGATCAGGACTGTATGGCGGATGGTGTAGGTGCTCCCAACCAAGAGTTGCATTATGGTTTTGCGTTGCCGTCGCCGAGTCATCCAACAAGAGAACGCCAGACCTGAGTGTGTCGTATTTCGCCCATAACCGTTAAATGTTTCTTCCCTTTGCAAACCCCTGAGTTTTTCTTGATGGGCGTGAGGCTTATCAAGCGGTATGACTAAATGTCTCAATGTACTTGGTACGTATGTGGAAAAATAAAGCTACGTCTTATCTGTGATGTCTCATTCTATATTTTGACTTTCATACACAACTCTGACCCCAGTCGACAAGGGAAACTTATTTTCCGACTCACCCTCGTAAATTTAAAGCTGTCTTAACTCAGCATTGTTTATAACATAATACTGCAGCATCCATCTTTTAAGTTTCCGATATTTATATGATTCTTTTGTCCTTAATATTCAAGTTGTCGTGACATATAACCTCTCCTAAGCTTATCATCTCCCCGTCTACCGTTACTTGTTTCTGGACGTGTAGGCGGATTAACGAATTCAAGAGACATCCTTACAAATCACTATATTTATTGATATCTCTTAATCAAGGAAAGTTACACACACGATTCAAATTTAAGAACAATAAAACACAGTGGAGTGTGAGAAGGGGTTACTATTAGTGGAACTACGGAATCAGAACTGAATCCACGAAAGATCAGCACGTACAATTACAGCTAACACACGTACACGTATTTACAATTTTGAAGTCACTAACCTGATTCTTATACTTTGGCAGGTCCGTCGTGGTGAAGGATGTATTCCAGGCTGGATCGGCTAATGGCTAGGATTCACACTCAACTTTCAAATTGCAATCTTCAGCTCTTCAACTTAGCTCGTCACGTCACTACTCACTAAATCTGTCAACAACTGCGTGTTGATTTACCGATGCTTCAATTCATTTTACTTCAAAAATCTAACTCTTCACTTTACTACTCTCTCTCCTTCACACTCGCGAAACCCGAACTTATATAATATTTCTCATTTGCATAAATCACGCTTTGGCTCCCGGTGGAGATTGGTTGAAATAAATAAAACTTGAAAGAATTATTGAGGAGATTAGTGAAGACCGTACAGATCCGTCACAAAGTCATTTCCACCTCTCTCTAGTAGAGATTTTATTAAAAGCGATACACATATATACACAATTACGGACTTGATTTAATAGATTTTGGATCCTTTATTAGTGGTAGTTGCAATAGTGGAAAGGAGGTGGAGGCATTTGGACGTTAAACATCCATATTTTAATGACGAACAAAAGGTGTGACACGAAGAGTACATCACAAAGACAAACACTCGCACTTTTAAGACGCTCAACCCCTCAACCCTTCTTTAGGTGAGTACGGGTGTCACAATCCCGAGGTACCCTAGTGATCTTTTCCTTTTCCCAAGGGGTTTACTGTCTTTGGTAAACTCGGGTGTCACGAACCCGGGGTACCCTAGTGATCCTTCTCTATTTTCGACCCTCTTGTCATTCAATTTTCCCTTTTCTTCATTTCCCGTCTAGACTACAGACAATTTTTCGAAATTTACATGTACAAAATTATCAATTCATTTTTTTTTTTATTAGATTACTCACAATATTCATTATTAATACTATATTTTTCGTTTTGTATTGCGTTCAATTCGTTTAATATTTTTTGATGATTTATTTTGATGTTCGCATTATTTCTTTGTTTTCTTACTAACAACGTTGGTTTTCCGACCCGCATGTTTGCCGTGTGCGGCGTCCCGTAAGGAGGAAAATGGTGTCCTGGGGATACCTTTTGCGTTCCCTTTGGCCCACGCTTCGCTGTAGACGGGTGGCAGGAGTGAGCCCGCTCCTGTCAATCGGCTGGTGATAAGTCTTTTCGGAGACATTGCTGTAGGGTTAGTGCTGCAGATAAGGGGTGGCGGGTTTACCCGTTGGATCCTCGCCCTGATGCTGTAGCACTATATTCTGGGTGTACTCCAGGTAAGCGCCGTGCCTGGTTTTTGCCAGATGACCGGCACACTGCCTCCCTTGTTGGACTCCGTGGTGGGTGGAGCCACACCAGGATGAATACCATCTCTCTGTCATGGATCCTGAAATTTTGTGCCCGGGTAAAGGCCTCGTTTTACCCAACATCAACATAGATACTATTGCTACTAATTCCCGCTTTTTAATCTTGTCACTACCAAATAATGAAATGTCCCTGAAATCACCATTTGCCATACAGAAAGCACTAAAAGGAATAGGAGGAGATCCGAAATCTGTTAAAAAGCTACGATCCACAGACCTACTTATTGAAACTACATCTGCCTTACAAACTAAGTCTTTCCTATTGGCCAAAACGTTTTTAGATTGCCCGTTAACCGTAAGTCCTCATAGATCACTAAATTCCAGTCGAAGTGTCATTTCAGAACCTGACCTGTTGACCACCCCTGAAGCAGAAATCCTTGATGGATTTTCTGATCAGGGGGTTATCCAGGTCAGGAGAATTACAATTAAAAAAGATAGCACAATTATTCCTACAAAACATCTAATATTAACATTCAATAGCCCGAAACTCCCAACTAATATAAAAGCAGGTTATTTAAACTGTAAAATCCGTCCATACATTCCGAATCCTCTGCGCTGCTTTAAATGCCAGAGGTTCGGACATTCTCAAACTTCCTGCCGTGGGCAATTGACGTGCTCTAGATGCGCAACTGTTGGTCATCCTTCCACAGATTGCAGTCTGGAGCAGAAATGCGTTAATTGTTCACAGCCTCATTCGTCCGACTCAAAACTGTGCCCTAAATGGAAAATTGAAAAAGAAATCCAAACTATTAAAACTAATAAAAATATATCATATGTAGAAGCCCGAAAATTAATAGCCCCACAACCATCTCAAACTTACGCTCAGGCTGCTAAACCATTAACGGTAAGCAGTTCCTCACAAACAGATGAAAATATTACTAAAATAGTTTGCCCACCATTAAAATTGTTACAACCTACAATATCCGTTCCAAAACAAATGCCATACAGAATTCCTACAGTTAACAAATCATGTACCTCAACTCAAGCACAACTCATACCATCCTCATCTTCCGTTAATATTGCATCCGTATCAGATTCTCAGCCACCTATTCCTTTGTTTACTAATGCTCCCTCCACGTCCAATAGTGTTCTTGAATCTGTCGCATTGTCCTCATCCAAACAAACACCTTCTCCTTCGACATGCCCCATTTCTACAGTCTCACCCGCCACATCTACTAGTCTATCTACCTCAGTTGCATCTGTCTCATCCAGTAAAGCACCTTCTTCATCCACAGTATCAATGTTTACACCTTTAACAAATGAAGCAAGTCCTGTTATTTCAACTGATACGACTACATCCAACACCATACCTTCCACAACTCAAGCTTCAAAACCTCGTAACAAAAAGCGGCCCCCTAAAAAAAATAAAAAACCGAATGTAGAAATCAAGATGACACCACATAAACCCAAAAAGTCCGCACCTGTCGAATATACTACGGATGAAGAAGACACTATTATGTACGACGTGGAGGAAGAGGAGGAGGAATATGAACCGGATCCTAACTTCACGTATAAAAACGGAAAAACATACTACAAAGGATTTTTACTTTTAACCCCTACTAAAAATAGAAACTGACCTTTTCTCAATTATACTTATTGAATTTGGTGGGGAATCCCCCACCCCACCGATTCAGAAACGATTAAAATTACGGTCTAGATTTTATTAAGAAATTTTATAACTTTTATTTACACTCTTTTCATTTATCTGTTTTTTAAGATGTCTGTTATTTTAAGATCTTATCTGACATGTGTGATGAGGGGAAACCCCTCACCAAAAATTGTTCTACTTTTAATCATTGGAAACCAATTTTTATGCGATTTGAAATTTTAACTTTTATTGAAACTGTGTTTTCATTATTTTTAGATATTTCGTCCTATATTTTAATATTTTAACGAATGTTTGGCGCAGCATAGCCAAAGTTGGCTCGTGCGCCATAAAACCCAAAACTCACCCACTCACTCACTCACTTTAAGACGCTCAAAAAAGCATTCTTTTTTGCTCCCGAGATATCGTCTATTTAGTTATAGTCAACCACCGGAAGCTATTAAAATCATACGATTTCTGGCAAAGGCTTAGATTGGTCCATGTTCGTATGTGATGCAAGATTGCATTATCCTGTTTTAAAAATGCTGAAGTTTTAGTTTTGGGGAGATAAGGTTATGGTTATATTCGAGTAAAATTAGACTTTTTTTTTATCACGGGAAGTCTTAGAGGGCTCCAGACCGATATAAATTTAAATCCTTCGAGGAAAAATTCAAGTGAATTATTACATATATATATTCCTTAATATATTTTGCGTGTGTATGAATTCGGCGCGTATAAACATATCTTTCTTTTTTCGAACTTCTTTATCCAGAAGCACTAATATATTTGAGTATATGAGTAATTTAAATTGAATGCACTTTGGTTCTTTTTATTGCTCATTTTCATATGCAACAAATGTTTAATATAACTTTTTTACTTCTTTAATTTTAAATTTCCATCAATTTGAAAATGTTTTTAAATACATCGTGGACTTGTAACAAATTTCGATAAATTATTCAAACCGTCTAATGGGGGAATATCGGTATTTTGTTTTTTCAATAAACGAATAACATTTCTTGTTATAGAGTGAAAACAAATTCCATTTATCGTAGAATTTACAGGCACAAGTTTGAATCAGTATAAACAAGGATAAATACACATAAGCTTCGTTAAAGATGAGAATTGTTTTATAAACAGTCCTAAATAAATATTTTCGGTAGTATAGTAAAAATGGAAGATAAGAGCTGTTTGTAGATTCCCAGAAACGGAGAACGCACGTATGCATAAAATTCCCGGATCATAAGGGTTATTTTTAATCCACTTAATAAGTATGCTAAGTATTTGTTCATCGCTCTGTGTTTTCAGTAATAATTTTTACTATTTCAGACTCAGTTAAACACTGCTTAAAAGTTAAAGGTATTTGATCTTCGTTTATATAGAAATTTGATCCAAACGCGTGAAATGTAATTAATATCACAGTCTTAATTTTAATAAGTACTTTAATTCTTTATTTTAAAACTGTTTTCTTAGCCATCTTCAATTAAACCATTTTTAAGATAATTTTTTTCTTTGCTTATTCAAGATTTTGTTTCGTATTTCTTTAAAAAAATATTATTCAATTAATTCCATCATTTATTCTTTTCTGTTTTGTATTTCATCACAGACAAAGGCAGTTATCTTGAAATTGTATTAGTCTGTGACACTAGTCATCCTTATTCTCTCTTGCTTCAGGTTGCTTGTTTACCTTATTGTCAAATGGTGCATGCGTATTGTTACTCTTCTGACGACAACTATCGCTTTTTGTAACTACTAATTAACTGTCGAATTGCATGTGATGCATTGTATTATGAAAAGGGAGTTAATTATAAGACGTGTAATTCTGCTTTCTATAACAAAATCTCCCTTTTTGGAACAAAGATGCTCATTTTCGTTTAAATTTGTGTAGCTGTAATAATTATGATATCAGGGATCTGTTCACTGTAATTAATTAAATATGCTTTGACTTCGACATGGATTAAAATTCGTGTGCACTCTCTCTCTCTCGCTCTGTTTTGGAGAAAAAAATTTATATTACTCGTGCAAAGTTAAAATAATGCACATTCGTCATGAATTCCTTTTTTTTTTTGCTTTGTTTTCGCAAAAGAAACAAGTAGACACCTTTGACGAATACAGAAAAAGTTCTTTAACTTAAATCTTAGCAATTATAATCTTTTTTGTCCTGGTATACTTCTATATATTGATTTATATTAAATTTATAGCAATTTAGTATATGTGTGTGATTTATAATTAAATATGTATATAATACGGCTTTTAAAGTGAGAAAAGGAAGAATGAACATTGATTCGGTTTTGCCAGTGGAGCACACATAAGGAGGGTTGGGGGGCTCAATTCCCCCATAGACAAACAGATTTTTAATTTTTACCTTAAAGGTTACTCCTTCACCATTACGTCTACGTGTTTTTAGAATGTACCCCCCCCCTCTCCATAATAGAAGGCAGTGTACTTCACTGGGCTTTTTCTAGTGTTAATATTTAAATATTGAAAGATTATTAACGTTGATTATATATAAAATATATTTATTATATGTATTCACAATACACGAATTAAAGTTAAGATTGAGTTAAGATAAATGTGTTTTACAACACAAGATCGATTACAATCTCCCTTACATTACATAAATTTGTTGCTCGGGTATAAATAGATGCATCGCTCAGACGTAATTTTCTGATTCCCCATTGTCGTTAATAACAATGAATTGCTGTTCCTTTAAACCCCTTTTAGATTTTTAAAAAAAAAGAGCTTCTGGTTATCTTAAAAGCACTACTTTTCTCACGACACACTCAACGATCTAATATGGATAGCGTGGAGAGTAAAAATAGATCTGCTCTGTAATTCAGCAGGGCAATTTTCAAAAACAAGCGAAGTACCCTTTGCTCTAAAAAAAAAAATTCCATGAAAAGATTGGTACCGCGGTTCTAGATCTTGGCACCATCGATAACTTTTCTTCCCTCATCTTCCTTTATTTTAAAGACAGAAACGATCATCGAAATAAGCGTTACTCTAGTCCCCTTTCCCCCCTCTTGACATTCTAGTCCCTAGAAGCAGTTTTGGTCATTAATGAATTTTAAACAGGCAGACGCCAGGCTTTGTTTCCTATGCTCTCAATCATTTCTGGATAGAGCGTCGATCGCGTAATTGCGTTACCACTCTTTACATCTCCACTCTTTTAGACCTTGGGTAAGCCTTTTTCCACCCCACTCCCTAGTCACAGATGGGGGTCTTCACGATCAGATTTTTGTCGTTGAGTTGACGACTGCCAGTAATGATAACCCATTTCTATGGGGGAGGGAATACCTCTTTGGTATCTACAAAATATCGAATGCCTAGGGGCTGGAATACTTTTCCAATACACAGAAATCTGTTGTATGGGTTTTGTTAGTGCTATTCGGGATCGGCTTGCCTGGGGGTCAAACTAAGAAGTACAATTAAGGGGGAGGTTGGATGAAAGGCTCAGGCCTTATACAGATAACATGGAGGATGTAGTGCAAATCTATGCATTGGAGATTGAAACATAAAAATGGGAAGAACATAGAATGGGAGCGAAATTTTTCCTCATAGAATAATATCTGCCTTCGCTCTTTAAATTTGTTTCTTATTTAAATTTATGATAATCAGTTTTGTTTCTATTATACCGAAAATATTGACTGTGAAATAGGCTAATACTTAAAGCCATACAAATGTTTTCAATTCCTAACCCATCTAAGACATTTTTATAAATATCTTCATGAGAAAAATAGCAAAAAAATTATTAAAAAATTGCTGTGTTCATTTACTTTCAAAACCAATGACTCATCAATAAAATTTATATTTCACCGCGTTAATTATTATTTTTAATAGAGAACGTTGTTTTATATTGGATCTGTTATTTATTTTTTTGCGACAGACATTACTACAAATAACTGAAGAACAATGTTGCAAGTGATGTTACTGCCATTAGTAAAGTGGCCCTCAATAGACGAGGGATGGAGTCCTGAAACCACTTAAGACCCGTCGTGTTCAGAACTGCTTACTTTCAATATTAGCTTGATTTTTTTAAAAAAGATTATGTTATGAAAAATCTTGCCTAGCTCTAATTGGTTGATTTTACTAAATAAACTTCTCACTCTAAAGCTAGTGGAGAAAGACCTCGTAATTTTGAACCTTGTTCAAGTGACCAGGGTGACACGTGAGCAGGTACCTCACGTTCCATACTTTAATACCAACGGAACAACGTAAGTCCTTTCAGCCACTATAGATTTAACATGCATCAGTCCCTCTATGTGACAGTGTTCAGTGTCACTAGGACTCGAACTTATGACTCACCAGCCATGTGATCGTGACTGTGACCACTCGGCAAACGTGCCCATTAGCCTTGTTTTGAGCAAGTTATATAGCTCAGCTGTCTTAAGGGCAGCAAGACTTGCACAAGACGAAGTAAAAACAGAAGAAATTATTTTGCTTAACTAGATGATTTCCCAGACTCTTTCTCAGCTTGAAGCAAATAGAATATTTTAGTAGCTTAACCGAAAATAGAATTTTATGCCAGTTGTATCTAAATAAATCACAAAGTTGGGAATTATTGTTAGGTAGTCGTATTCCAAGTCAAATTCATTTGAAGACTACAATGATGGTGGTATTCCTCTTTAGGGCAACTACGGTATCCGAGTGGTCCTTGTCAGGAACGTATACCCGACGTTGCTTCTGACCCCGAGTTCGAATTCTTATACTCCTAACGGTCCATCGTGTAGAGCAGAGGTCTTCAAACTTTTTCGGCTCACGGAAGAGTTAGAACTATAAGGGGTTTTTGGGAAACCCCATTTCTCTCAACTCGGAAGAATATTTATTTAAATAATATTTAAAGTAGATTAACATGTTATAGGTATTTTATATATAAAAATATTTTAAATCTATTTTTTATGAATTTTTTTTGCATAATAAAATAATTTACTCACACATTAATAATATTAATTTGTGATCTAAGTATCGCCTACTATGCATTACATTTAGTAACTGTCGGATGAGTGTTCGTATATTTTTTTACACAAACTGTCAAAGACTAGGTCTATTCAAATTATCTACAGGCTGATTTCATATTTTGCATTTAATTCGTTTTTATGTTTTGTTTTAGTAGCCACTTATGTTAAGAAACTTCTTTCACTTAAATTCATTGTTCTGAATGGTATTAAAATGTTTATAGCTGTGTGAAAAATCCAAAGTATACTTTGTATGAATTTGCAACCTAAAATTTAAGAGCTGTTCTTGCTGAAATTTAGATTTCAACGTCAAATATGTTGATATGCCGAAAAGTTGTTCACTATAGTTGTTTTCCCCCCAAATGTATAAATGTGTATTTTCCATTAGAAAATTATTTAGTTTCACAAAACTTTGCACTATCAAGTGTAAAATTATTCCACGGAATCCTGGATATCAGACAATAGAATGTTAAGAATCTAGTAAGTGGCACATATAAAGAAAAAAATGATTTAATATTCTTTTATTATATTGCAATATATAAGTTAAAGAAGTATTACAAAATAAAGTTATATAATGTACAAATAAAATTTCCAGTTTTAATGAGTAGGAGGATCTGTAGAAACTTGTAGTTATACAAACTTCATAGACAACGTGAATCCATTTTGCATACACATTTATAATTTTCATTTAGATTTCTTATTGTGACCGTGGAACCCCTGGATATGCCTCGTAGAATCCCAGGGTTCCGTGGAACACAGTTTGAAGGTCACTGGTGTAGAGGGGCTGATACACGTTAAATGTGTCGCGACTCAAAAAGTCCTCACATTGACATGGTGATGAAATTTGGAGAATTGAATGCCAGCTCAGGTGTCGCCCTACTTGATCGAGGCTTAAAACCATGAGGTCTGTTGCCATTATCATTTATATTGTTTGCGACGCTAATAAACAGTCAAATTAATCTGGTTCGGAAGAACCAAATTGCACTTCGAGTCCAATTTCACCTTAAGAGTAATAAATGAATATTTACAAACAAACAAAAAACAAAAAATAATTAAAATAAGCATTAATATTAGAATGATAAAAATGTGATAGATATAACGAACAAATATCTGAAATATCTATAATGTTTTTCTCTCAGTGAAGAGCATAAAAATTACCTGGACGGAAATAGCGAACTTTGATAAAATGCCAACAATATACAGTGGATCAGAAAAAAATGAAGCAAATAGATCCGAAATCGATAAAGAAAATATGCATCGAGGAAATTAACATGCTCTCATCTTCGAAATTCTATCTCATTTATTTTTATGAATACAACCATCTTCTTGTAATGAGTTTTTCAAATTATCTTGCTTTTTTTTTGACCAAACAGAAATTAATTAACTGAAGATGTTTTTATTATTCTTATTTTTTACGAAATGAAATTCCTCCCTTTTTTAACGATGACTTGATATATCGAATTTAGTTTTAAATGCTTTGAATGTATTTAAATTAAGAGCTGAAGAAAAACCTTTGAATAATCATTCTTAGAACTCTGTAAACTTTTGAGTGGCTCTCTCAGTCTTACTTTACTTTAATAGATATAATTAACTTAGATAAGGGGGAAAAAATGTGACTCTTATAGTTACGCATAACTTTTGATAAACCTTAACTACGTGCTTTGATCATTCTGAAGGAAATCCTTTAACAAATAACCTAATCTATAAAAAAAGATCAATAATGTTTTTTTTACTAGCAAGATCCTACGTAATAACATTGAATTGAATAGGTGTTAGGTGACACCGAAAGGGCTACTGAAAGTTGACCGCAACCAGTTGGCCCGTACGCTGTGCACGCACTGATATTTTCTTCCCTCGATTTTTGATTTGCGCGTATTTGAAATTCTTGAAATTAGATTATTAGTGCTAGTGTTTTTAAGAGATGCAGTTTGTCCGAGGTATTGAAATGCTTTTCACCCAGGATTTTCTTTGTGGTGAAAGCAAGAATTTTTTTTTTTGAAGGCAGGAATTTAGAACCCTTTGAAAATTTTCCATAAGGAACAGGGATTTGCACGATAACGTGCAGCTTGTTGCTTGAAAAGATATGAAAAGGGAAAGAGACAATAATGATTAAAAAAAGCTGATACATTTCGGTCCCAATTGCAATGTAAGACTTAAGATTACATCGTACTTCAAATCGTATGTGTATATTATTCTTATATACACGCGCACACAAAGCCCTAAATCGTTTGAGAAAGAGGTATGAAAATAAAAAATTTGTAAGTCTAAGAGAAGTTATTTTTAAGATATGTTGAACATTCTTCGTAGAATATGCAGTGTAATTATGTAGTAGAGAAATAGTATTTATTTAATGGATTTTGTGTTCTACAATTATAAAGTAAAAATAGTGTGAGAATTTATACATATAAAACTGAAAATTATATATATATATAATAAAATTCTTCCATTTCATCCTTTTACTTTCATCTTTACTTAGTTATATGCCATAAAAAATCTGCCTTTATTTGAAATATTTTGGGTAAAAAAATTGACCTGTTAAGGCAGTGCTCCTCGAACTTTCAATATTTGTGACGCAATTTTCAATCCTAATTTTCCTCACCCCCTTACAATAATAATGTATTGAAAGCAATAATAATGTACTTCGACTAAACTACAATACGACTTTGTGCTTGCAGGTGACATACTCACCATGCAGGAGTCACCTGCATGGTGCTCAAAGCTACGGTTAACGACAGGCGTACAATATAGTCCGACGCCTTGATGAATTTCATGGGCCTCGATCTGACTACATCAGACAGGTGGCATTAGAAACAACAATACGACTTTAATTATAAACCGTACAAATTAGCAAGATGAGTATTAAATTTTGTATGTAATTTTGAAAATGACAATCCCATGGAAGCCACTAATATTTATTAAACTTGTTCTTAACTTAGTATTGATAAATTAATATCAAGTACATTGTGTAGTACTCATATATACTTATATTATATCAGTGTGAATACGTATTTTTATTTTTTATTTTTATGTGTATTTTATACTTGTATTTTGCTTTGCTTCTTTCAGTACTTTAATAATTTTTTTAAATAATCTTTTTTTTTCGACTTTTCGATATGTTCGTCCCCCCCTCCCCCGTAGGGTTATGACACCCCCTAGAGGGGCATGCCTCACAGTTTGAGAAACGCTGGGTTAAGGTGTCAAATGAAATATTATTCAATTCGGTATTCAGTACTCTCGTTGCATTTTGCGTGTTACTAGAAGACCTAATGTAGTAATTCTTTCTTAATATTTTATTTCTTTTTATTCTAGATAAAGAATACTCAATATAAAAAAGAGGAATCGATCCACGATCTGCAATAATAATAATAATAATAAAGATCATTAAAAATGTTGCTTCACCAAAAAATAATGTTTTAGCTCAGTTGATTTTCAGGGGGTTTCATATTTATTCGATAAAAACAGCATACACAAAAAATTACATTGCATTCTAAATATATACAACAATATTACAAGCGTTGACAATCATTCTTTGTGTGTGTCAAAGGACTTTTAAATATTCATACAAAACGTCATAATAGGCCCAAAGGCTCTAAGGGCGCACTTACCATCACTTACCCTTAAATGATGGTAAGTGTCTGTAATCTTGAGGCAATTTTTAACAAAGCAAGTTCACCTGGGTTTCTCAAAGGCTTCAAAGTTTTCCTCTTCGGAAATGATTCCCTGGTAGAATAAAAAATGTATGAATAATGCATGTCTTTTTTTTTATTTATTATTATATAAAGAATTCAATCTTCGTTGGATTCTCGAGAGTTTTTATTGAAAACGTAAGACCATGAGCTCGGAAATGAGGTGCATTATTCAGCTATTTAAACACACATTACACAATTGTTTTAAATGTCTTATTTATTACGTAGTATTTTTGATAACGTAAAATATAGATTTTTTAAAAATGTTTTAAGGTGCATAATAAGC
Organism: Trichonephila clavata; assembly: GCA_019973975.1. Taxonomy (NCBI): domain Eukaryota; kingdom Metazoa; phylum Arthropoda; class Arachnida; order Araneae; family Nephilidae; genus Trichonephila; species Trichonephila clavata. The sequence goes on along the minus strand of BMAO01008941.1, from coordinate 64,715 downwards.
CGATGCAAAATATGTTTTCCTCTGTTGAAGTCATCATTAAAAAAAATGTGTGTATTAAAAATTTTAAAATTTGTTTTTATTGTTGCGTATAATTAAATTCAAACTGTCGGATGTCGTGTAATATGAACATAACAACACAAAAGAAAACAGTATCACAAAAAGTAGTTTTTCAATTATAAGAGTTCTTGAAATTATTTAGCTAGTTTGTGTGTGTGTAAATTTATGGTGGGTAAAAAAGCTGATTAAAAAGATAGTAATGGTTAAAATAAAAACTTTTTGGAAAATGTGATTTTTTTGTTAATCAAAATTACTTGAAAATTTCCATATTTGACTGTAAGAATATTGTTAAGTAGATCGGGGTTCGAGGATTTCATGTCAGCAGCCTCAACGAGTAAGACAGTTCTTCAAGAGCGATGAAACTTTATTGTAGAAAAATTATCCTTGAAATACAGGATAGAGCACTAAAATTCGCTTAATAAATTCCAGAAGGTCTTCACACCTCTTACAGTGATCAGAGACAACTATCAGTGTCTAAAATAAAAGCATGTAAAGGTTATTCACAAGTACTCACTCGTCCTATTCAACAGTCGAAGTAATAACTGGCCGAATCTTCAACGGTTAAAACAATACCAACTAAGTTTCGGCGAGCGAGACCTTTTTAGGCCACACGGATTTTTCGAGAAAGATCCATTTACGACATAGATCGTGATATTAATTGATTTCTCCAGTAATTTCTGGAACCATCATAGGGTCGCCACCTCGCCAAAAATGATGCCAACTTGACTCTATCACCAAAATTTCACCGAGTTTCCATTGAGAATCGTCTTTATAATATAAGGAACAGCGTTGGTTGCGAATAATACAACAGAAGTAATATTAACGTATTGCATACCCAAATATAAATTATTTACATTATTTTAAGCATTCATTACACAAATGTCGTAACAATATGAAAAAATGTAAATGGCAGTTCTTAATTGCTCTTCTATAATTACTTAAATATGAAAAATCAATTCCTTTTAAGTAGTTTTGTGAATTTTACTATTATTTTGATTACTTCCTTTAGTATTGTCCTTTTTATTCAAACCTACCGACTCGAATTCTTAGAACGAACCCATGTTCATTTCCGGAAGTTGTTTATACAGATATGCTAACATTGGAAGATATAATTTAGAGAGGAGATTGTGTGAAGGAAACCATTTCTTGATTCAGTATAATTTGCTATATTTCATGAATGAATTTGGTTTACTTCCATTTTTTTTTCGTGGTTTGTTAAATTTCCCTTCTGTTAGCCTTATACAGAGGCTAAATTTTGTTATATCTTAGAGAAACTCAGTGTATACAATTGATAAACTATTTAATTAAATATTAAAGAACCTTTTAATTTTTTATTCGTCTCTTGCGAAGATCTAATTTCATGCGAATAATAAAACTACGTAAGTCTAGGCCTCATAGTGGAATATATATCTGAAAAAATATTTAAAGGCCATTTTTACAGCATCATGTTCATTTTTCGCTCATACAAAATAATGTGTCAAGATCCAGCAAAAATAATGACGTTCAAATTTTAGTATGAAAATGAAAACTATATACCAATAAGAGGACGAAAGTAAAAAAACAAGTATTTTAAATTACAGCCATAAATCTGGCAAAACAACGAGTCGGATACAGTGATCGAACGTGCATAAGCTTACGAGAAAAGAACCAGTCATTTTTTTCTTTCATCCTTATGAAATGGCTGTCTGAATTTTGACCAATAGTAGAGAATAGTTTCCCAGAAGCTGGATTCAGTGATTTGATAAAATGTTTCTTAGCGCAACCCAAGGAATTGGAAAACCATTCTATTCAATATTTTTCCAATATTTCGGCCATAAATTGGTTAGTGTGATTTCTCAAATGGAAAATTGTTTCTTTTTATTGCTCGGGACCCAAAATTACCATTATATTTTTTCTTTAATACATTTTTAAAAACTTAGTTCTTATTTCATTTTCAAGATCTTTTATAACACTTTAATCAATTCTTTGCTTCTACTTGATGAACTTTTAGACTTTATTAAAATAATATTGTATTAGCTCCTTTATATATTTCTCTTCGCTTTTGTTATTAAAATATTTTTGAGATTTTATTAAAATATGATATTTATTTTTTATGCATTGTAACAACAGATAACAGATTCAATCGCGACTTTGGATTATATATATATATATATATATTGTTACGTAGATCGGGGTTGGAGGATTTTATGCAAATCAGTCGTAAACAACAAGACAGTTCTTTAGGAGCGATGAGTATTTATTGTCGTAAATCAATTCTTAAAACACAGGATTCAACAGCAAAATTCGCAGAATAAATATCAGAAGGATTTCACACCTTCAACAGCACTTAGACACAATTATCAGTATCTAAAATACACGTATATATAAGCTTATTCACAAGCACAGCCGAGCTAATCACGATCAAGGCAAGTTTACTGATCGCTAGTCAAAATCAGACTGACTGTTACGGTGATTACGGTGAATCTGTGAGCATATGGGCTGCAAAGCAGCCATTCATCCCATATCTGGATTTCTGCGATGTGGAAGATGGTGACTGACTGTTACGGCGAGTATCGCTCTATTTATAGCCGGTGCAGAAACTTCGAGAAGGATGCGCTTGCCTCATGGATCGTGAAATTAGTGGATTTCTCCACTAATTTCTAGAAAAATCCAGAGAGTCCCGAACTTGTCAAAATGGTCGCCAATATCGCCAAATAAGTCGATAAAAATGATGCCAACTTGGCTCTATCGCCAATATTTCGCCAAGTTCCCATTGAATCTCCATAATAACGTAAGAGACGGCGTTGCTTGTGAATATTACAATTTTATCATGAAATAAATATAGGATAGAGTAATATAAATGCATTACACATCAAAATACAGATTATTTACGCTATTTTATACAAAATTCGTAATAATATATACATAAAAGGGTTGCCCAAGGACACGTGCAATTGTGTCAAAATGATTGCAGCTGCTGAAGATGGATATAAAAGGAGGTAGGAGGTGTACACCGCATACGACGTGCAAGATGAAACCTGTTCTTGGTGGAAGAAAAAGATCAATAGTAAAGCCATGCTACTTACTCATAGATGCGCCCTTAGGGAGCAATGCGCAGTAGTATGGTTTCTGATTATGGAAGGTGAGCTGAATGTGGGCAATTATCAACGAATGAGGTCAGTCTATGGCGAGCACTGTTTAATTCGAACAATTGGTGCAAAAGTTTTCGTAAAGAGTGGGAAACGATACCAGATCTCCAGGACAATGCTGGTCCAAACATCTCTTGGGAAGCCAAAACAACCGAAAAGAATTCCTTTGAAAAGTGTTGGGACACCCACACTACAGTCCAGATTTGTCTCCCTAAAACCATCCATATTTTTCCACAAAAGAGAGCATTCCGTTTCAATTCGGACAATGAGGTGAAAGAAGCTTTGTAGGACTTCCTCGAGAATCAACCACAATCTTCATACAGCGAAGACATAGGCCTACTGTCAAAACAATGGGACTTGTGTTAGAACGCCCAATGCGATTTATTTTAAATTCCAATAAAGGTATACTTTTTATTCAATTTGTCCACTTTTCATTTAGGCAACCCTTATATATATGTATATAATCCAAAAATAGTGCCCAAACTCTAAACAGCTAGATTCCTCGTTGAGAGTACACAAAAAATGCCCAAGGAAATGTACATGCATGTCGGGTATCTCTCCGAATCTTCCACTAATCTTCTTGCGTAAAATTATTATTTTAACTGTAAGTTCTGTTGAAAAGGTTCCCTCGAAGAGGAAGACGGATTTAGTTAAATGAGTTCTTCTATTTAAGAGAGCGTTGGCATTTATGTGCATGATGATGTTCGATGATCGATAATTTATAGTTGGAGATCAAAAGTGATTAAATTGTAAACAAGATTTACGACCGGAGGTCGTATACTTAAACAAGATATTTACAGTGAATTGAAGAGTAGGAGTCAAGAGTGCTCCAGGTGTCAGTTAAGTAAATCTTAATTATATGTTAGTAGCTTTAAGCCTATGCGATTGTTCTTACAGTTATTTATTAAGTGCATTTCCTGCCCTTCGTTGTGTTGGTTTACTAAGTAAAAGGGGTAAATAAAATTGTGTTTAAAAGTGCTATGGCTGATCTTTGCTCGAACCCTCAAACACCAACAACCCCAGGTGGATTGTTACACCTGTACGATCCATTGTTAATAAGAAAAATATGGTAAATGATGATGATGAATGAATGATGATGCCTGAGGGTTCACCATGAGGCCCCGGTGTTCTTCTATGCTCTTATACGTGTTTGGCTGGATACAGCATACTCCAGCAGCTGGTTTGGACATGTGGGCCCAGTTCTATGGCAGCCACGATCACCAGATCTCACACTGTTGGATTTTTTCCCTGTAGGGCCATCTCAAGGAATTGATGTATCGAGATGTAGTGACTACACAAACGGACAAAGTGCCTCGTCTGCATACTGCTTGTAAATCAGTGGACACCACGCTGCTGTAACGCATGTACTCGTCCATTCCTCGGCATACTCATGCCTGCCTTGATATGCACGACGGACTCTATGAATATCTGCTTTTTTAAATGTTTGCAAATACTGCTGTTGATGCGTCCAATCCGGTGTTTTTCCTTGCACTGGTTGTGACGTCATACTTTGCTTTATGTATTTTTCTCGTAAACTATGGACCGTACAGGTACAGCTCTTTGGGCAGTTTTTATGTGCTCCCAACGCAGAATCTAGCTGTGTAGAGTGTAGGTGCTATTTTTGAGACACCCTGTATGTATGTAGTAGTTTATTTACCGATAGAAACTCAGAATAATGAATAAAAAAATATACATATAAAGAAAAAATATTATCCCACACAACACATATGAGAAATCCTACAACCAAAAAGTAAATATAAAGTATGATGTATTGTCTATATAATTATGTTGGTAGAAAAGTACAAAAGGTATTAGCTAGATAATTATGTGTGGTACCATCTTTAGCTTGTTTATAATAAGTTCCATTGTTGTAAATGTAATTTAATTCTCTTTCAAACAAACCTATTAAGCAAGGTAAATTTATCATAATTCATTATATTATCAAATTTATTTTTATAAAAAAATATGAGAGTATTTTAATCATATCATTAATAGTAATAGAATGGAAAATACAAAATCAAAATTATAAATCGAATAAATTACATATATGCAACAAAAACTATTTTTAAGCCAATTATATATTGCTTTAAATAATTTCTTGTTAACTATTTAGAAACGAAATTATAAATGTTTGATTGAAAAACCTGAACTTTCAAATATTATTTACTGGATTTGACTTAAAACATTTATTGTAATGGCTTATAGTGAGAAATAGAGAACATGTTAAAAATCATTGGGTATTATATAAAGCACAATTGTAATAAATAAAAAAACATATAAAAGATGATAATTTGAAATGATAAATGAGCGTTTGTCCTTTTATGTCTCACATACATGATGTTTAAAACTAAGCCTAATGAACAAAACTTATGCAATGCTAATCATATATAACGATTATCAATCCTATATTAAATCTGAACGAAATTTTGTTATTGGTTTTACTGATAAAATGAAAAAAAAATTTAGTCTTATCTTTTAACAGTAATATGTTAAAAGTTTTGTATTCCTGAATTAATGCATAGTGCTATTGATTGAAAAGAGAGAAGAGCTGTAAAAACAGCAAGAATAGTACTATTTATAGCTTGCAGAATAATTAGCACCACACATCATTAGCATAACTGATGAGGGTGCTTTAATTAGATTAATGGTTACTAATTATATATCGCTCAACTTTAACTTACTCTTTCAAATCTGTATTGCAAAAACATAGTTTATATGGATTTTAGCTATTTGGCTTTCATTTGTAAATTTAAACAGATAAAATAAAGTGTTTTTGGAATGATCTATATAAAATTTTAAATGCCTTTTTTTATGAAATCGTGCATGACAAAAATATTTTAAATTTCTTTTATTTTGCACAATGTAATTGTTATATTAGAAATATACTCGTATTTTTGCACAAACTCAGTATTTATATGTCTAGGGATTTATGCAAAATGTAGTTAGAAAAGAAAGGATCCGCTGCTGATTGGGGAAAAAAGATTTAAAAAAAAACCCAGAGTTTTTAGATGTAATAGAAACAGACCAATAAGGATAAGTCGTTGAATCCGTTTTTAAATAATAATAATAATAATAATTCATTTCATTAAAAAAATTTTTCGTTCTATTTTTATCTATTTTTTTCTATATTACTTACTTTCCTTAAGCCTTTATAGGGCTTTTTTTCCCCTTATAAACTTATGTTAAAATATCTTGGGGATTGAGATTGATTTATTAAAAGAAATTCATTTAGCTTATTATCTAAAACTAATTTGATTTTTAGGACCATTTTTTGTGGGAAGTATGTTTCCTGCCACCCACTGGGTGAGGGGGGCTGTTCAAAGGTAGGATATTTTTTACATTTCCTATTGCATCGCATTACATGATATTTATAAAATAAAAATTTGAAATACTAAAATCTACAAAAGGCATTAAATATAGGTACATTTGTGCTCGAAATTTTAAGAATTTGTACGTATTATTTTCCACGAAATTTTGAAAAATGGGGACCAGCCCATAATTGGGCATAGCAAGCTCTACAAAATGTACATACCATATTTACTCGAATCTAAGCCGCACTATTTTCCATTGTTAATGCTACTGAAAATCAAGTGCGGCTTAGAATCGAAGGCAAGACATTTGTTTGATAGGGGAAATTGAGTTTCACCCCTTTCAAAAGGAGAAACGTAACCGTCCGCTCTGGCCACTTGCAACGACGACGTTTCCCATTCCTCAGTTCATCTCCAGTACTCAGTCTATAGTAAACATCGTTGTCTTTTGTTGTATTTTTTATATACGCTTTCTTTTAATCACCTAAACATCAAAGATATCGTTAATAGCATCAAGACGTGTTCATTATGACGCAAGCATGAAAATGGAGGTAATTTTATATGCAGGAAAAAAAAAGGAAAGAGATCAACGTCCACCAAAAATTTAACACGGATGAAACCAATATACTTGGATGGCGTAACCAAAATGATATCATTTTTGCTTGTAAATGTCCAACAGTCTTTAATAATTGTTTTACATTCTTCTGAATATATTCCTTTAACAAAATATTACATAATAAATGGATTGGACGGCACAGAAGAGGACATCGTGTGGGAAAATGGCGACGCCAGCAATAATTCCGAAGTTAACTATGGGAGTGACCAATCCTTTTCGGAACATGATACTGACGGTTAGAGTAATTATTTTTTCATGGATGTGTTTAAAAGTTTTTAATACCGCTAAAATAAATTAACTTTTTATTCTTTCTCAGTGAATTAAAAAAAAAATTCTTAAATATCGGATATTGTGATGAACATTTTACACACTTTTTCAATTATTTCTCAAAAATGTGTAGAGAATTTGAGGTGTGGCTTGGAATCAATGGCGACTTAGATCTGAGTAAATACGGTATATATTGTTCTCATGTGCTTTAGCAGATCACAAATAACAACGTTTATATGTTGTTGTTGTTTTTTTTGTAAAATTGGCACGTAACCACGAACTTCGATCAATCGTACGTCATCTGGAACAGTTTTCTTGCTGCTCAGGAATCTTAATGTCGTCATTTGCGTTGACGACTTGAAAATCCAGAAATCAGTTATCGTACTAGTCCACAGTGTTTCTAAAACTTTCAATATTTGCGACCCAATATTCAATCATAATTTTCATCGCGCCCCCTCCCCTCCATACAATAACAATGTATTTATTTCAATAATACTATACTTGGACGACTTTAACCTTGTAACGGGGCTATTCACGAGATTTCCGAACTAATCCTCTTGGGAAACTTTGGGACTAGCATTTATACTATTTCACAGCCTTTTCAGGAAAAACACGAGGTGGATATATGTTAATTAGTTCGACTTTATAAAGTCTATATAGGTTTTGTAAATGTAGGAGAGGAGGAGCTGCCAAGCTGTCACGGGGTAAGTAACACCGGAGAATTACTTCACGAACTTAGCGTGCGTTTAAAAGGTATAAATTATAAAAGTAATTTATCAGATTGAAAATTGAAGATAGTAGTTTCAGTACCGACCTGAGGTCAGTTAGTGATAGTTCTCCTTGTCCATTCTGGTAGTCGTGTTTACTTAGAATTGAGTATTAGGATTAATCGACGTCTTAGGGAATCACTCCTAGGTTTCTTTTTATAGTTAAACTTGTGATTGCTTAAGTGTTTGTCAGATTTGAATAAATATATTTGTTATTATGGTGTTTGTTGGTGATGATATGTTTCCTCCCACACTTAGAGACGCGCCGGGAAGCCCCCGGATGTATATATACGTCTTTCCGAAGTAAGATCTTTTCTGTGAACAGCTATCCGTAAAATTATTCCGAAGGCTTCAGAATGCAATTGAAGGATATTGACAGTGTTTGCGAAGGATTTACGTATTTCAAAGAATTTGTTTATTTATTCCTTTTCTTCGCCCCCCCCAAAAAAAAAACATCTCATACGCGCACCTACGTTGAAGATGGTGAAATTGGGGAGCGAATTGCAAAATTTTTAATCGGCAGTTAAGGGATTAACTATAAACCGAACAAATTATCAAGATAAGTGTTAATTTTTGTGTATAATTTTATACATGACAAATCCATGGGGTCACTGATAATTACTAAACTAGCTCTTATTTTGTATTGTTAAATTAATTATAAAATACACTGATGCATTTATAAGTGTATTATATCAGTGTAAATGTGTATTTTTTTGGATTATGTCCGAATGCATTTTGTTTACTTTCAGTAAATTAATAATTTTTTAAAAATAATCTTTTGTTTTCGACATTTCATTATACTCGCACCCCCCTTGTAAAGTTATGACTGCCTCCTGGGGAGTGCACCCCACAGTATGAGAAACGCTGTACTAGTCGAAATACTAGCAGGGAACACCTTAGGTGGGAAAAAATCTTCCCATCGACATTTAAAAATTTTTGTAGCTGGTGGTAAGCATACTTACCGTGGCTTCATAAAGGGTTAATTGATTTTTGTATTGCTTTAACTTACCAAAAACGTATTTCTCTTCATCTACTGCATTTACGTATATTTAGTTTTAACTCCTGTCTGCTACTAACTACCTTATTTATTATAGAAAAAAGAGAAGCAGCATTTTGTTCGTGGAACTATATCGATCTGTTTTCACAGCAAAGCATGGAAACCAATAGAACTGAAGTAAACATTTTAAAACCCATATACAATGAAATATAAAAACACAAAAATATAATATTAAGAATACACGTCTTAGCTTTGTCTACAAATACACAGATTAAAAAAATAAAACTAATTATCAGCCGTCATTGGAGAACAAAATTCTTAAGCTGTGTAGTGTGATTCGAGACAGAAATTAGAGGATCTGAACTAAAAAAAGAATCATGTAGGTGTTGCATCTATCTCCCTTAAATCTTTTATTTTGGGCCTTCTTAGAGCTAATACTCGAAGAACATGACCATTAAAAGGACATCCTAGTTAAGACTTTGTTTTCAGTTCTTAGATCCAAGTTATTTATTTTTTTTGTCTCTTCAAAACTTCGGGAAGGTTCCTCCCCCCCTCCCACTTATTCTTGGTAAAGTATGTATTTCTATAACAACTACATAAAGTACAATACTTTTAAACTTTTGCTTATTTAAGCGATTGCTTTTTTTAAGTTCTCAGTTTCCATGTTTGAGATTGTTAAAGACGGATTTATTCAATGTTTGATAAAATAAATGATAAATGTTCATCAAAATTAATTTCATACTTTCTTTAGCTGAGTTTTACCTTTTGCCGTAAAACAAACGTTCATGAGCGATTGTTTTTACGACTTTCAAGCTGAACTAGGGGTTTTTTCAAAGGATTTCAGAAACATAAACCTCGGTGAAGTAACGAGGACGACACTTCAGTAGCTCCCCCCTTCACCAAATTTCCACACCACGGCAATGTGAGGACTTAGAGCAGAGGTTCCCAAGCTTTTTTGTCTCATAGACCCCTTGCCATGTTTTTCGGTTTTGGGTAGACCCCTACCTACCTAACAATGATATTTTGCAAATTTATCAACTTAAATGTCTTTTGGACAGCTGGTATAGAGCTATACTTACTTTAAAATATTTAAATTTCTAACTTTAGTGAAGTATAGTGTTTAAATTCTAAGACACACATGTTAATTAATTAAATTAAAATTTAATCAAATCTTAAAGTAAGGGTTACATAAAGTAACTGAGCAACAAACAAATGCTTTTAATGGGAGAGATGAATCTGGTGCTTCATCCATTCTAGTGCTGATATCCGTTTCTAAATTTTACTTTAAGATCTTCTTAGTACCTTTTCCGATCAGTTCCTCTTGTAATATGACATTTGTTTTGTGTTTTAATGTGACCATATTAATTAATTACCTACTGTGGTATTACCATGATATATATAAATACAGTCAAAGCATTCTCAAACCTAGTTTCAAAATCTGAATAAAGGGCATTTAAATGTTGAACGTAGGTTAAAATATCCTTTTCCTGGCAGAGTGTATGTGACAAATTGAGAAACTAAGAAATTCGGGACGTCCAATATTATACTACTTAGCAAGGCAAGAAATGGATGGAAGAAATTATGGCAAGAAACGCCGAAATGATGGTCCTTGTAACTGCAAATTAACTTCATCAAATTTAGTAAATAAATCTGTTAAACACTCAGGTGAATCTGGTTTCCACTAGATTAAATTTTCTTTTAAAATTAAAGTCATAATCTGGTATAATGAGTCACTATCGTAGACCCCCATTTACACCTCATGGACCCCCAAATTATTTTTTCACTGATATAGACCCCCTGAATGTTGCCATAGATCCCTGGGGGTCTATATAGACCACTTTAGGAATCACTGACTTAGAGCCTTGAAAGATTTAACGTGCTTCTGTCTTTGTACACTTCGGACTTTTAGAGACACCATGATTCGACACGATCATGACCACGCAGCTATCGTGACTCCAAACATTCATGAATGCAACGCTCACAAAACTGAAGAAAAAATACATAGTTTATTTAAAATGTGTATGGCAGTTTCGTTACTATTTATGTTATAGCTGTTAAAAAAAGCATGAAATTCAAACTTCAAATTATAACTTCTGAGAAGAGTCTTCAATGTATACTTTTTATTTATTCTATTTTCAGAATTGCGTTTTTTTCAAAGAAATCTTGATTTTAAGATGAAAAAAAGTATTTTCCCCCTAAAATTCTTCCAAAAAAATCGATTATTGATAGAATAGAACATTAAAGGAAATTTCGTGAAGTTTTTCTATGTTTTTTAAACCTTCAGAAAAATATGTTTGGCAGTTGCAAGGGAAATAAAAATTCTAGCATTTTTGAAATAGTAATACAACTTTTTTTATTATTTGATTGCTTTTTTAAAACTGTTTTCCCCTAATACTTTTTTCATCTAAATCCATATTTTGGAACACATTTTCAAATAAAAAAGATTTTAATATAAACCTAATTCGGGTTTTTCCCCTCGTAAAATCCCAAACATACACCTCCCTAAGAGTTTCTAAATTTCCTCTTCAGGTCTAAGAATACGCTTCTCGTACTTTTTAAAAAATTTTTTTCATATAAATGATTCTTTACTTTTATAATATACAGATTAATTATATTCTTATTGAATGTTTTTGTCCTAAAATATTGATTTCTTTTAGTAAATATTTCTCTTTCATTTCTTTTATTGGTATTTTTGCTCAGTAAAGTTATAATTTCAAGCGTAAAATTACTATTGATTACATGCCCCTTTAAACATTTAATTTTTTTAGTTTTAATGGAGAAGTTTGCCTAGATCTCTTACATCCCCAACTTCTAAGAGTGAAATTTTGCATTTATAATCACTTTTATGAGAGCTCCCTCATCAATTTAAGGTAATTTTCGATTCAAAAAGGAAGAGAGCGTATTTTCGAGATATAACATTAAGAACATTTCCTAAAAATAAACTAGTTTTTCATTTCAACAAATAAATTTTAAAATTCTTTGTGACATAAATTTTATTTTAAAGTGTAATAGAGAAAATTAGAGGGGGGGGGGTATATGTATATAAATGTCACATTATAAAACTACACGAGGGATACTGGTGATGCGGACCTCGTAATTTGGAACTCTGGTCTAGTGGCGAGGACGACTCCTAGCTGGCATCCCCTCTCCTAACTCGATTCCCCACCACACCAGGGAAAGGACGTTTGAGTCTCGACATATTTAACGAGCATCGGCGTCCTCTACACAGCGGGTAGGAAACTATGGGATGTGTGAATAAAGAATTAGATTGATTTAAACAGAGCTGTAATGCGTTAACATTCGCTGCTCACATTCGTTAGTAAAATAGGAATATAATATTAATATTTGAGAATTTTTTTCTTCTTTAGAATTTAAAAGCGAACTTCAAATTTGAAGCTCGCTTTGCTTTAACATGATTCAAATGACAACCTTAAATGGAAAGTAATTTTCAATATTCACTTCAATCGAAGATTTTTGTTTTAATTTCGTACAATGTATCATAAACTAATATTTGTTTGTTAAATACATCAGCTTCAAGTGATCTTATGGTTTTTGTCGGATTAGTGTTTGCGAACTTTTTTGTTCATTTTGACACACCCTATTAATTAACATTCCATTAAAAGGAGCAACAAAAACATACATGTTTCACACCAACTTGAAATAAAATTCCTACATAAACAAAACTGTCCGTTGATTACCTTGGAAAACACCTTTGTCTTTCCTTAATTTTTTGGAACCCAATCCATTTCTGCGTAACAATTCTCTGAACTCAAATCCATTACAACACTTGGCCGCCCAGACCATTTCCATAGCAAAAATATCGTTAAGGAAAAAAGCCATTAAAAAAGCACTATTCCTCCGTTATGTATTTAGAGATTCTTCTTCTTATATTAGTTCCATCTTTATGATGGGTGTTCTTCAATGGTAATTTTTCTCTTCCGTAACTTTCAATATCCCCGCATTTGTGGTTTTTCGAATGACACAATACGTCGCAATGTGCTTTCCGCACCTCCTTTTACAGCTCCAAAAGGTGTGATTTTTGGCAGATTGGTTAACACCTAGAAGTTCATTAAGGGACATTAACTCACGGGTGGATCGATTAGGGAACTTTAATGACTTAGTTGACAACCAACCCACGCGAAAGTGGACTACACCCTAAAGATAGAAACGTAGATTTGCACGACCAAGATTGATTTGTATGTTTCTGCGAGTACGGTAATTCAAAAATGACTTGCAGATGGTGCTTAATCTCAAGAGTCGATTCGTTCTGGAGGAAGACGTTATACGCTGATATACCTATTTTGGGATCAAACTCATTGATATAGTAATAAGTACATGTACGCAGATTTATTATTATTAAGGACCTAAAATTTACGAAGAGTCAAATACTTAGAAAATCAAATTTTGATACTAGGTGAATTCTTTCATCACCACATTAAGCAAATTTTTGATCCATAGTATCCTGACTATATATATATAGTCAGGATACCATGACTATATATATATATATATAGTCAGTGGTACGCATAAAAATTTTTCAAGGGTGCGTCCAGGGGCGAAAGTTTACCATTCTCGTATCATACCTCAATACGACGCTAAACTTATTCTTTTAATTTTGTCGATGTTGGGTACAAAAAACAGTAAAAAATTAATTATTGAATTAATAATTAGCATTAATTAATAATATAAATTGCGAATTACAAGTATTTAATTAAGTTTTAAGGGCATAGGATTGTCATCAATTGAAAAAAAATCAAGGGCTATGGGATGGTCAGGACCCGTAGACGACCCTTGTGTGCGCCATTGTATATTGTTTCTATGTTGCAGTGGTCTTCGAACTTTGTCGACTCATGGTACTCTTAAGACTGACTCTAAGGTGTTTCCGGTTAACTCTCTAAAAAAAGCCTTAGAGGAATATATCTAAAAATGATATTTAAGTTAGATCAACATGCTAATCCCTTTAAGTAAAAGCAGTTAAAAAAATACTACATTTTTATTCAAAAATTTTAACATAATATTAATATAATTAATTCATTAATTCGTGGCCCAGGTATCATCTATCATTTTATTATGTTTAATTACTGGGATATGTGTTTGCAATTTTTTACACAAGCTGTCGAAGTATATGTCTGTTGAAGCTATCTGCATTCGTATTTCATATTCTGCGTTAATTTGCTTCTGTGTTTTGTTTTTTTATTGCCACATGCATTGAGAAATATTTTTAGTTTAAATACATGATCTGAATGGCATTAAAATGTTTATAACTGTGCTAGAATCTTTTATGCATTCAGCAATTTTGGAAACTAAAATTTACGAGCTGCTTTTGCCTAAATTTAGACTAACGTTGAATCTGGCTATATGCTGAAAAATTATTCCTTCTCTTTCATTATCAAGCCTTATGATTTATCTATTCATGCTCGGTTTTCTCCTCTGGGAAATATTATTTTACTTGTTTTAGATGTTTTTCTTGAAAATGTTCTATTGCAAGAGTTTTTTTAACAAATGAAAAAAATGTGATTTATTGTGTAATTTTTAATACTGCTGTCTAAATCTAATTAACTCCATTCCATTCCACTTAGTTTTGCAAAACATTGCACTAACAAGTATGGAACTATTTTGCGGAACCCAGGATCATAAGCAACACAATATCTATAATCTAGACAGTACACATAAAAAAAAGCGCGTTTTAATATTTTTTTATATCTATCATATTATAATAAAAGTTGCAGTAAATTACTAAATGAGAGGCTGTCCGGCTCTGAATTTATTTTTTAAGTTTCTCCCCGTGGGATGTGGGACCCGTGTTGGGAAATACGGCTTTAGATACTTGAGGTGGAATAAACTCCATAGAGAACTTGAAGCTAATTTGTATACGCATTTATAATTTTCTTTTCGTATTTTTATTTTGACTCGTCGAACTTCTGAGTATGCTTTGTGGAATCCCAGGGTTCCGTAGAACATAGTTTGAAGACTACTGCTATGTTGTATGTAGAAACATGTCCAGTCTTTTACAGAAATAATTAGCTGTGTCATGTACATAAATTGCTTGTTGATGTGTTCCTTCTCCCTTTTTAACAATGATTTTGATTCTTTTGTCAGTACTCTCATGGACATAAATCCCATAATTACTATTACATTTTCTAATCAAAATAAGCAACTCAGAATATTTTTAACAGTACATTTGTACATAGCATTTCGAGTGTTATGATTACCAGAAGTATTTTCAAGCTTTCTTTCTATTAAAAAAATGATAATGTTTTTATTAATACTGGGATATTCAACTTTTTATTCATAAATATTGAAAAAATAAGCATATACGTATTTAAAAACATGAACATCAGCAATAATATAGGCATCAAACCAATTGAGCATATAGGTGACACAAATATACTTCTCTTATAAAAAATACTTAATTGTCCTATTCAGGCCAAAAGTTTGAATTTTAGATCCAATTCTGTAGCTTTTAAAGTTACTTTTTCCCCATGTCGAATCTTAAAAGATGAAAAAGAAATTGGTCTCAAATATCCCAGTTGCTTTTACTTCATTTCTACTTACGCCATATATGTTGTCGGTTTTGAGTAAACGTTGCACTAAAGTACAGGGTATCGAAGAAGTAAGCTGTAATCTAAACCTCAGCTAAAAGTCGAGGGCAACTTCTGAACTGATTCTTTACTTGCCCAAGCATCAACATCAAACCACCCACCAAACAAGTTTCTTGCGACCCTATTACAGGTTACAACGATTTCTAGGATACAGTGTGTATTTAGGAAATTTATGATTCGAAAATTGTCTTAAATAAAATTTGTATAGTTTCCCCCTATTATTTATCCACAAATGAGGCATAGTATTCTTAAAGTAACTGCATGATTTATAGTTTTCAGCACATATATAAATATTTTAAGTAATATTAATTGACCATTTTTTAAGATTGAAAAGGAAGAAATATTTAACCCTTCGCCAACCTAAAATAATGTCATGATTACAGGAGGGCTGTTTTAAAGATAATTCGTCACACTTTCGTCGTAAGAAATGTATTATTGTTAAAATAATACTTCTATCTATGTTTTTTGGATAAGGTAGCCGAATGGTCTTGGTCGAGAACTCGTGGCTTGTGTTGCTGAGTCGACGGTTCGAAACCTAAGGCCACTGAAGATCCCTGGTTAAAAGTACTGTTACATATATTAAATCTATTGACAGAATTCTCCCCTTGGCGTGATGTGGCTGTTTGGTGAAGGAGGTGGCAACTCGGACGTCGTTCTCGTCACTTGACCGTGACTCAAAATTAAGAGGTACCTTGGTTGTAGCCTTTGTGTTTCTTTCCAGTATGACGCAAATTAAAATAAAATCTATCTGTATATCTTGATCAAAGGTGTTTATCTAGGAATCCAGTGATTTGTTGGTAGCTTTTGAATTTTCTCAAGAAAAAAAAAATCATTTTTTTATTGATAACTAATTAAATCTAACATTTCCTTAAATTTATGCAAGAAATTACAATAATATTAATTGCATGCTGTCAAAAATATCATAATGACTATTCGAGATAAGTAGTAACAATGCTTACATTGTCAAGACTTAAATGAGAATAATTTTAATAAGTAAAACTTTATATTAGGTTTCGTGTGCAATAAATGCATTAATACGTGTCATAAATTAGGATATTTTACTTTTATTTAAATTTTTTCATATGTTAATATATTATTATAAATTAAGGTGTATTATAACTCGTATTTATGTATTAAATCTCATCATGTTTTATAATTGTTACGCACGCATTATTTTTGTAGAGATTCACGTTTTATTTACAAAAAAATACGCACTTTATCCGTATCATTATTTTATCATGACAACTGTTTTCATTGTAGCTCTTACTTGTTACTCACATAGATTTATTTTACGCGTAATACAACAAAAAGGAAATGCCAATAAAAAACATTCTTAGCAAAGATGTTACTTTTTTCTCCCTAAGTGCCGCTGAAAGGGTTAACATTCTGCACCATATAAATGAGTCTCATTATTAACGCATTCTTCTCTCAAGAAATAGCCCTTATTATAAAAAGCGGCATCGGAAGCCATATCACTTAATTTATGGATAAAAAAGAAGGAAAGAAAGATTACCGTTTTAATGTTTTCTTCGTTGATTTTACTTAGGCGGTACAAGCCTACGTATTAAAAAAAATGTCCGTGTAACAACCCAAACATCTGTCAGTTGCAAGTTCATACTTCCACATACGTCATTAGCAATCCTTGGATTTCTATGCAGTGTTCGCGAAAGGGTCTTTTCCCTCCCTGTGCTTTGATTTTGACAAAGGCGTTCTTTCAGAACTCTCCCTACACCCCCGAGTAACATTGCCTATATAAACTGTGCAACATATGTGCTAGAAGCAGCTGTCGCTATTGGTTGAAATGGAACCGGAGAGGGGGAGATTAATGAGAACCTTTCCGATGCTATAATTGCTGGGGCGTCAAGCCTTGATGATAAGTTTTCTTCATTGATTTTTGTTTTCGACTTTATTTTGACTGATGCCTTCATTCAATCAAAGAACACTACAGATATTTGTCAGTTCGATCCTCAAGTCATGTGAATTGATTCAGTTTTACCAATGCTAGACAGAATTGTTTTTAGAAAAAAGAACAAAAAGAGCTAGTTGAAAAACTTTGCATTGTTTCAATGCCATTTGAATAAATGTCTTGTAAGGAATATTTTTATATTTTAAAAGGGTACACATTAAAAAATATTGCAATACGATAAGACTGCTCAAGTACATCTAGACTTTAATAAGGCTACATTCAAGAACTTTAGTTAGATGTATGAACTAAAATGTCTTCATTATTTTGCAAAATTACATATAAGCGGACTGATCCATGTACAGCAGTGCTTCTCAAAGTTACAATACTTGTGACCCAATATTTAATCATAATTTTCATCGTCCTTCCATACAATGACAATGTATTGAATTCAATAATATTATACATTGACACTAAAGCTACAATACAAATTTAACCTCTTATGTGCCAACTGCGTATCTAAACGTCTCGCTCAGCCAAACTGTTGATTGCCCCGGATAGATATATACGTCTTTTTAAAGTATGATCTTTTCTGTGCACTGCTATCCATAAAATTATTCCGAAGGCTTTGGAGTGCAATAAAAAGACCTTGACAATGCTTGAGAAGGATTTACTTATTTCAGATTATTTGCTTATTAATTCTTTTTCTTTCTTCTCCCCCTCCAGTACATTACATACGGGCACCTACGTAGAAAACGGTTGGCGTTGGGGAGCGAATCGCTTAACTTTTAGTCGGCCTTTAAGGATTAATTATAAACCGTACGAATGATCAAGATAAGTGTTAATTTTTATATTTAATTTTATGTATAACAATCCCAGGTCACTGGTATAATTATTAAAATTGTTCTTAACTTAATATTGTTATATTAATTTTAAAAAACATTGTGTAATACTGATACATTTATAAGTGTATTATATCAGTGTAAATGTGTATTTTATTTTTTATTATGTAAATGTATTTTTTTTTGTTTACTTTCATGAAAGTAATACTTTTTTTAATCATTTTTCCTTTTCGGCTTTTCAATATGCTCGCGTCCCCTCGTAGAGTCGTCATGACCTCTTAGAGGGGCGCGCCTCACAGTATGAGAAACGCTGATGTACAGTGAGAATCGGTTAACACGAAACTGAAGGGACTGAAATATTAAAAAAAAAAGATTTAAGGAGAACATTTCCAGAAAATTGGCTAAAAATAAAATTTTAATGTATTCGGGAATATATGCTTAAATAATTTTTCAAAAAAAAAAATAGGCTGTGGTTGTGTCATTTACATGGCCGTGTGGTTGTACGTGAATACGTCGCCAAAGGGAAATATTTTTTTTATAAAAAAAATGTTATAATTTATGAAGCCAAACCATATTTGAACAGTAAGAAACTCTCCAGATTTCAAATGTTTTTTTTATTTATGATGACAAATATTTCCTTTCCACGGGTTCAGGAAAGAAATCAAGTAAACAAATTATTGCTGTGTTATAATATAACTTTATTAATTATAGGTCTGTGATACGAAAAGTACAACGCAAATGGGATACAGGATGCATCGAGATTTCTGGTAAACGTTAAATCAGATTTCTTTTTGATGGGTAAGATGTATATAAAATAAGTATATATTAAGGTATGTGATTACCCAAAATTCACCGTTTTGGTGAATGTTTTTGAAATTTCATTTATGCTTTTATTTTAAAGCCCGTGCATTTAAGATTCCAAAAACACTCTATTTTTATTTTTTATTTTTTTGCTTATATTAAAAAGTCGAAAACAGAAGATTGTTTTTAAAAAAAATTTATTTACTGAAAGTAAACAAATCAAATGCATTTTGACATAATAAAAAATAAAATACACATTTACACTGACATAATACACTTATAAATGTATCAATACTACACAATATATTTTATAATTAATTTAACAACACTAATTTAAGAATAGATTTAACAGTTACAATAACCCGATGGGCTTGTCACATATAAAACTACGAACAAAAAATAACTTTGCCTTGATAATTTGAACGGTTTATAATTAATTCCTTAACTGTCGATTAAAAGTTCCGTGATTCGTTCCCCAATGGCACCTTTTCCCACGTGGGCAAGAGTTGTGATTTATTGGGGGGGGGAGAAAAGAAATGCATGAGCAAATTACTTGAAATAAGTAAATCTTTCGCAAACACTGTCAAGGTCCTTTTATTGCATTCCAAAGCCTTTGGAATAATTTTATGGATAGCAGTGCACATAAAAGATCGTACTTCGGAAAAACGTATATATATATATATGTCCGCGGAAATTAACGTTTTGGTTGAGTGAGATGTTTACATATATGCCAGTGGCACTTAAGTGGTTAAAGTCGTATTGTAGCTTTAGCGTCAAAGTATGGTATTATTAATTCAAAACATTGTTATTGTATAGAGGGAGGGGGCGCGATGAAAATTATGATTGAATATTGGGTCGCAAATATTGAAAGTTTGAGAAGCACTGAGCTAAGGAATTAAATACAAATTTCTGACCTTTTTTTTGTATTAAAATGCTTTGTTTCATATGGAGGCATAGCTTACGGGAAACGTTTTTGAAAAACAAATCATCATCCGTTTATTTTTTTATTTTTAAAACAAAATTTAGTGGAATTACTGCCTGTGCAGAATAGTCATAGTTCGATGGTGCGACGTTAATCAGAGAAATGTTTGTTGTGACTACGAATTCCTGACTACTCAAATGTTTCAGCCAAAAGAGGCAAGCTTTTTCACAGATTTTTTTTTAAATTAGAAGGACATGTATTGTCTTAGTAAGGTGATCGTGGGAAAAATGCCCTGATGTATGCGAATGTTTAGGCACCAGTGCTTTAAAAAAAGACAAGACCTCACAGGTTGTTTATAAGATCTATAGTGTGTACACATCTGCACGTATCACTTGCTTCTAAAAAAAAAGGCGCAAAACCCCTTTGTTTCCTCTGTTTCTCAAAATATTGCTAGTCACCTTCCCAAATCTAATTTTTCCCCCCAGTGCTTTCTCACAACGCCAATACGACATCTACCTTAGTTCTTCAAACTGTGTTCCACCAAGCATATCCAGGGGCTTCACGAGTCAAAATAAAAATTCGAAAAGAAAAACTAAATATGTGTGCAAAATAGATTCACGTTCTCTATGGAATTTATATAATCACTAGAATACCTAAAATCGTGTTTCTCAAAGCGGGTCTCACGAGGAAATTTAAAACATAAATTCGGTGCCGGACCGCCTTTTTTTCAGTAATTTCCTGAAAATTTTATTATAATATAATAAAAAATATTAAAACATTTTTTTCTCTTCATATGTACTTCCTAGATTATAAGCATTCTGTTGCTTATAATCCAGGGTTCCACAAAATTATTTTATACTCGTTAGTGCAATGTTTTGCACACCTAACACCTGCAAAATAATATTTCTCAGAGGCGAAAACTAAGCTAGAATGCATAAATCAGAAGACTTGCCAATGAAGGGGAGGAAACAACTTATTGACTTATCAACTGATTCAATGTTAAAACTTACATTTAACAGGAACAGTTTCTAAATTTTAGGCTGCAAAATTTGCAGAATACATAAATGTTTCACACACAGTTACAAACATTTAAATGCCATTTTGAGCAACGTATTTATGTTATAAACATTTCACTCGACGCGTATGTGGCAACAAAATGCAAACAAATTAACGTAAAATATTAAATGCGACTGTAGGCAGGTTCAATGGACTCAGATTTCCACATTTGTGTTAAAAAAAAAACAAGCACACACATACCCCTGTTATTAAATATATTACAAGGGTTGGAATGACACCTATGACGCGAATTAATGTTATAAATGCAGCGTTTCTCAAACTGTGGGTCATGCCCCCCCCCCTAGAGAAGCATAATAACTCTACAAGGAGGGCGCGTGCATATTGAAAATGAAAACAAAAGATTATTTTTAAAAAATATATATTTACTGAAAGTAAACAAACAAAATACATTTTGACTTAATAAAAAAAAAATTAAAATACACTGATATAATACACTTATAAATGTATCAGTACTACACAGTGTATTTTGTAAATAAATTAAAAATACTAATTTAAGAACAAGTTTAATAATTACCAGTGACCCATGAGCTTGTCAAAAAAAATTATATACAAAAATAAACTTTTATCTTGGTAATTTGTACGGTTTATAATTAATCCCTTTAACTGCTGATTAAAAATTATGCGATTTGCTTTCCAATGCCACCGTTTTCCATGTAGGCGTGTGAATGTGATGTATTGGGGAGGGGGGGGGATAAATATATAAAGCCAATCCTCTGAAATAAGTAAATCCTACGCAAACACTAACAAGGTTCTTTTATTGCATTCAAAGGGCTTTGGAATAACTTTATAGATAGAAGTGCATGGAAAAGATCGTACTTCGGAAAGACGTATATAAACGTTCGGGGCATTTAACGCTTTGGCTGAGCAATACGTTTATAAACGCCAGTGGCACTTAAGAGGTTTAAGTTGCACTGTAACTTTAACGTCAAATTATAGCATTATTGAATTCAATACGTTGTTATTGAATGGTGGGAAGGGGGCGAGGAACATTATGATTAAATATTGGGTCGAAACTGCTGAAAGTTTGAGAAGCACTGGGCTAAGAGGATAAGATTACATGAAATTACTCTTCATCTAGGTGATGGGATATACGTATAAGTGGGCAGATCTATGTACAGTGAAAATCGGTTAACACGAAACTGAAGGGACTGAAACATTTGTTCGTGTTGATGGATAACATTTATACGTGTTGATAAAAAAAAAAACACACTCGCTCAACAAAATTAAGCTTATGAAAGTAAATTGATTTAATAAAAATCAACAAAACAAAAACATTAGCAAGAAAATGAAATTTAATACAAAATGTTCGAGTTTTTTGAAAAACAAAGCATTTATTGAGTTTTTGGAATGTAACATCTGATATTTTTCTTTGCATTGTCTTTTTTATTATTAAATTGTCCAGAAATTGTTCAATGTCGTCCATTTTGTTATTCATTTCTCCAATGAACTGTGCGTCTAAATAACTGCTCATACTTTTTTCATGATATTCCTCATTTCCGATGACATGGGAACAGGAGATGCATTATTCATTTCATTTTCACCGTCGGAATCTGTATCAATGATATTTTTTCAGCGCTTTGATTAAACTCCCAAATGTCTTGCCTGTCATGATTGGGGCTGAACACACATTATCATCATGTACAATAACGAATTCTTCCAATGATACAGTAGGACAGTCCAATAATATAGAAAACTAATGCGAAACCACCTCACTTTTATTTAAAACCCTCTAAAATCTCTGGTGTTTTCCGTATTTTGCTCTTTCCCAGAAGGGAAATTTTTTCGTGTTAAGATGGGGGGGGGGGGAGGCTTGAAAGTACATAGCAGTTTGTCGGGACCATTGTATCATTTCGTCTCATCCGATATTTCGCTTTAAGCGTTTTCGCGTTAAACGTATTGTACTGTAGATCATGATTAGCTTCTAATATGTTTTCTTTTATTTCTGTTTTTAGTGCTATCCTGTGAATCTTTTGTTTCTCCTATTTTATTATATGGCATTTTGTTACATTTTGGGATTTTTTAAAAAAACGCATAAAGCCCGAAATTTTTTTAATATAGTTAGTTCTGAAGTACCTACACTATAAAATAATATTTAGAACTTCAGCAAACTTCGCTAACATCGATAATACTATGTAAATATTGAAGTGTTTTCATACAGACTTTGCAATGAAAATTATTTAATCAAAATGAGCTGCAAGATTTTTTCTCAAATATTTTCATACCAAATATAATTACAAGAAACTACCTTTTGCTGGTGGTATAACGTTTTTGCTAAAAAGGAAAATGGATGCTGTTAATGAGTGTTGTAAAACTATAAGCAGAGAAATCACTTTTTTCCTCTATTTTGTATGTCTAAATTGTAAGGCTATCATTAAATGGAAAACTCTTAATTTCCCTAAATACATATTGAATTTAAACACTCCCATGTCTTAGATAATATTAACCATAGTAGATATTTTCGTAAAGCAACTTTCGCAAAAATCATTTGACGCCTGTGTTAAGTATCAATCCACAGTGCGTCGCTAGTGCCGCAGATACCCCCTCCTTTCTAATGCGGTATAGCCAGCTATCAAATGAAGGATGTGTGTAAAAAGTAAACATTAATGGACAATGCGAGTGAACCAACACACTGTGCACTAACATTCCGTTTTCTTATGCTATCGGAAAATCGAAACTTATTTTGATTTTTCTATAACTATTTAAAATTTAGCATATTTATTTGACTTATTATAAGTTTTATTTTGAGAAATTGTACAAATTTTTTTGGTTGATTAATAGATCTATATGCGGCCGCCCCTTGTTATAGCCGCCCTCGTGCGTTGCACCCCCTGCACACCTGCTAGGATCGGCCCTGTTAAGCAGTTCGCTTTCGAGAGCCATCTTACTTCAGTGTGAAATATAAGTCAAACATGGTCTTCATTTTGCTCTTCACAAAATAACTTAAAAAAACGTTCACATTTGGCATTAGCTGTAATATAATTGAAACACTTTATAACTAAATAAGCTATTTCGTGCAGAATAGGTGAAATACCAGGTTAGATACTAGGTTTTCCCTGGGAATGTGGCACAATGCACCAAAAGCATATTTAGATTGTCCTCTTTCATAAATTGTAAGCAACTATTTTTCTTTTTTTATCATAATAGGAGCACCATCTGCAGCACAAGATGTTATATTTTTCATTGGTATGTTATATTTTTCATTGGTATATTTAACCCAGGGTACCCTAGTGATCCTTCTCTATTTTCGAACCTCTTTCTTGTCATTCAATTCATTCTTTCTCTTCCCGTCTAGACCACAGATATTAAAACAAATGTTTGGCGCAGTATAGCCGAAATCGGCTCTTGCGCCAATAAACCCCAAAATCAATCAAAATCAATCAATCATTGGTATATTTAGTGGCATCTAAGTACTTTTTGAGTTTATTATAAATATCTTCGGATGTAGTGGTACTTTCTATTGACTTACAGAACAACATTTCTTCGGCAAAATTACCTTTATGAACAGGGCCGATCCTAAAGTTGCTTGCCGCTTGTGTACAAAGTCCTAGTATTCCACCCCTCTAGAGGAATTTTTATATTTTGACTAATACTTAACGCTGACGTTATAAACTCATCTACATGTATAAGAATAAAAAGTAAAATATTACTAAAAATGCAAATAGACACAAAAATAACATCTTTCCTTTTGTTTTGTTTTTCTAAATTGTGTATTTCTAAATTCAAACAAAAATTTTTTATGTTCCCCAAATGCATATTGAATTTAAGCACTCCCATGTCTTAGATAATATAACCTATTAGATATTTTCGTAAAACATATTTCGTAAAAAATCATTTCTGAGACGTCTTTGCTGAGCATCGATCCACAGTGCTTCCTTAGTACCGCTGATAAGCAAACCCCCCCCCCCTTTTTTGCGATATTGCCGGCTCTGACACGAATTTTGCCAAATTGAAGATGTGTATAAAAAGTAGACATTAATGGACTATTCTGTGGACCAACACGCTGTGCATTAACATTCTATTTTTCTTAAGCTATGCTGTATTATCAGGACATATTCTGATTTTTTAATAACTGTTCAAAATCCAGCATATTTATTCCATTTATATTATAAGTTTTATTTTAAGAAATTTGTAGAAAATTTTGGTTGATTGATAGAGCTATATGGCGGCCTGCGGCCGCCTCTTGTTTTAGCCGCCTGGAGGCGGTGCACGCCCTGCACACCTGCTAAGATCGGCCCTGCATGGTGCCAAGGATATCCCAACTGATGCTGCTATATTGTTTGAGGCCTGTTCTTACGTACCGCTGCAGAAACCTTTTCGATGTTTTCAGCGGTTCGGGAAATCTGCGGACGTCCAGAGCATTTGTCGTCTTCGACACTTTCCCTGCCTTCTCTGAAACATTAATGCCACTTAAAAACTTGCGTTCGCCTTAATGTATCACAGCCTAAAACCTGCTTCAGCATTTCGTAAATCCCCGGAGCACTTTTTCCCAAACGACTCAAAAACTAGTATTCATTATCTCTCTCTCTCTCTCTCAGCTCAACAAACGCAATTTCTTCCAATCGCCGACGACTAAACACATCTGCCTACAAAATACGACTCCATGGCGACCCGCCGACCACGTGATTTGGAACAAATTTGTTTTAGAATAGGAGAAAAATACAATAAAGTAGAAATGTTATTGTAGTCGTTCAACTGCAAAATTTTTCCACATTATAGGCTCAGTCCGGGAACTTTTGTGTGTGTGAACCCTAGTAGTACATATGTATGTAAAATGAAGTAAAATATTTTAAACTAGTTTGAAATATTTACCCCCTATTAAACTAAAATTCATTTTGCGAGGTACACATGAAAGTCTTATGTAGGTTCCCCGCACAACTAGCTTAAAATTATCAACAAAATATTTCTTTATACAAGACAATGCTTTATAAAAAGTTATATTTTCTCGTTTCTGGAGGGAAGGGAAAAAAGTGGATGAATATTTATGCAATTTTTTTAATACTATGTATAATTATATACAATTACTATTATATGCATATATATAATGCAATAAATAAATAAATATGTAAAACTTCCCGGAACTAAATTTTCAGAAAATTTATGAAATGCATTCTCATCGCCTGCTATTTGGAACTCGCGAGACAAAATACAAGGGGTGATCAAATGAAAAGGTACGAAACGACACGGTGGGTACAAATATAGACTTTATTCAAAATATACACCATAGGCCTGAGCACAACGATCCCACTGATGAACAAGCAGCAGGATTCCTTGTTCCCAGAATTCCTGTGGCTGTGACGAGACCCAATCCTTCACAGTGTCCTTGAGTACGTCGTCCGAGTTGAAGCGCTTTCCTTTCAGGTGTTTCTTCAGTGGACCCAACACATGGAAATCGCAGGGTGACATGTCCGGACTGTAGGACGGAGGGTCCAACGTCTCCCATTGGAACTTGTCCAGTTCCATTTGTGTGACTCTGGAGACGTGTGGACGCGCGTTATCATGGAGCAGAACCACACCCTCCGTGAGCAGCCCGGTCTTTTGTTCTTGATGGACCTGCGTAGGCGTCGGAGTGTCTCACAGTACACATCGGAGTTAATGCTTTTTCTGTGCTCGAGTAATTCTGTGCTCGCATCATTTGGACGCCGCTTTTTATAAGAGCCTTTGCTCTCTCCTGCGCATGCGGGCACCCGCGCATGATCCGATCCCAGTCAGAGTCCCCAATGGCATCCCGAGATGTCTCGCTACATTCTCCCTTGGCGGAATATGCAAATATTTAACTGTTTCATTTTTATGTCGTTTCGTACCTTTTCATTTGATCACCCCTTGTACTTAATCATTCAATTGATTACTGTGACTAGATCATACAAGATTTTGTTTTAAATAAAATGCTGTCTAATTGTGTAAAGAAACAACCCTTATATAACACAAAGTTCCCATAAATAATCATTACTCTAATGTAAAAATCATTACAGGTTCATTGCGGTTTTGAAGCTACTATACAGATCTATAGATAAATGTTGGGACCATGCTTACGGAAACAGAGAAAGAGAGAGAGAGAGAGAGAGAGAGAGAATATTAACGTCGCACTGATTAGCAACACGAGGGCTTTTGGCGACGGTCCGCGTAATTTTGAACCATGGTCAAGTGACGCGGACGACGACACCTGAGCTGGCACCCCCCTCTCCTAACTACCACACCACACCAACGGGAGGACGTTTGAGCTCTCGATAGATTTAACGTGCATCGCGCCCCTACACGGCGGATCTTTAGTGGTACTAGAATTGAACTCATGACACGTTAGCCATGACCCAATGCCTACGGAAACAGAGAAAAGGTAAAACATGTCTGGAAGAAGTTCTAAGATTGGTAATTAAATAAACCTCTGTTTAATCAAATTCATCTCAAGAAAAAAATTATTATATTGTTTAATGATTAGCACCCTGGATTTATTCAATAGGCTACATATGAAAGACTTTTAAATTTGAACCACGCTCATTCAATAAAGACGCCATCACATTCAAGTTGATTCTTCAATCTTCAAAAGTTCACTATGACGCGAATTTTAAACGAGCGAATAATTTACGAACTCGATTGTTCTCTAATTTCCCAAATTTAATCAAATTCAGAGTGAGTATTTGTATATTTCTGCTTTGGACTTTATTTTTCTTTGCGTTACTTTCAGTCAGCAAATATCCAGTAATCATCAAACATAATGAATCATATATTGTTCATTCTTAGGCTAAGAACGGGTCATCACAGAGGAATGAAGTTTGACAGGGATGGTAGAAGAACCTATAGGAATCGTGGTAACTGTTTAGATACAGAGCTAACACTTGCTCATATTTTTGACTGCCCAGCTATTTTTGCTGTTCTACAAGAAATAGGGGTACTTTTCTCGTCAACAAACCTTTATGTGGACAATATCATACAGATTACCAAAGCAGTCATCTGGGCCCCTGGTACTGTCTGATTTGGTCCTGTCATGGATACGACACCATCATCATCATTGTTCATTCTCACATAGAATTAACCCATTGCGAAATTTCTTAGCATAAAAACTATATATTTTTCTCAGAACATTACAAAAAGAAACCACCTTACTAATAATATTTGATTAATCGATCTGCCAATTTTAAAAGACAATTCTTTTAACAAAGATTCCTAGTCACTGAGCAGTCTTAAAGGATCTGAAATTTTTAGACCCAAATGTAAGCCTTCACTTATTAAAAAAATTAAAAGACTTGTACTATGTCGTTGCATAGCATTTTTGGTACTGCAGAGGCATTCTTCATGTGGGGAGGTATATCAGGAAAAACTAAGACCTAGGGGTACAACAGTGAGAAAAAAAAATAGAGAACCACTGATCTGCATTATATTTTCCATTTCTCAGTTGGGTCTCAGATTAATTATTGAGTTTTTATTATAGACACCTTTATATTAATGTAATGACATACTCTAGGCAAGTAACATATATAAGTATGTAATTATTTATTTGATTGTAAGAAAAAGACCCTTTAAAATTTTTTTTATTTGAAATAAAACACAAGTTTGAAAAGTTCAATTTGAATTTTATTTTCATTATAGTATTATTTGCTACTCTGAAAGTTAATATTTCCTGAAGTACAATGTAATGGATTCATTTTTATACTTAAATCCTTTATATATTTTAGAATCTATATGTATGAATTTTGCTTACAATATATAGATTTCATTTCTAAAGGGGGGGGGGAATTTAAAAAGTTTAAAATTTGTATATCTTTAAAAACATTATGAGATATTTTACAACTTAACGACATTGGCATGTGTTTCGAAATTTATTCAAAACTTTGCTTTAAAATGATAACTACCATTCTTATATATCCATAAGCTCAATGTCAAAATTCAGTGAAAATTATATTAATATTTTAGAAAATGGAATGAGTAGATTTTTAAAACTCAGTCCAAGACTTGAAAGTTGTCAAATATTGCACAAAAATATGGAAAAATCGCTTCATAACTATTCAGTGAATTGGTATCTATTCTTCGAGAATAAAACCCCTGGGCGATTTTTTTCAGAATCCAACAGCACGTGAGGTCATCAACCAGCATGAGTGGAAAAAGAGTGATAAAAAACGATTTCATGAAAGTCAATTTTATGGTCGGAATCGGGGTTATGAGTGATTCGGCGTGATCGCTGAGGTATGTCTCGTCGAATGACCACAAATGAGAGGCAATAAATGATTTATTGTTTCAATTTGCTGCTCTTAGTTACCGAACAAGGTGCTTTGAAGCACCATCGAAAGGTTGAGATCTTATTTGCGTTATTTTTAACGCTTCAAGTATTTATTGCGATGTAATTCAAATTTTAGTGACAAGGGAAAAAGTATTATTTAGGAGGTATGGGGGGGGAGAGTATACTATGGGGGGGGGCGGGCTTTGACTCTTTGGCAGTAAATTTAATTACTTCATTTAATTTGGTTCTTGAGAAAAAGAATTTTATTTTAAGGTGATATTCATTTGTCTAATTACTAAAAATAATAATTTAGTTAAAGCAGTGGCGAACACAAAAATGTTTCAAGGAAGGGTCGTAGGGTCGAAATTCCATCATTCTCGCATCATACCTCAGTACGCAGTCGAACATAATCTTTTGGTTTTGTCAATTTTGGGAACAAAAAACAGTAACAAATAAATTTTTGAATTCATAATAAGCATTAATTAATAAAATGAATTGTTAAAAACAAATACTTAATTATAAATTGTACATATTTTAAACACAGGATTATCGAAAAAAACCGAAAAAAAATTCAAGGACTATGGGGGAGTCCGAAGCCGCGGACCACTGAGTTAAAATAATCATTTGTCATTCGATAGATATTTTACGTAAGAATAATAGATAGACAGATTGTTTAATAACGTCGTATGTTGCAACTACACGTAGGTCATTGGCGACGGACCTTGTAATTTTGAATCATGGTCAAATGACGCCTGAGCTGACCCCCTCCCCCCTCTCCCAATTTCCACATTCCACCAACGAAAAGACTGAACTCGATAAGTTTAACATAATATTGAGGATCATATAAAAATAATCGAAAAAGTCAACAAAAAAAAAAAAAGAAAGCCGAAATGTGAAATTTATTACATTTCTTACTTTTTCAGGATTTTTTTTAGATTTTTTAATGCCATGATATTGATATATTTTAATTATTAAAACTTCTTTATTACCTAGTATTGTGTGTGTTCGGGATTTTCTTTTAAATTCTTAGAGTACGCAGTAAACAAAATCGTTTTTCTAGAAATTGGAATATATTTGGAATTTTGGAATATTTGGAATTTTAAGCTTATAAAATATGAATAGTAATGAGATGAATCCATTGATAGTTATTTTTATTATTTTTTTCACCCCGAGACGGAATATTACGAAAATATGAAACGTACATGCAGTGAACAGTTTTTAATGAAGAATTTTAGCCAATAGGTGCCAGGGCAAGGGAAATCGAAATGGGAGAGGGGTAAAACCTGCAATCAAACAACCCCATTCTTCTTCTCACTATTTTTGACGAGTGATGACAGCAAATATAAATTTGAAAATAAATAAAACAAAGATTGATATTCTTTGAGGATGTGTTAGATATTTTTCACCTTGCCTTGTTGGGTTATAAAAGGAACCGATAGTTACGAAGTAATAATTTATTTAGTAACGGGTATATGCACAGTTATTTAAAAGTTTATTTTATTTAAAAATGTAATTTTGAAACTAAAAATGAGGAACTTAATATAAAGAGCAAGTTAAGATGCTATATATATTTATAAATATACTTAAAATTGAATTAATAAATGTAAAAAGCTTTTTTGCTGTGAATACGATCATGGAGAATGATAACTAATTGATTAATATGAATTGATGTTGTGTACCATAGCAATATGAGGGCTATTGGCAATAGGGGTATATAGGGCTATATGAGGGTAATTTTGAACTAGAATCAAGCGGTTTAGACCAGTGGTCTTCAAACTGTGGTCCATGAAACCCAGGGGTTTCACGAGTCACAATAAAAAATCCAAAAGAAACTTATAAATGTGTGTGCAAAATGGATTCACGTTCTCTAAAATGTTTGTGTACTCACAAGAATTGAAAGCTCATTTCTCTCATTAAGATACTGAAAATTTTATTCAAAAATGATAACTTTATTTTGCAATACTTTTAAAACTTTTATTATAATATAATGAAAGAATATTAAAGCGTATCTTTATATACTATATTACTAACTAGATTATTAATATTTTATTGTTTACTATCCTGAGTTCCACTAGGTAATTTTATTCTCGTTATTACAGTGTCTTACAAAACTAAACAGTTTTCTAATGGAAAATGCACCTTTTTATATTTGTAGAAAAATACCTACCTATAACATATCAACAGATTCCATGTTAAAAATCTAAATTTAAGCAAAAACAGGTCCTAAATTTTTTTATGCTGCTAATTCTCTCTCATACAAAATTCACAGTATTTCTCACAAAGCTGTAAACATTTTAATGCCATTCAGAACAATGTGTATAAGGGAAAAATACATCTCAATGTGAGTGGCTACAAAAACAGAAACAAATGAAACTCAGAATATTATTGCGATTGCAGTTATTCTCAATAGATCTAGACTTTTAAGTTTCATTTTCACTCTCTCTAGATCATTTAAATTTAATAATTAACCTAATTTTTTAAGGTAGAAAAAAATAAGTTTAAAATATCTTTAACTTTTTCTTTGTTTACGGTTTTTCTGTATTTATTTACGTATTTTTTGTGATTACTAAAATTAATATAAATTGGCAGCTCAAAGCATGCTTGTACATCTAAATAATATAGGTTATAATCCATATTTCTGATATATTTTTCTAATATCTTAATGTAACGTAAAATCGTACATCTGAGACTAGATCTTGTTTTTAGTTCTCCAAAATATGAGCATTATCATTTTGACTCTTACATTAAGAAAATTTGATCCCTTTTTCTGACATTTCCTGTATACTGTTATTATAAAAGCAAGAGGAAGAAATATTTTATAGAATTTATTCTATATAAAGTATATTACTTTCATGTTCGAAAGTTTATACTATTAATGTAAAAAACAATAAACACATTTTCCATGAATCCATCCATAAAGATATCAGAATACATCTTCTTCGAAAAAACATACTACTTCTTATATAACGCGCATTATTTCCCCCTTTTTTTATCAGAGAAATGTGCATACTCTTCCTCTCTCTCGAGTAAAAAAAAATCTTACATTCGTCCCTACCTTTTCCTTTAAGAATGAGCAGAAAAGGAAACGCCTTATGGAAAGGAAACCGACCGAAACCCGTGTTCCCTATATCTGCTTACACGGGAGATTTTACAATCATATCAAGGTTTATGTTTACTTGGGTCAAGCATGGGCAGGATTTCTCGATTTTTTTAACAGAAATAAATATGACACTTCTTATATTTTAAATATTTTCTTGCATGCATACCAAACGCATTCATATGTTTAAAATAGATCGTATTTATAATTTCTTTTTATTTCTCATATTTATAAGTTAATAACAAAATATAAAAAAGTATACATACATATATATATATTTCAAGCATGGGCAGCATTTCCCAATTTTTTTTAAATAGAAATAAATATGATAATTCTTTAGTTTTAAATATTTTATTTCATCTATACGAAACACATTCATATGTATAAAATAGATAGTATGTATATTTTTTTTATTTCTCATATTTATAAATTAATATAGCAATATAAAAGATATATATACGTATAAAGAGAGAGAGAGAGAGAGAGTAATAAAAGGAAAAAACAAGACAAAATTATGCAACAAACAAAGCTAAAAGATAGAAACAACACAACCAGATTTTAAGAAACATAACTATAAAAAATGGTGGAAATATATATATACATGAGTTTACTAAAGTACTATTGTGGCGAAGACTATTCTATCATGACTAGAGTTATCTTAGGTTTATAACTATTTTTTTTATATTTTTGTATATATATATATATAACATGGGCAGGATTTCTCGATTTTTTTAATAGATATAAGTATGACACTTCTTCAATTTTAAATTTTTAAATATTTTCATGCTTGCATATACGAAACGTATTCACATGCATAAAATAGATCGTATGTATGATCCCCCTCATATTTATAAGTAATAACAATATTAAAATAAATATATATAGGAGTTCCAATTTTACTTCTGCGTCTTAATGGATTAATGAGGATTTGTTATGCACAATTATTAGCAAAAATATTTAGAAGCTTTTTATCTGATTATTAGTAATGTTTGTTTTTTTCGCATTAGTTATAGGAAACACGTTATTTGAGAATTTTAATACATGTCGGAGTCTTGGAACGCATTCATATTGCTGAAGAATAGTTAACTTTTTTGAGCGTTTTTCACGTAGTGGAACAAAAGCGCTATTAGGACGCAAATTTCGTCTTCGTTCCATATTTTGTCGTACCTTTTTCTCAGCCAATAAGCAACCAATTGACCTCGGGTTTTCGGCATTGGGTCGCATTTGTGCCCAAGATGAGTTGAATTATATTAAAATTTTCCCATAGTTTTCCCGAATTTTTCTACAAATTTTCCTGAATTTCGCTAGTTTATAACAAAATTTTCTCAAATTTTACCTAGTAAATTTATTGTTTGCAAAAAGTTTTTTTTTAAAAATTCACCTGCATTTTGGAGGAAATCTTCACAAAAATGAGAAAATCTTCACAAACAGTACTACTTTCTGTTAGTAAAAAGTTCAAGTTGCATTATTGTAAAATACAAACATGTGAAAAATGCTCTAAAATTACTTGGCCATGCTAATGATTGATATCTTGTTTTTATTGCTCTCATCAGTAAGTATCTCCTTAAAGTATCAATTTTTAGATTACTTATGAGCGTATGGACTGTCTAATTTTTTTACATTAAAGAACAGTTTTTTTTTGAAGTGATAATCTTTTATAGGTTGCCCGAAAAAACAACAGTACAATGTAGCTTTCCACTAATACATACGATTGATGGATATGATTTATATTTTCAAAAGTATATTTCTAAAGCTATTTATTAATATTTTAAGAATTCCTTAATATATATCGCAGTATAATTTGTTTTATTTAACTAACTCTGGGTATAACATTTTTTTTAAATTAGGGCATTTCTTTACGTTTTGAATTGAGTGGATATGAAGTAAGAGAGATAAAGACTTATGAAAAAAAAATCCTTTCTATTTTCTCTCTGACACTTTCTTGTTGATTATGGTATAATTTCACTCAAAATACATATTTTCATGCATTAATTTTTCTTTATTAAAAAATATTGCTCGCAAAAATGTTTTATGGTAACCAGAAACTTAACCGATTGATTGAAGTAAGATATTGGGCTCATTTTCAGATGATGGGGGAAAATCAGGTAAAATGCACATGTAGAAAGCGAAAGAGGAGGGGGGGGGGTCTCCACTTTGGAAAAGGGAAATAATTTTAATTACATAACTTTTCTCACGTATAGTAATAAAAATGGGAGGTTACAATGTACCATAAATATTTTAACAGAAATAACAATATTCGTTCAACAGCTTGGTTTTCAAATATCTAAATATCTAGCACCAAAGAATGAATTTTAAGGAAATATTTCAACACACATTTTTAAGTTAGAAATAATTTTAAAAACTTAAGTTGTTAAGGCTATTTGTATGCTTAGTTGGTAACTTCAGTAATTTTTTTTAGAAATAAGCATAATTATATACTCATATCCGAAGCCATTAATTTTTTAATTTAAAAAAAGTTCCATACTTTCTCTCTCTTTTTAATATGGTTTTAACCTCTAACGAGCATTTAACATCGTAATCGCGTAACCACAGACGATATTTAAAAAAATTCTCTCTTCTATTTCACCTCATTTATTTAGTCAAGTGCTTGTATATTTAGAACCGGAAATATAAATCTTACATTAATATCCAAGTTTGAGCTTAAAATCAAAATAATTTTTGTAAAGAAATTCAAAATATTTTTGTTTAATGCGATAATTTATTCATCGCATTAAATTTATAATTAATTAATCATTTAAATAAATTTGCTATTAATTTCGAAAGCCCCCCCCTTTTCACATTTCTTCTTCTAAAAATCACTTCAAATGTCTGGATACTTTGAGCATTCCTTTCACATTCCTTAGAGACTATTCATCTTACCATACATCTTCTTTGGGTCAAGCATTTACATTTTTGGAGCAAACGCAGTGAATTTTATTCTAATGCTTAAAATTGTATATAAATCAGGAAAATTACTTGAGAGTTTCAAACAGTGAAAAATATCTTGTACATCTATTTTTCAAAATGAGCAATTTTATCGTTTTACTAATAAGTATAATTATGCTTTCTCTTCCAAACAAACACGTTTTTCATCTCAAACTTTCCATACTTCCCCCTCAAAAATAGCTTTAAATGCCGACATCCATCTAATATTCCTCTCGCGTAACCGAGAGGCTATTATCTTTCCAAAATCCATCTCATCCCTTTTATCTCTTTTACTCTCTATTAACATCTTTTTCCACGCACGCTCACGAAATCAGAGGTCCTGTTCTCTTCTCATCACCACATCTCTACCGGAGAAGAAACATAATTGCTAGCGCCCCGCTAATAAATACGGATTTGTCTAACTTGCCCCTACAAACTTATCAAGCTGTCAATTTTGTGTCTGCGGGACATTCCTCTATCTGGATTGCTGAGCGATTCCCGGAGAAGAAATTTTGCCTCCAACTCTCCCTCGTATCGAAAATTTTACACGTTAATATATCAGCAGTCCTGTTCCTGTCATCAACAGCTACGTGACTCATCACCCAAACATGTAGATCACGCCCTTCTACAAAGTCCCTTTTCGCTCGATTTTACCGCCTCACACTCACAAAATAAGCCGCACCTGAATGTCTTGCCCGTAACCGTTTAATCGATCCCGAATACAACCCAATTCTCGCCTAAAACCCCG
Source organism: Trichonephila clavata (assembly GCA_019973975.1). Classification (NCBI taxonomy): domain Eukaryota; kingdom Metazoa; phylum Arthropoda; class Arachnida; order Araneae; family Nephilidae; genus Trichonephila; species Trichonephila clavata. Next base: position 28,449 of record BMAO01008941.1, on the reverse strand, counting down.
CTTTCGTGGGGCACTACCCAAACGCATACTTTTATGCTTCATCCCCGGGGAGGAATGCTGGAAGTATTTTTCATCTAATTTTTAGAATGAAACAAAGAGATGAATTTGCTGCCTAGTGTTTGGATGGCCTTAATACATTTTAAATGAGAACGGTGCTAATCGAAGCGATTAATTTGTAATCTATCTTTGGCTTGTAAAAATTTATCTTTTGTATACAAAATTTCATTACCTCTTGTACATTTTATGTTTTGTAAATCGTGCAAAATATAATTTAGTAAGCTTATCTGTTTTTCCATTCAGGTTTACAATTTATCAATGACCACTAAAATATGATAATTTTTTTTATTTCTTTTAATACTTTTCTATTCCAAATGAAATCCTTCTTATTATCTCTGGGAGTCAAACTTTTGAAAAAAAAATCACTTTATGCTTACTTTCAATTATCTAATAAATAATTTTCTAAGCAAAAGTTTCTCAAATAGCAATTATCCTGGTTCTTTTCCTTTCGCGTGATTTGTACTTGTACAATATATCTCTTTCCTTGCATAGTCACATAAAACTACTTTGAAAATTATTTTGCTTTTATATATGAGTTCTGGAGTTTAATACCAAAGCAAAAGTTCATAATTTACCATTTAAATACATCTTATTGCCATCATCTTTGATTATTTGAAATGTTTAATAGATTATTTGAAAATTATTAATGGTGATATTATATTGCTATGTTAATATATATCTTATTGATTTTTTAAACTTAAAATCCAATAATTAAGAATTTAAACTAAAATTTAATGAATTAAGTTTAAAATTATATAGTTAAAAATTTTCGTGGTAGTTTTTCATCCAAAATTTTGAATTAAGCTTGCAAACTGAAATAGAAAAACGTCAGAATATATCCAACCATACCTTATACATTTTATTTACACAATAAATTAACCCTCTAAACCAGGGGCGGGCAATTGTTTTAACTCGAGAATTAATTGTTTTAACTCGAGAATCGCTACATTGTGGAAGGGGATGACACTGGAGGTTTGCACCTTTTAACAATTATTGTATTCACTTGTTAACTTTGCATCTCAGAAAAACTGTAAATTGCACCCTACGAATCAATAAATGTTATAGTGGAAGTTAAATAAATAGCAGAAATTTAATTTAATTTATTTATTGTGCTAATTTCATACCTATATCTACAAGCTAGAGCTATAAGCTTATAGCTACAAGCTTTTTTTAGAATCGGTTTAATGAGACCAATGTACCCTTATCATACTTTTCTAATATTTTTTTTGAAATCAGGACTGAGATAGTTTGCTGAAATTCTCATCACATTCTGAGAGGTAATGTCAGCCAACTTGGATCTATATTTACTCTTGCTAATTTTCATATAAGACAAACTTTGCTCACAAATATATAAAGTCCCAAATATAGAGACAATTTTCTGTCTTTGGTTTCTTCTGAATATCTTGGCGGGCCACATAAAGACTCTCTGCTGGTTGCTATTTGTCCACCCTTCTCTAAGCAATTAGATTCTCTGCTGTGAGAAAAGTTCAATATAATCGTATTAAAATACAACACATGAAGCAAATTTATCTCTTTGCTTTGGCCTTATCTTTCTCAAAATGATTTTTTTTTGCGTATTTAAAATGTTTCTAGCAATTCAAATGTTACTTAGAAGCTGATAGATAAATTTTTTGTATCGAACATTAAAAATAATTATATGCGTGTTTTTAATTATTTTGAAAAATTGTTTAAAAATTTACACGTTAGAGAATGTACAAATTGAAACAATAAAATAGCATACTCTTAAGACTTAGTACAGTAATAGTTGAAAGATTCCAATTTATTACTTTTTCCATTACTTCTTGCTTTTGTATGAACTTACTGATCGTACAAACTCTTTTATAAAAGAACTAATATATTTTCAAATAATAATAATTTAAACGTGAAAATAACCATCTTGTTTGTGTGCATTTTATTTTGGGGCTCGAAATTTATACCGTAAGCTCAATTTTTGCTTGATATGAGATTTTTTTTTATGGGGAGATAGCGAGTAGCTAAAGAAACAAAACTTCTGTCAACACTTGGCAACGACTGATGCATATGCTCGCCGACAGTGCAATTTATAAAAGGAACATGTCGCAAAAAAAAGGGCGTCAGAAATGTTGCCATATATCTTTGGGGGTGTATATGTTTCAATAAAATTAAGAAAGCAAATTTAAAGATACGACAGCTGTGGGTACGGTCATAACTAGATAAGCTCTTCTTAAGCCTTATTTATGTCGTGGATTAAGAAGAACAAGGGCGAATATTGTGGAGAATAATTATTTTTATCCTTCCCTTTCTGAAATTTATAATGATATATCACTTTGTTCAGTTACTATTTATATATTCTAACCTTTAATTTTTTTCTAACGGGACGTTAGACTGAAAAAAAAACTATATTCATAGTATAATTCAAAACTGTATTCATTAAGTATAAATTCTGGAACTATTTTTTTAAGTAATGTGTCAGTAACTATATATTTTTTTTATCAGTAAGCATTAATTTTTAATTTTTCAAAATTGTTCTCTTGAATTTATGCGGTTATTTTTATTCAACGGTTAGTGATTGAGGATTAGCGCTAGTAGTTAGGAATGTTAAATTTCATGAAGAATTTTGGTTATTAAGGAATTGAACAAAATCTAACATAAATAATAAATTATATATCAAAAAGACAGTTTATGGATTTGAAATTAGGGTTTTGGCAACTACAGATATTATTAAAGACTCCTTGTCATTTTTGTAATTAGACAATGCCAGGAGAAAATAATTTACAAAAACGGATTACCGGTGATTCCCACCAATAGAATATAATATTAGAATCAATCATGAAAATAAAATGCCATTAGGAGTACCACATTTTAGTAACGATTATTTAGTAAATTTATTGCTTAAAAACTTATGAAATAAATAACCCATGAATGTGATCAATTATTAAATGAATTAGTATTACTAAATGCTTATTGCTTAGGATGTCTTTTTCATTACTTTTTGAGTAGAATAATATATAAAACAAAGAAATCGAAAAAAATTTTTTGATGTAGACCAATTTCTACGAATGTTTTTTATATTATAATAACTAATATAATGTAAAACAATCAATAATAGAATAACATCAATAAAATACAAAAATATATAACATAATCATAAGGAATATGTTATACAAAAAATAAAAAAATATGAAAGAATAATATTACAGATATATATGATATAAATACTATGGAATGTTAAAATCTAGCATATAGGCATGATGAAACTACGCATCTGACACACAGTACAAATAATAAGGGTTAACAGAATGCAATTCTCAATTAAATAACTCGCGTGAAAATGAATAATTTCCCAATAAATAAAGGTAAATAAAGTGAGTTCTATGAATTGCTTTTAAAGAATTGTGATCAAATTTTTAATCTTTAAACAGTTAAATTAAAAAAAATTTAATCATCATTATTACTTTGATCAAGAAAATAAATTGTCATAAACAATAAATGCCCCTACACAAGAAGATTGTAAAATAATTTTAACAAAATAATAATATTTCAAGCAAATAATTTGGAAAACAAAATAAGAATGATTTTAATGCCTATATCATTCCCTCCGATCAATTCTAGAAGAGCTTTTACAGCGCGAAACTTCTAATACGAAATGTATAGTATTATTCTTAGAAGCGCGCGAAGATAGACGAGCGTCGCAATGAATAAAGAAAACCGCAACTTCAAAATGCATATCTTTAAAACTCTTCGAGGGCAGAATTTATTGGCATTCCCATTTCACGTCAGAAATTTCACGTCTTGATCATCCCATTTTTTCTCGTTTTTAGAACCAGTACTCTATCTAAAACCCCTAATATTTCCACAGAAATTGTATCAACCCCATTTTCCTCCCCTTGATGCCATTAGAAGGAAGGGGAGGGATCCGAATAGATGCTAGGAATTTTTCATTTATATCTCTCTCTTTCTCTCTCTCGAGCGTCTTCGAGTAATTTTTTATTATTGTTTTTATTTTTACAATAACTCCTCCATTGTTAAAAAATAAAATAAAAAAACGTAGATACAAAATAATACTTTGTCGTAATTCCCTCCCACACGTGTATAGGTACAACTCCATACCGTAATTTCTATTTCATAGCTTAAAAATCGTCGTGTGTGAAACAAGCTTTATTTTTTTCGCCTTTAATAACTGGGAGTGTGGTCTGCAGAAAGAGAGCGAAATAAAATTTCTTCTTCAGAATTTCATAAGTGAAAGTGGAGAACTTTCCATCTGGCACGTTACCTGGGTAGAGAGATGAAAACAACGCAGCTGTGCGGCGAAAAATCTTCTGTAATCTATTATATATCGATAGGATTACTGTTGGATCTACTGCAGGTGAGAGGGAACGTGGCTCCAGTTGACAGAGATGTTTTTTTCAATTGAGTTCTCGCTGAAAGATGATCGCATATAAATAAATCGATTTTTCAAGATAGAAGAAACATAATAACAATAGTAACAATGGTGATTAAATAGAACAAATACAATGCATTAAATAAATAAAACTGAATGTTCTTTATACAACTGGGAGCTAGAGATTATTATTTCCTCTAAAAATATTTCACCAAAAAAACATGCATATAAAAACATGGCATATTTTTCAATCAGCTTAGAAAATTATATACACGGAAATAAACAAAGCACTGAAGATTGACATATTCAAAAAATTGTACAAGTACAAGGTCGTGCAGTTCAACAAAACTGTACAATTATGCAGTACAGTTGTGCAAAATTGTACAATTGCACAAAACTGAAACAAGAGAAGCATTTATCAGCACATGCCTTGCTGAAAGATGATATCGCAAATAATGCATAGATGCCAAAAAAAAAATAATGGTGGTAAATTCAATGTAATTATATAAATAAATACACTGAATAAAGAAAACATTAAGAGTAACATAAACCAATTGATCCCTTTTTTTGCTATTAGAATTAGTAAATAAAATTAAAAATACTTTCTTATAGAATAATAAGAATGACAAATTTTGCTAATAAATTGAAAAAAAAATTCTATCCCTCAATTATTTTCGCCTTCATATAGAATTTATAACCAATATATAAATCAATTATTTCTCTACCATTCCATGTATAACAGGGTCAATGGATCGATATTATTTTATCTAATATATTCTTTAGGAACGATATATGAAATTAATATACTATCTAGGAGTAAATTATACTCAAGAAGAAATAGGGCTTAACTTGATCAGATATTTTTCTTTTTTTTTTACAGAAGAATTCTCATTATAACAATAATATCGTAAATAAAAATACCAAAAATATTTCTGGCAAAAGGGAAAATGATAATAATAATAATGCATGAAAAAATACTTGCTGGTTGCCCATGGCATGTTGGTATTAATAATTTGTGGGTTTTAGTAATAACATACAAGATATGTGCTTGCATAACTTTGTCTTTTACATGTTTCATTCAGAGAATCAAATGAATTATCCCTATTAAATTACAAATGTAAAAATGTAAGTAGGAGAATGAACATTATTATTTTTACTTTTGTATTACGTCTTACTCCATTACTGAAGTTAAGAAGAAATGTTATCCAAGCGGATACATTAGTTTTTAGTCAAGATTTGATTGATAGATGATTAAATTATAATGTGTGGGTTTAATAATAAAGGAAAAAGAAATATATCTTAGTTGGATTTCTTATTCATATATTATACGAAGAACTGCAAATAAAAAATATTTATCGTGATTATTCAATCTTTATTGCATGATATTGAATTTGTTGATACACTGTTGGCCACCCAAAATGCAACATCATGAAGGAAGCATCCATACCGCGTAAAATGTTTCCTTTGCTTATATCACGATTGGATTTACGATATGGAAATAATTAGCATTTCACAGTCGACACATGTCATGGGCGCCTATAGCGCCACCAACAAGCGCTATATAAGCAGAGAACACAGTAACGATTTGAAGTTCTAGATTTGCTTTTTCGTGCTGTTGTTTTGCTTGCGTAGTTTCAATATGACCCGAGGAAAAATATGAGCGTTATTCTAACACGCTTCTAAGTTCGATCGAAGAAAAACTACTGCGGAATTAATGCGGATTATGTATCTGATAAATTGATGATCGTATCGGACGTAATAAACAACAGTGATGCAAATCTATAATCGATGGATGCAGGAGGGAACAACCGACCGACAGCAACAGCCTCGTCGCACCTCTACATGTGATGACAGATATATTGTGCGCACGACTACGATGGACGTCTTTGCCAGATCAGAAAACAACTCATTGTTTGTTGCACAACAAACAGTGTCCGTACGTACATCAGTCAATTCATTTGAAGCAGAGTGGAATGTTCGCAAGATATTTATTACTGGGGGTTTACTTTTGTCTAAAAACATAGGCATGGTGCATTGAACGACGTACATGAACAACTGAAAGAGACAACAATGTATTTACAGACGAATCATGCTCCTGCGTCCTATACGATGATAGTCGGTTTGGAGTTTGGAGACACCGTGGAGAGTGGTGGCTTAACTGTAACCTTTTACAATGCCATACTAATCCTGCTCTGAGTATTACAGTTTGAGGGGATATAGGATTTCACTCCCGCACTCTCTAACAGTGCGACGTTAATATTCATTCACTCTCCCATCCGCACTCTCTAATAAGCATTTCCAGTACAACGACCAACTAGGGTTATCAATCTGAGGTTTGGTAGCCTGTTGTCCTTCCTTACTTGTAGCGGCCATCTTCCCACTGAGCAGTGAGAGACCACACGCTGTATTCAATGTTTAAGACTTCTTCGCCAACCAGATTATAATCCTGCCTTAGCCCGCCTGTTCTCACGACCGATTGCCTATCAAACACGTCCAGTCAATTATTGGAAAATGCTTGGTCCAGTATATACCACAAGTTGCAACAGAAGATCAAATTTGGCATTGTTTGGAGGCAGAAGAGTCGCGCTTCTGTTTGTCCAATAATAGTTCCCATGTACGAGTGGGATGTTGACTTGGTGATAAATCCAATTGGGCCCCATCTGTGGAAAGCTCCATCACCATGTGACATCGTAATTTGGAGCGCCATCGTGTGCGATTGCAAGTCTTCTCTGGTTCATAATCAGAGTATTATGATGACTTAGCGATACGCGGACGATGTGCTGCGGATGGTGGTACTTCTTTTCCTTCAGGGGAGAGGGATGCTAATTGCTCTTTATTTGCTAGATAATGCTCAACCGCATACTGCCCACATCAGCCAATATGCTCTGCTTGAAATGTAGATTTTTCCATAGTCTCCATTTTTCCTGATCTCTCGTCAATCAAACACATCTAGAACGTGAACTGATGACACTCATATGTTCTGCGCCACTACATTCAGAAAAGAAGAGAGTTGTGGTAAATAATTAACAGAAAAGGGAGAGCCATTCCCTAAGATGCTAGCTGTACTCTCATTGTTTCTGTGCCTAAACGTATTGTTTCGTGTATCGCTGACTACTGTGGTATTTTAGCCTACTGTTTTGACCATGATCTCTCTCTCTCTCTCTCCCTCTGTGTGTGTGTGTGTGTGTTACAAGTATCATTTCAATTGATATCATTTGTTTTTCGTTGTTACTTTATGCCAAATTTCTTCCCTTTTCGGCTAATTCTTCTTGGTGTTACACTTCCAAAATTACGTAGCGTGTTTGAAACTTTTGATAACGAATAAAAAGAAACACACACATACAACATATATCCCTTTAAGACCCGAAATATTTTTTATCTTTAAATATTAAATTCTACTGGTTATTAATACTATATGGACCCCAATGACACTGGGAAAAATAATAAAAACAAATTCCAGTTTCCTCTCTGGAACGTAGATGGTACCCGCACGATCGTGTGTGTTGGGCTTTTTCTGTAAAAACGGTCATTTGTGAAATTTTAGGAGTTATACATTTTTTGGCTCTAAGTTGATAGTAGAAACAAACTCAATTCATCTAAAATTGTTACAAATAAGGAAATTATTGATGTATAATCAATTCTTTTGTTGACTCATTATTTATTTACAATGAAAATCTTTAAAGCACCATTTTTGCTTTTGATAAGTATAAATAAACACTATTTTTCACAACATGTTTTCGAACTGCTTTCATAGTTGCCAAATCTGCACTTGCGAAGCCTTGAAATGTCATCAACTCACCGAAAATGACTGTACATGTCATGCCTTTTATCCTGGCATGGCCTTTCAGCAGGCTGATTATAATACTTCAATCTTATTGCGGGAGGAATTACAACACTGTCAACCTCATCATCAGTTAAAATACTTTTGCTAGTCGGTGTAGATGCTGCTAACGCTTCAGTTATCTCTAACTTAAATTTTAAGAGATCCATTTTGAGTTTTTGGAGGAATTTCATTTGATGTAACATATTGTTTGTACTGAAACCAAGAATTTGCTTCAGCTATAACAATGAAATGAATGGGTTCAAGAGATTTTGATGTAAAGGATGATCCAAAGTTGTCTTTATAGAACAAATATTTCCATGTTTTTTTTCATCGCTCTGATCTGAACTTGATTTTCCCTCCAGTATGCGTTGTTCATATGTTTTGCTCCCAGCATAGTCATCATCCAAAAGATCAGTAAGTTCAGAATCGGATCTATTAATCAATTGCAAAATTTCTTCTGTGTGAGAATTCGCTACCTTTTAGACACCTGAAAACTTTTTGGTTAAAAATTGGCACACAGTATTAAAGTTAGAAACGAAAAATAACAAAATTTGTCACAAAAGTTTATTATTTAAAAAAATTAAATATGAAAAAGATACCTTACCAACTCTCACGGGAAAACCCCAATTTTTTTTTTGGGGGGGGAGAAGCAATATGGATGCAGATATCTATGGAGAGGATAAAAATGCCATACTCCTCAACAAATGTATGAAAGGAACTTTAATTGCAAAAAAGAGCGAGAGAAAAGAAAAAAAAAGAGACTTCTCCATGGCGACTCCGCAAGAAAATTTGGTATTAATTATATAACTATATATATTTCATTTTTATGTAAACAGAAAAGAAACTCACATGGCAATTACTTACCTTAATATCTGCAGTGACTCAAGTAACGCCCAACCCACATGGTCGTACGGGTAACAAAACCTGAGTTCTACAAGCAACATTAATAGAATATAGTTATTATTTTTACTATTTTACAATTATTTAAACATTAAGACAAAAATTTCTATGTAAGCAATTAGAAATATATCGATAATTACCTTTTTACGACAGATAAAAAGAAGACGTGTTTTCGTTGTATTTGTAAACAAAGCTAGATTTGCCAGCTAAAAGTAAAACATGGACTATACTATCACCATCCATTCATAAAAACTAATACTTTACACTTTCTGCAAACTTGCTCAATCGTTCGATTCTAGATTTTCTTACATACGACTATTTTAGAAGCAAAAACATATAAGAATATCTTACCCAAACGATCGTGAGGGTTGGGTCTTAAAATGATATATATATTTTATGAATTAGAGATATCATTTTGTGAATTAGGGCGAAGGTTAATAACTTCAAATCCAGTTATTCAACAGGTTTAATTTTAGATATTACGCACTAATTTGAGAAGAATGTGTTACAAAAAGAGTAATGTGTTTTTTAACAAATATCTGGTTTAATGCTATTGCAATTCTGGATGAATATATTAAAGCTTTTATTAAAGTGTTCATACATATACATACACACTTACAAAGAGAGAGAGAGAGAGGGAGAAAGAATGAAAATATAACTATTTTCTGATTTTTTTTTATCGCAAGAATATATTTGATTTAAGTATTCCTCTTTTTTTATGCATCATAATTAAGTTTTGCGGGTCAGATATTTATACGTTTAATTATTTGAGGTCTATTAATTAGTTTAAATTTTTTATACAATTTCTATTAATTAATTTTAATCCTTAAAATGGATAGGTGGTAACCGATGGTTCATGTTTGCGAGTTTTGTGACCGTCTATGTTTTAGCCAAGCCTCGGATTCGTGTCCTGATTCCACTTAAAGATCTGTCTTCTGGAATAATGAAATCTAATGCATATTACAGGGAACTGAGATTGAAAATCTTCATATAGAAAATGAAAAGAAAGTTAAGAGAGAGAATTACGTAGCAGTTCAAGTGTTCACAAAATTAAGAGGACCATCACTTACCTCTGGTATGATGTTAAATCCAAATTAATTCCGCTATTATGTCGATTACATACCGATAAAATTAGTCTTACATTTAGAGGCGTTGAAAGAGCATGTGTTTCAATTAAATAGAGATACCTCTTCCGTCTCTATATTACAAATGATTAAACCAAAAATTTTCTAAGGTAATAATTTTTTCTTTTAATTACTGAAGAACCAATTGACTTTTAAATTTGGGTATTTCAATGTGTAAAAGGTAATATATATGATATCAATAACCTTTTTGAAAGGTTTGATAATTTCAAAATTTAAAATTCAAACAGTTTTTATTTTAATTTTAGGGTACCTTTTTTTAATTAGGGTACCTTCTTAAGGTACCCTAAAATTGTGAATTTTGCCAAAAATTGCCAAAATTTTTTATGATTTTATTTTATAGACCATCTTATTAGCTTATTAAAAATACCAAGTTTATTATTTTCCGTTCACTAGAACAAAAACTACAAGTGTTTTAGTAAAAGCAGATGTGCCATTACTTTAAGCAAGATGTATTTTAACACGTGTTTTATTCAAAATGTGTTTTTTTTAAAAAGGATCAAACGAAGGCAGCGATTGCTCAAAAAGTTTTGAAAATAATTAACTGAAAAAGTGTTTTAACCTTCCTATTTACCAATCAGTGTTCTATTACAAAATTTACAGTCCCTTATGTGAATAGAATCACTGTTTTTTAAGCAATTTCATATAATACCTAAGATAAAGTGATCTAGTTTTTGTAAAAATTAAAATATCTCTTATCCTGAAGGTCATTTCAAAAATGAATAGTATAGAAACACATCAAAATTGAAAAATTGAAAATGTGTTCATAAACTTTTGGCACAGAAAGGGCCGCATTTATGTTAATTTTCTTAAATGTGTGTTTACCAATTTTTTTTCCATTTTAGTAATAATAATTTCTTTTCCTATTTTTAATTTTAGCATATTTTTCTTAAAATGTATTAAACAAATCTAAAATCAAAAAAAATCCCCATATCTCAATTTTTTATAGAAAGAGTTGTCGCAAGTAGTCTAATACCCTTAAGGCTGTTTTCGCCATACATACGACAGTATATATGGCAAAATATAACGCGGTGCACATTTTCGAAAAGAAAAAAAAAATGCCTCAATTTTTATAAAAATTTGCGACACACACACACACATTGTATATATATATATATATATAACTCATGCATCTATTTTTAATGTATAGTGTTTTTGAAATTTCAAAATATTTCAGAAATAATGAGTTTTTCAGTTTTTCCTTTTAACATGTAAAGAGATATCTCATTTAGCATTACAGTAAAAGGGAAAAAAATGCAAAACACATATAAAAAAAATGTGCCAACTCAGTTAAAAATGAGTAGTATGATAAAATAAGCGATTCTCTACAGGATAGTGAAGCCAGAATATAATATTAATGTTTGAATCCTTTTATATCTGAAAAAAACCGAAGACAGCCTTACATAATTTTTTATGTAGATCAGATTTGGGATTATATATATATATATATATAGATATAGCGACAGATTCAAAGTCTTCATTTTTATGTTAGTTGGAAAGTATTTGAAGTTTATATCGGAAAAGAGTTTTTTTGATAGATATCTCATTGATGGACTGAAATTGTAAATCGGTATTATCAAGGCTTTTTAATAAAAAAATCAGTGCCTTTATATTAGAAATATTATGACGCTTTATACAAAGGAAAATATTCTTTTCGTATATTATGATCAAAAATATCAAAATCGATTTTTCAAACGCTTATCTTAGTTACTGCATTATTTCATACTGCCGAAAACTTTGTGAATTGCTAAATAAAAAAAATTGAATCAAAGATTAAACTGATTAGCTTCCAGAGAATAAAACTCAGACAGAAAAATTCTTGATTTATTTTGAATGAAAGGAGTGGAACAAATGAATCTTTTAATTCTCCGAAATCATTCGCTTTGTGTGTTTCAACAAAGAATTTTAAAATACGATATGTTATCTTAGGAGTTATATGGAAAATCTTTAAATTGAAAATCTTTTGATATACTTTCTATGTGGAAGAAAGAGCATTTTTACTTCCGAGTTATCATTTCTTTACTTACTGTATTCAGGAATTTTGAAACTGAAAATTTGTTCACGCGCATTAGTGTTGAAAATCAAGATAATTTTCACTTTGAGGTTAATTATCTCTAAAAGTACAGGATTTAATGAAATTAAATGTGTACTTGGGTTGACATTATTCACAAAAATTCCATATAATAGTTAGGATATACACTTACGTTGTTTTTACATTCTATCTTAATGGAGGGAGAACTCTAAAAAATTGATTAATAGGTCTTTTTGTACAGTTAGATTTCAGATATAGCTAATTCCCTCTGAATTTGGGACATTTTAGAAGTTTTTTGACAGCTAGTTCCATTCTCAACAATCATATTTTCAGGTCTTGAATGGTTGTGGGTGGGAAACGACGAAGTTGAAATTTCCTACACTCCCGAGAGCTTTCATAATACATTCAATAGGGCTTAGGTCTGGAGATCTGGCTGGTCAGTCCATCCTAAATGAATGATTCAAGAAGACCAAGCTCACCGAAAAAGGACATAGAGTTACAAAATTGCTCCTCCGGGAAAAAACGCGTGGCCACGGTAGCCTAGTGGTTATGGTTACGAGCTCCTGGCCGGAGTGTCCTGAGTTCGAGACCTAAAGCCTCTGAACACCCATCGTGTCGAGAGCCGATGCTCGTTAAATCTGTCGAGGCTCAAGGTCCTCCCATTGAAGTAGTATGGAAATTTCGAGAGGGAGGTGCCAGCTCAGGTTTCGTCCTCGTCAGTTGACCAAGGTTGAAAATTAAGAGATCCTTCTCCGATAGCCCTCGTGTCGTTTTATAGTGTGACAGCAATAAACAGTCACTTACCCTGGAAAAGACGAGCCCCTCAGCTCTTCGAAAAAAGTACCGGGTGCCAGCCCTTTTGTCAGCATTTTTGAAGTCTTAATCAATTTAGTATATGATCAAAATGATTTTCGCATTTCCATTCATTATTTAAAGTGAGTTTTGGAAAAAGTCATTGAAATTATTTTCCAAAATGGTTCAATGAAAGCCTTTTTTATAGTTTTTAAAATTTAATTTGGAATTAATCTCATTCTGGAGCTGTGTTATTGTTAGCAACGGACCAAGTAGTGAGAACGACATTCAGGTAGGTGTATTTTGCCTCTTTTCTATGTATAAGACAGACCTTCCATACACAACAAGTGCACAAGCAAAAAATTCATTAAAAGTCCAGTTAAGTTCTTAAATGCGCTATACATACGTACTGGATGTTAGTGGTATGAAAAACTTTCTAGTCATGAGGCCGAAATGAGTTTAAAGTGTTGTAGCCCTCGTTATTTTGTAAGACGCTTGTCCGAAGAAAAATCTCAAAAGCACTTCTTTTAGCTCCTGTGCTTATGACCCAACTTACAAGTCATTTCTAAATATACCTTGCATCTGAAAACTTATAAAGGATTCATTATAAAGAAATAACAATACCGAAATATAGACACAATAATTCCTAAAAAACTTTCATTAACTTTTGCTTTTTTAAATGCACTTTACTTTTCCTTTCTTGGATGCATTCACTCTTTAGTCTAGTTTTAAGAGGAAAATTGAAAATCTATTGAATTAAGGTTTCAGAAATTCAATAGAATTTAAAAACAACTATTCTCTACAGCAGCGTCTCTCAAACTGTGGGGCTCGTCCCTTGAGGGGAGTGATAACCCTATGTGGGGGGCATGAGCAGATCGAAAAGTCGAAAATAAAAGATTATTCAAAAGTTCATCATTAATTTACTGAAAGGAAGCAAAATGAAATACATTCTGACAGAATAAAAAATAAAATACGCATTTACAATGATATAATGTACTATAAAAATGTATCAGTACGGCTATCCGAATGTCCTAAAATTAAGAATTTTGTTAAAAATTGCAAACTTTTTTATGATTTTATCTTATAGACCATTTTATTAACTTTACAAAAATACCAAGTTTATTATTTTCCGTTCACTAGAACCAAAACTACAAGTGTTTTAGTAAAAGCAGATGCCTTTAAGCAAGATATCATACTTTAAAACGCATTTTACTCGAAATGTGTTTTTTTTTTAAAAAATGCTCAAACGGGGTCAGTGATTGCTCAAAAAGTTTTGAAAATAATTAACTGAAATTTTTTGTATATATTCTGCATAATAGTAGAAGTATTTTAAGTTTCAGTTTTATCAATCAGTTTTATGACAAAATTTACAGTCCCTTGTGTGAATATAATCACTGTTTTTTTAAGAAATTTCATATAATAATTAAGATAAAGTGCTCTAGTTTTTTTAAAAATTAAAATATCTCTTATCCTACTGGTCATTTCAAAAATGAATAACACATCAGAATTGAAAAATTGAAAGTTTGTTCATAACCTTTTGGTACAAAATGGGCCACGTTTATGTTATTTTTTTGTAAGTTTTTCCCCATTTTTCTTCATTTTTGTAATAATAGTTTCTTTTTCTCTTCTTAATTAAAATGTACTAAACAAGTCTAAAAATCACAAAAATCCCCTTATCTCCTTATATTTTTAAAAAAAGTTCTCGCAGTATTTGGATACCTTAAGAGCAAGTTTAATAATTACTAGTGATTCTCCCATGAGTTTTTCATTTACAAAATTTAATACTTATCTTGATAATTCATACGATTTATAATTAAAGTCGTATCGTAGCCTTAGCGTCAAAGTACATTTTTGAATTAAATACATTGTTATAGTACGGAGAGCAGCGTGATGAAAATTATGAATGGAAACTGGTCTTCAAATTTTGAAAGTTTGAGAAGCTCTGCTGTACATATATGAAGAATTACCAATGTGTTTTTTTATAAACATGTAACTTTATTTATACTCGAATCTAAGCCGCCATCGATTCTAAGCTGCACCCCAAATTCTCAAAATATTTTTGTGAAAAATGTTGTCATCGATTCTAAGCCGCAAATTCAATTCTCTACACGTTTTTGAGAAAAAATTTGAAAAAAGTTGTGCAAAAGGTTCATTACAATGTCCGATACTTAAGAAATTTAAAAAAAAATTCTTTTTATGAGAAATAATAAGTTAAAATTTATTTATTTGACCAGGATTCAAAACTTTCAAATACATCAATGAATCTATAGTTACTCTAACCGTCAGTATCATGTTTCGAAAAGGATCCCATTGTCACAGCTGTCTTCGGAATTGGTACCGGCGTAGCGTCACCATTTTCCCACACGATGTTGTCTTCCTTGCCATACAAGGAATTTGTTATGCAATATTTTTAGAAAGAATGTATTATAGAAGAATGTTAAAGAATTATTATAAAAATTATTGAACAGTTAGAAGCAAAAATTATATCATTTTCTTTACGCCATCGACTTATATTTGTTACATCCTGGTCTTATTTTCAGTGAATGCTCCTCTTTTTTTGCGTATAAAATTGCCTTCTTGTTCATACTTGCGTGATAGTAAAGTCTTGATACTATTACGGATATCTTTGGTTTTTAGGTGATTAAAAGAAAGCGTATGCAAAAAAAAAATTCCTAAATATGGGTAAACAACGATGTTTAGGATAGGCTGAAGACTGGATACAAGCTGGGGAATCGAATAAGTCATTGATGCAAGTGGCCAGAATGGATGATTACATTTTTCCTTTTGAAACGGGTGGAAACTCAATTTCCGGCACCCAACAAATGTTTTGCTTTAGATTCTAAGCCACATCCGATATAGATATATATATAAATTTAAGAAAAACAATTTTTTTGAAAGTTTATTTGTTTATGCGCTTTATATAGAACAATTTTCAAATTGTGTGCTTTTTAGAATATTTTTTTAAACTTACAAATGAAATAATTTATTTTAGTAAACTTTACTTGTAAAGAAAATTGGTAATTTAGTTTGAAAAGCTAAATTACCAATATTTTTTAATCAGCTGTAACTTATACAAAATCATTTAAAAGAAATCCTGAGAGGAAAAGTAAAATGATTCACTGTATTTTATCCATTCCGTTTTCCTTATTTTATCCTTCCTTTTTCTTTTCTTTTTCTTTCAAAAAAAGGACTTCCTTTTTTTATTTATAATTCACCAGATACGTAATTTTTTAAATCAAAAACGCTTGATCCGAATGATCATTCTTTTCTATTCTAATATCATGAAAAGGAAAGTATTTAAATTATCCTTTAAACTCCCTAGCCTGATTCTAAAAAAAAAATTGAAAGAAAAAGTAAAAAGATTGACCTGAATTGATGTTGCATCATTATAAAGGATATCTTTGCCATTCAAAAACCTAAGGGGCGGATGGAGATACGAATTTCCTAATTTAAGGACTTAGAAATGAGATTGGGTTGTCAATAAATATGGAAAGGTAAAGAAATACCGCGAAATCAAAAAGGGAAAGGGCGAAATAAATTTAAAAATATCAGAATTTTATTCATGGAAGCCATAGTAGAGGCTTGTTTGGCTTGTTATTTGAAGAAATTTATCTTTCTTAAAATGTCTGACGAAAAAAGAAATAGAAAATATCTGAAGGGGAAAAAAATCCACTGCACGACTTGCTTCATTTTACTTAGGAGGTGAGAAATCTAACATGTGTACTCAGTTTCGAGGTTGAAAAAGAAGAAACTAATCTAAAAAATAGCGTAATGGGTGGATCTTGTCATTTCTTCCCCCTACTCCTATAACCACTGTGAAGATATTTGCCCCCTCCCCCTTTTTTTTTCGTAAATCGAAGGTTGAATGACGATCGGTGTTGGAATTTCGATCGACTTTCTTAGGTGATGTAAATAAAATAAGAACAAGCTCATCTTCTTCTCTTTTATTGCTGTAAATAAAAAAAAGACGAATTTTTCCATGAATTGAAAGGGTGTATGAAATCTGAGACTTCTTTCACGATTTCGATTCACCCTTGAATCAGTGTCACTATTCGGTGATCA
Source organism: Trichonephila clavata (assembly GCA_019973975.1). Lineage (NCBI taxonomy): Eukaryota > Metazoa > Arthropoda > Arachnida > Araneae > Nephilidae > Trichonephila > Trichonephila clavata. The sequence goes on along the minus strand of BMAO01008941.1, from coordinate 11,281 downwards.
TGCATATTACAACGAAATCCGAAATAAAAATGATTTGTGTTGTTTGTGTTCAAATTGAAATATTAGCTCCATTCGTACCATGATCATGATTCAAAGTTAAAACTGTATCGATATTGAAATGTTCGATACATTTTAACTTTACAATTAGTGATTTTGACAAGGGGTCTGTTATAGAAAATCTATACACTCCAACAATTTCATTTTTTAAAATTTTTTTTTTTTACCTTTTAATAAATATTACTTATGTGAATGTAATAATCTACCTCGGCAATTTTTTTGTGTGTGTCAGTTATAGAAATTTTAGCAGAATGCCAAAAAAAGATCTTTCCTAAGTTTTCAATATTTTTTTAAAAATGATTATTGATCTTTAAAAATTATTTTCAATTTTTATTTGCATGGATTATCTATCGTACAATAGATAAGGGCTTATAAATTTTACAGGTTTAAATTTTTAATTATAATTATATAAGAGGAACACACATGCACAGTCTTATCATAGAAATGAAGCTCATGTAATAATAGTATAGCTTTAATTATTGATATAAATTTATCTACTGTATAACTAAATGGAATATGTTGTATAATATTAAGATCTGGAGATCTAGTTGGCCAATTTGGCGCGACTGGGAGGTCGCAGGTGTGAGAGGGTTCGAGTAAGAAGCAGACATTATCTTAGAATAACTAATTTTATTCAACTTTTAATACTTTGTGAATGTATTTTAATAACTAAACCTTAGGAGCAATAAGAATTCTTAACGCGAATTTGTATATCAAAATTATGTAAGGTACTTATATTTCTTAATCTCTTGTATGATCCGGCTTCCAGCCTGATTGCCCGTTCAGCCACAAAGTGGACGCCTTCCACTATTCCGTGGATTCATTTTCCAAGTATTAATCTTACGGTACGCGACCACCAGTCGCTAACGCTTGAATTTCAAATTACGATCCCCTCTTAACTATTATGTTGCCTGCTCAACGATTGGCACTTAAATAAAAGTTGCATTTACAAAAAACAAAGTCATATCTATGGAAAGCGGTTTTTAAACTAATATCCCAGTTAAAAAGAGTATTCTCCCCAAGAGGATTAGTATAAGCCAGAATAGAACCCATTACAAATTCAGCTGGTTCATACCCTCCCTTTCGAGAAATTCGTCGACCAGATGATCCCTATTTGGACGAGTGTTGTCATGCATAAAAATGAAATTAGGAAAGGACGGCGAACAAAAGGCTCCGTGACCTCACAGCAGCCACTGTCAGAGACATGGGGATTTCTGAGCTCATCTAACGTCAAGCCTTTCTCCCTATTGAAGGACATCTAGCGGGTCCCTAGTTCCATCCACATGAACGTACATCGAGAATCAATGGTTAGGCTGAATTTAGACAATAGTAACAATGGTAACGTTATTATAGAAGATATATACTTAATTAAAAATTACAAATAACTCCTAAAACATTGGAGTAATAGTGTGAAAGAAAACTCGAAGTATGTAAGAAAAATGTATCGCAGGATAAGTTTCGAATCAAGCTACTAATGATTGATTCCAGGAAATGTATTACTGTTTAATACAGTCTAAAATAATCCCCAAATTAATAAGCGTTAGTTTCTTTTAATAACTTATTGAACATTTTGGAAAACGTTTTAATTTCCTGAAAAAAATGTTTCGGAAAAAAAAATGTTACCTCGAAATATCACTCAGATGGCTATTGTTAACTTAACGTTAAAGTAATTTTAATGTTACATCACTGAATGACTGTTTAATCTAAATTCATTTTTTTTATAAATGATCACTTAAATGACAGCATTTAATTAATTGAAAAGTGTGTATTATTATTATTATTATTATACTCAGGGAAAATCTTTTCTTCACCAGAAAAGATTTCAAGTTGTAAAATTTATTTTGAATCTATTGAATGAAACCCTCATAAATTTAATTGATTGATTAATTTTTTATTAACTTGTAGCTTTGTACTCAGTCAAGTGTTTAAGACGACGCCCCGTGTCGAAATTTCTATATCACGCCAATCTGAGAGCTTTCTCAATATGACCAGTTCTGATCTTTGAGTTCCATTGGATGTCAACTTTGATTTTTTGTGTGTGTGAGTCTATGCCTTTATAAATAAAATATCTTTTACGAACTTTACAGTGCTCTCATAGATACAGATGAAACTACTATTTTATTTATATGATTGGTAGTATTTTTAATACTCTTCAAGCTTGCAAAAAATATAGATTGTGTAAATATTTATTACATTTTATATAATACAATATTAAAATATAATCACTCTTTATTTTCATTTTACATGCACGTGAAACAGAATCTGACTTTTTAATTGACAATTAGAAATAAGCATTTATGTATGTGCAATAAATTACTTTTATTTGATTGAATTTTAATTAGTACGTTATAAAGAAGGTCTGTAAAAGGTTAAAATGTCCGAGGATCTATTGCGACAATGTTAAAATATCCAGCGAGCTGGTTAAAAATTCTTCTGGCACTCTGAGTTCGCCTGTGGTGTAGTGTGAATGTTTGATGAGTGAGTGAATATTAATGTCACACTGTTAGCTACACGAGGGCTTTTGGCGACGGACCTCGTCATTTTGAACCATGGTCAAGTGACGAGGATGACACTTGAGCTGGCATACCCCTCTCCTTGCTACCACATCAACGGGAGGACGTTTGAGCTCTCGACAGATTTAACGTGTATCGCTGCCCTACACGGCGAGTCTTCAGTGGCACTAGGTTCGAACTCATGACATGCCTGCTACGAGTCCGTTACCTTGGCCACTGTGAATGTTTGGAGGTTCCATCTTAATAGCTCTCATGCTGATGTAGAAAAATTATGGGAAAACCATTTCCACTGTTTACGAACCGTACGAAGTGTCTATCACTCCCGCCGGAATTCTTAAAATCGTAGGATAGAAACTTTCAGTATTCCTGTCTTAAGAAAAATTCCTTTAAGGGCGTGTTCCGCTGACGCATTACAGAAATTTCCATAAATATTTTAATATTTTATTGCGTGAACGAAATCTAATTGTAAAAACTAATTAAATCTGTTAATCATCAACTGAGTAAAAAATACTTTTGCATGTGTGCAAAGAATAGAAACTTGTCGTAATCTATGTATAAAAAGGAGAAAAGCGACTCACTCACTCACTCATCACGATATCTTAAGAACTATTATACAGACTTCAAATTTGGTATGTATATTCCTTTTATGGAATAGAGATCCGTTAAGAATGGATTTTTTGCGAAAATCTAGTCTCAAGGGATGTTGCTAGGACTTAAGGGGCATTATTAGGGATTGCAATACCGGTATTTTGAGCCATTTCTACAGTTTCGAAATACCGGTATTCACAAGTTTAAATACCGGTTTTTCGGTATTTATTAGAAATTTTTAAAATTGTTCCTTTTTGTTCAGGGATCGCTCTAACATAGTAAAATATTATATGTCTTAGTGTTTATGTTAAAGTGTCAAAATCATCCGACGAGAAATCGATTTATTTGAAGATGAGGGATTTAGAGGTTGGAAAAAGTATATCGCGCATTGCTCGCAGTACCACCAACTACACGGAGAAAAAAGAAATACTCAAAAATGACTACATGGACTTACTCAGTTTGAAATGAGTTTGTTTATATCAGATTTGAACGCATGCCTTTACAAATATGAGACATTACATGTACTCAAAATTTCAAAAAATGGTTAATTAACACTATCAAACAAATTAAAAAGATATTCAGGATTAAAAAAGTTTTTTTAATATACTGGCTACATATTTTAAAGATTGGGGTTCAACAACAAATTTAGTTCTCATAAATCTTCCGAACTATTTTTCGTTTCTACCACGCTACCCGCGGACGAACACATGAGTACTAGATTGTTTTGATTTTGTAAGGCTTTTATAGGAATTTAGCGAAAAAATGTGATTATCTGCCTTTTTTTGGCGGATTACTTAAAAAACAAATTTAAGAGGTATGTGGCTACGTTTGGAGCATTTTATTGAAACATAAATTTTCAACTAAAAAAACACTTTTTTCTTTAAAAAGGGTGTGCATAGAACTAGGAATTAAGGTTCAAGTGTAGTATAGATACTTGGCGATGTCAAATTTTTTTGGTGACCAAAATCGATCGCCAAGCTACTTCACTTAGCGATAGGTTTCCCGAAGCCAGAATGAATTCGTATTCTAACCAATAATTTCTATATAAAAATCGAAAGGGCCCTCTCCCCTATACTACACTTGAGTCAGGAATTAAAATACAATTCCACAAAATTTTAAATTATTTTGGATGGATTGGGAATTTTTAGTTAAAAATTGCAGTTACAGTAAACCTTGTATTGAAAATTCTAATTAATATATTCAAATAATATTAAAACTGCACACAAATAACATCATTATCTGTGCCTAAAGCGATAAGATTTACATTATTTTTTTGAAATTGGTCAATTTTTTTAAAAAAAGCATGTTTTTTCTCACAAATTGTATGTGCAATAAAATGCATAAATACATACACAGAGATTATAGTCTATAATACAAATAAAATAAAATAAAAGTTTTCTTAAAATGTTAATTCAATGTCTTAAAAAGAAATCCATTTGTGAACTTTACCGTGAAGCCAAAAAACATAGTTTCTCAGACAATGCTTTTAAAGATTTAAATACAATATGAAAAATGTTCTACAAGTTGTACATTTCTTAAACTCACCATATTTATAGCTCAAACTCTTTAGCTTCATGTTTAACTAATTTTCAACCCTTTTGCTGTTTTCTGGAGAGTTTTATAGATTATAAAAATTGTCGAGTTTAGTAAAATTTTCATGAAAAATTGCAATTAGGATCTTTTACACAAAATTCTAATGAATGTATTCAAATAATATTTATACAGTACATAAATAATGGAACATCTTTATATATTAGGAATTAAAAGATATGTATTACTTTTAAAAGTTTTTTAAATATGCCAAATTTTATGCAAAAGCGCGATTTTTAAAAAAATTAATGATATTTTTTACATTTAAATGCAATGAAGTACATAAATACAGTGAACCCCAAAAGTGTTCGTACACTTGCAGTTTCCTATAAAATTTAATGATTTCGACTAATAAAAATTAATGTATAGAAATTGTAATTTTTTTATGATATCTGCAACTTGTTCTTAATGGAATGACATAATTATTTTTTTAAAAATAGCATAACTATTATTTTTAAAAATTCATAATCAAAAAGCTCCTGAAAAATTACGCCACTAAAGTCTTAGAACACTTAACAAAAATCTCAACATAGCTTTAAATATTGTGTATTTCTTTCTTAATTTAGAACTTACTAGGATATCTTTTAGTGTCCACAACAACTTTTGGACATCTTGATATAGATTTATTGAGTTTTTGTAATTTCTGCATTGATTTTCCTCCATGCTTCTGTGATTATTGTTTTTACTTCCCCATTATGTGTTTATATGTCATGTTTTCTTTTTATTTTAAATCTAGTTCTCCCCAAATATGCTCTGCTGGGCTAAATAAATTGATTGAGGAGGTGTTTTCAAACTTTTGGGTACAGGTATAAAGACACCAGCAGTGTACAATGAGAGCAGTACGCTTGGCATCATTATCCTGTTAAAATATGAAGTCGTGTTCAATATCAAATTTTGGACAGACAATTTAAAATTTCTCTTTAAAATATTTGACTAGAGCTCATGATTCTCAATACCATCAAAAATTACCTAATTCTGTGGCTGATTTACGCCCCCACGCAAGAACACTTCCACTTCCATGGTTCATTCATCCAACTAGATTCTTATGACTTAAGTTTCAGAAAATTCAAAATTGACAGGAAAGTGATTGGGATGACAGAAAATTCAACATTTTTGGTTCTGATGGGCATATAATAGTTTTAAAGGAAAAAATGAGGCATTTAATCCAGTGAATTTATGTGGAACAAGAGCTCCTCCACCTCCATGATTCAACACAGAGGTGTTCTTGCGGGGAGGGGGGGGTGTAAATAGGCTTCAAGAATTAGGTAATTTGGTATTTTTTGATGGTATTGAGAATCATGAGCTCTAGTCAAATATTTTAAAGAGAAATTTTAAATTGTCTGTCCAAAATTTGATATTGAACACGACTTCATATTTTAACAGGATAATGATGCCAAGCGTACTGCTCTCAATGTACACCGCTGGTGTCTTTATACCTGTACCCAAAAGTTTGAAAACACCTCCTCAATCAATTTATTTAGCCCAGCAGAGCATATTTGGGGAGAACTAGATTTAAAATAAAAAGAAAACATGACATATAAACACATAATGGGAAGTAAAAACAATAATCACAGAAGCATGGAGGAAAATCAATGCAGAAATTACAAAAACTCAATAAATCTATATCAAGATGTCCAAAAGTTGTTGTGGACACTAAAAGATATCCTACTAAGTTCTAAATTAAGAAAGAAATACACAATATTTAAAGCTATGTTGAGATTTTTGTTAAGTGTTCTAAGACTTTAGTGGCGTAATTTTTCAGGAGCTTTTTGATTATGAATTTTTAAAAATAATAGTTATACAATTTTTAAAAAAATAATTATGTCATTCCACCAAGAACAAGTTACAGATATAAAAAAATTACAATTCCAAAATATTAATTTTTATTAGTCGGAAACAATAAATTTTATAGGAAATTGCAAGTGTACGAACACTTTTTGGGTTCACTGTATATACACAGAGATTAGAGTTTGATTCATAACACAGATAGAACTAAATAATACATGTTCTGAAAATTTAAATTCAATATCTTAAAATATTTTGTGTAGGGATCAGCATCTGGTTTTGTTAACTCCAATTCCAGTTTACTAATTATGCTATAACTTTGCTTCTAGATATCATAGAAACAAAAATAGAGTGTTTTTGGAATCTTAAATGTATAGTCTTTAAAATAAAAACACAAAAGTAATTTTTGAAAATTTTCACCAAAACTGCAAATTTTGGGTAGTCACATATCTTAATGAAATTTACTTGATTCATAATAAGTCACATAGTTGATTTTTTGGGCACTTGCTTATAGGCAAATAATAATTTAAGTATTCCTTTGCTACATTGGAATAGTTTTATTTTCATATTGAACTTTAAAATAGCTTGCATGTCTTGAAAAAGGCAAGCCTACAAAATAAATTTTTGTTTTCAATTAGTAATCTTTTTAAGAGACTAATTTCTTGTAGATTTTAAAGAACTTTTCTAGCTTATTGGTAAACTTATGGAAAATGTCTTAAAAGTTCTCATAAAGAAATTATTTCATTACATTTATTTTATGGTTCCTTTATTGTGACTATAGTGTTTTGTTTATTTGGATGAAAATAAATGAAGTATATATATCAGATTCTTTATATTTAACCCAATATAAATATATTTTATGCTTTTACTCATTAAAGAAAAGTAGAGAAAAATTATGTTTTTACCATAAAATCTGGCATATCATGTATACTATCGTATTACATGCACTTATACTTTCAAGTAGCAATTTTTAATTTTTGTTTATTTGCTGAAAATGTGCACCCCCATTTTCATGAAGAAACCTGAGATGTATGCGAGTCATGCTCTTAAAGTTTGAAAGTCATTTATTCTAAGCTTGAGTAAAAAATAGTATACATCTAGAAGTGCAACCCTTTAAGTTCATAAGGAATGCCATTTCTTTTAAATAACCATTATTTTGATCTATGTAGAAATCTAATTTTTTTTCCTGTGCTCACATTTTTTAAAGCTCTTATTTTTATACCTGGTATATAACGTGCACGCATAAAATTCAATCTTATTTTTTGTGTTAAAAGTGTGCACCATACACCAGATTTTACGATACATATTACCACAACAATGCCAATGTTCAAGATAACGTGCCAAGTTGGTGACCCTGATTTTGCATGTGTCGTATGCGCCAGATTGACTACCATGTGTTGTATTACATATAATTTCACCAATATGGTTGCAATATTATGAAAGTACCAAAAATTAATACCGCTTGGGTACAAAAACTCCTGTATGCAGGTATGTTGTACACAAGTGAAAAAACATAAATCTTGGTATATACTTACGTATTATCACAACCAATTGGTGACATTATATGAAACAAAGCACCTGTTTGCCAATTCAGCACGTTCAACACACAGGAACTCGGAGGGTACTTGTGTATTTTTGCGACAATCGCTGACTCTAAATAACTCGCTGAGTTGGCCACCCCGATTTCCTATGTGTGGTACACACTGAATTGGCTGCCAGGTGCTTCATTTCATATAATATCGCTAATAGGTTGCAATAAGACGCAATTACCAATCAGGGTTGCCAACTTGGTGTGTTATTATTAGATTTGGCATTTGTTGTGATAATACGTAATTTGTTCAGTCTGACGTATTTGAAGCACAATTAATTTAAATTATAGTTTTAAGAAACATGCTTTTTTTTATCAAACTAAAAAGTAAGAAATAAATCTTAATATAAGAATAAAATGATTAACTAGAAAATTAATGTCATCGTGGTAAAGGCGTGGGGTCCTCTGTACTACATTTTTACACTAACTCTGCATTTTGGAATAGAACTAGTAAGAAATTATAACAATTGATATTGAGCACCCCACTCTTTTATATGCAGTTATTATTTTTCCAGTTTCAATTTTATTTTTTTCTGCTTTTTTCTTGGCATTTCTAAATACCTTTTGTTCTATTTCTTTAAATCCTGGCATTCATATTTTTCTAATTGGTTTTCTATAAAAAAAAGTACTTATGTTTTTGCTTCTTAATGTAATTCCTTTTTTGCCAGGAATAAGCCATTCTTTTAAATTATTGTCGTGTTGAGTTCTTAGTGGGAGACCATCATCATTGATTGAATACTATTGGATGCCAAAATTTTTGCAGCGATTTCAAAACCACTTCTAAAAGATGTTTAATGTGTAGTGTACTGATAGCAAATTAGTTCCTGTATATATTGTTCCAATGTGTGGTATTTTTTTAACTGTTGTTTTTATAAATGTGAAATTCAGGTAGACGTGCAATATTTATAAAAATTGTATTTTTTAAATCTTTTATCTTGTTTCTAAATTATAAATGCTTTATTTTTAATTTGCACTAATTTCATTTCTGCTTGTTAGTACAAATCTTGATTTTTAATGTTTCCACTCATAATTTGTTTTAAATTTTGATATAGCTCTGAATTTTTTTTATACATATTTTATGGATAAAATTAATCTATGAATTTCATACATTTTGCACTTTCTGCCAAAGACCATTGGTTTCACATTGTAGCCTTTGTCCTTATGTTCTAAATACTCATACAGGTATATCATATCACTACATGTGTTATGCTAAATTTTGTAGATAGTCATTTCGAAAACTATATAATTATGAACAACCTTTGTAAAAATTTTACTCTAATGAGAAAACTTTCAAAATTCCTTTCAGAACCAGCTATCTATAAATTCTGCAGTAAATAATTTAGATGACTCTCTCATATCCTAACATGTAATTTATTTGAAACAACACTGTTTGAAAGCATTTTCACTCACATTTTGTAACTCAAAGACATGATTTGATAAAAAAAATTAAAAAGTTGTTTATCTATGTACTTTTACACACTTTCTTATATTTACAATAATAATTCAATATATATTACACTAAACATAATCTGTTCTGCACAAATAAGGATGGAGTTGACTATAATATGGATTAGATAGTGTTTATAAAAAAAAATTTCACAAATTTCACTTATATTCTTGTTTATTTTTATGTATATATGTATGTATTTCAGAATAAATATTTCAACAATATGATTTTGGTTTGTTTTATTTTTCTTGTTAACAGTGAATAATTGAAAATAAAATGCTGTATAAAGTAGAAAAATGGCTAGATTATGATTCTGTTGCTCCTTGGGATGTTATTTTTTCTTTTAAATGGGTGCAGAAAACTTCTCTAAAAACTCTTTCCAGTTGGTTAAAAACTTGTTTATTTTAAATGTTTTTTAATGCAAAAATCTACTGTTTTAGTTGTTTTTACATTCTTCTAAGGACTGAAATTTTTAAGTATTTTAATTTTAAAAAAACCATTACTTAAAAACTATAATATTTGTTTTCTTTGGTGATAGGAGAGTGTAAAATCAGTTGATTTAACAAAAAACGATCTTAATTTTTAATATGGCAATGCATTTTCTTTATTTCCATGTGGATAGATGTTTCTATTTAAACAAAACAATTGATATAAAGAGTACTTACACACCTGGGCCTAATGAGTGTTAGTTTAGTCAAAAGGTTTTTTTCTTCAGGTTACATAATATGTAAAAAAGCTATTTATTTCTGGCATTGTTTTGAAATTTTTACTTAGAAAATCTGTTATTTATCATAATGTTTCCTAGATATTTCTAATAACTTATTATTGAAGGGCTGAATTTTTTTAAATAAAAGTTAATTTTCTGCTTGTATATGATTTTAAGGAAACAATATAATGCTTCTAGAGAAACATAAATATAAATAATGAATCAAATTGCTTCTGGAACTAGTTCAAATGCATACACATTTGTTTAACTATTACATCGAATTCATTTTTGCAGTTTTCAAAGATTTATATTTGCGGTAAAAGTTCGAAGACATGCAGTTTGTGATCAAATAATAGTTGCATTTTTTTTCCTCGAAAAGTAATATTTTTGTTGATACTTGCGTATTGTCGCCACCGTATTGGCGACATTATATAAAACGAAGTACATGGTTGCTAATTCAGCGCGTAGGACACATGCGAAATCGTTACTGCCAAATTTGGCGAGTTATCTTTAACTTAGGCACTTTCGCGATAATATGCGAGTACTTTTGTTACACACAATAAATGTAAAATGAATTTTGATTTCGAAGTTAAGTGTAAAAATTCATGAAATGAAAATAAAATAATACGTAAGATGTAGAAAGTGAAAATTTACAACTCAGGTATCACATTTTTAAATCCCTTAAGATTTGGGTTAATAAATATTTTTCTGTTAAAAATTCATATTAGATCAACAGTACCGAAAATAAATGCTATTCATACTCATTTTATTGTTTTAACTCATATTTGATACATTAACAGATTCAAATATGAGTGCATTATATACTCATATCGATCTTTCATTCTCAAAAATTTGATCCCGTAACGGGTTCAAAAATGAGAATGTACTTGTGTCTCGATATGAGAATATCCGATTCTCAGATTTGAGTAAGCGTGCATCGGAGCTATTTTGAGAATGTGAAGTACTCAAAAGTGAGCTGTTTGCTCTCAGTTTTGAAGATCGTTTCT